>CM060252.1:46459745-47049745 GCA_030684275.1 Acipenser oxyrinchus oxyrinchus
GCTGGTGACAGAGTTGGTAATCTTTACCAAGTCCATGGCAAGCACAACCAGCATGGCTATCATAGCATACTTCAGAGGCATGCCATTCCTGCAGGATTACGGCTAGTTGGGCAGTCCTTCATTCTTCAGCAAGATAATGACCCGAAACACACCTCAAAGTTGTGCAAGAACTATCTGGCAAAGAAGGAAAGTGAAGGACAACTCAGTCTCCAGACCTCAATCCCATAGAACTTGTATGGGACGAACTGGACAGAAGAGTCAAAGCAAAGCTACCCACAAGTGCCCTACATCTCTGGGAATTGCTGCAGAAGAGCTGGGAAGACATGTCGGGTGATTTCCTGCTGAAACTAGTTAACCAAATGCCTCGTGTTTGTGAGGCTGTTATTAAGGCAAAGGGTGGCTATTTTGAGGAATCCAAGATTTTGAGACAATTTTCAATTTTCTTGAACATTGCTTTGATACTCCCTATGTTTTGTTTTGTATATTGTAACATGTGTTTTCATTTTCAAGTATTTACAGAAACGTATACAACGTAAAACATTGTCAATTATGAAAAAAACCTAGTTTCCAGCAAGTGTATTCAAACTTTTGACTGGTACTGTGTGTGTGTGTGTATATATATATATATATATATATATATATATATATATATATATATATATATATATATATATATATATATATATATACACACACACACACAGTATATATACATATACACACATACAAACAAGCCTGTCTCTACTGGAACTGGCAGCCATCAATTCCTTAGTTTTGTACAAGGAATGCACCTGGGAAAATATCAGTAGGAGAGATTTCATCTTGAAGCTAGCCATAGTGCTTCGGCAGAAACATTTCGATCAGGAAACCACAAAGCAGTAGGCTGCTGCAGCTCAACCTAGATTCAGTGCTGCACCGAGTGACAACCACAAGCGACAAAACATACAATACTTTTGTTTTAAAATTAAAACATTATTTCGTTTTTACAGTTTTGTATGTACATGTACCTCTTTACACACTAGTTTCTTTTGAAATGTGTATTTTATTAGTTTTTTTGAAGTAGTTCTTTATATGTGGGAAGTTAGAAAATAAACCCTTTTAATGTTTAATTGTTCATTTAAATACGGCGTTTTCGGCTGTGCAGATGTTTAATATGATGTGCTTGAATAAAACTTTTGAGTTGTATCCGATAGTTTGTCTTTCATTTTAATATAGATGTTGTTTAAAATGTAACCGTCTTAAGTGCCGATGGTGGTTTTAATTAAGGAGTATAACCAAGGCGGTTCTAGTGTTAAGGCAGACACAAAACCGGAAGCACACTTTCAGATTGTGCATAGGGTCATCAATATATTATTTACACTAGGCATACCAAGAAAGGATACAAAAAAAGAAAAAAAGAAATCCAATGTAAAATGGCAGTTTTAGTTACTCAGTTTTTTGTAATGAGAACATTGGATTGGATGTTCTATTTTGTGGTATACTTTATCTTCAATAGTCTCAAACCCATGTTCAGAATCAATTTCTCTTCCATATTTAAAAGACTGTGATACACCTGTTGTATTTCCTCTTTCTGCGATTGCCAGATGTCATTTTCCGTCAAGGGGAAAGGCACAAACTTTTCTTCTTGGGCCTGCTGCCGACAAGTATATACTACAGAAGCACTGTCAGGAAAAATTGAAGCAGCTCTTGACAAAGCATCTGGAGCACAAATTAAAATTTACCCTTTTGGTATTTTATAGTGAAAGCAAATAAGCCAGGAGTCAGCCTTAGTGTTGTTAAAAACCCACAACAATGCAAAATGAACACAACAGCTAATGGCTTTCCTTCTAAGTAATGTCGCCATTATTCAAGAGCCCAAACCACAGCTAGGCATTCGCGTTCAGTGGTGGAATAGTTCTTGAATCCAGTTAAAGTTCGACTAGCATAAGCTAGAACTTCTTCAGATGGAGACCGTAGTGCCAATATGGCCCCCAATCCAGAAGAACTGGCATCAGTATACACCACAAACGGAAATGGTGGGTTTGGATGTCCCAGTATGGGAGAAGATGTCAGTTGGTCCTTCAGTGTTTGAAAGGTTTGTTGTCATTCTGCAGTCCATTGAAACTTTTTTCTTTAAGGCATTTAATGGCTCTACAATTTGAGAAAACTTAGGCACAAAACAATGGTACCAACCTGCCATACCAAGACATCACTGGACCTCTTACGTTCACGAGGTACCAAAAAACATTGAACAGCTTCAGTTTGTCTCACCGCAGCTTGGATTAAAACAGATGTCCCTTCTGCAGAGATAAGGGCAATTGAGGAACATATCACTGATTGGTGGCACCGAGGTAAACAATGATGCACCTGCTGGATGATTACAACCAGCCTCACTAAGGAACATCCATGAAGCACTTTGATAAATGCCAGGTTGAAAAGGATATCTTCTTTGGCACTTGTCAAAAGAGAACCCTTACTGCTGATTTTTAACATCAATCTGTCATCCACTTATACAGATAAAATCCAGTCAAAGAACCAAAGGATAGTGGCAAGAACTATAGTTGATACAGTCCGTAAAAATCCATGCATACAATACTCTAATACTTTGTAACCCAAAGGGTGAGCGGCCTCTCCATTGGCCAGATACAAAGGTTCACCTTCCCATGTATTCTTGGGGTTCTTTAAATTTCTCCCACAGTTGCTCATATAACCAGGTATATTTGCTTCCAGTATCCACAATGGCTTTCCCGTTCCGTCGGTGCACAGTTAAAAGGCACAACAAGCTGCTGAAGAACAACTAGGACATTTTCTGCTTGAAACATGCCTGTTGTTGGTCTTATGCACTGAAGTTGATGACTCTTGTAGGCGAGACCAATTTTCCGCCACAGCAGTAACTGTGTTAGTTCCTTTTGGCCAGGGAAATCCTTTTTGACTTTGTTTGTTTTAAAATGAGCTACTTCTCCCTGTTGATTTTGTTCAGACCTAATACATTGAGGACAAGATCCAGGAGAATGGGCTTTGTGACATGTCCAAACTGAGGAGACATCTTCCGACTAGAGACACAGACTCTTCACTCTTACCAAAATTACTTATTTTTTTCATTTATTGGAGCTTTTCCGACATTGCTTTGGATTTTGCCTAGTACCTTTTGTTCAAATGCTTGTTCTTGATCTTTTTCGAGCTGGTGACCTAATCTGACTAACTATTCCACTGTTCTCACCTGTCCAGGAAACGGATTAGTGAGATAGGGATTCATGTTTTTCAAAAGCAATTTGACTACTTCTTTCAGAAATAGTTGGTCTCCATCTCTTACAAAGAGCTTGATAAGTAAAAGAATTTCATGTTGCACCCTTGATCGGATTCTTTCTTCTAATTCATCTTTGTAATCTTCAGACCAGAAAGCAGCCATAAAGCATGTCTCAAACTCTTCCCAACTAGAAAGTTCTGGCTATCTCCTGCCAATCACAGGCAGTTCCATGTAAGACACTTGTCAATGTACCCAAGATTTCTTCATTTTTCATAGGACACAAAGCAAGAAAGTCCTTTCATTTAAATAAATAAAGCAAAAGGCCAGTGTCATCCCTAGGTCTTCCAAAAAAGGAAATACTAATTTAATTGGTAACTTCTGACCCTTTTACAGGTCAGAAACAGCTCTTTGGGGCAATTTTACACACTAACAGAAGATGTAGCAATGGTGAATAAGCATTCACAAATAATGCTTAGAAAAGTCACTCAGAACTGAAACCTTCCTTCATCTCCCCTGCAATGCCAACCCCACTGAATTACTTTTTCACGTTTGTGTTCTCCCTCTGCGCAGGATGCAGAGTTTGAATTTACTGAAACACGTTGCATCTTTTAAAGTGTAAAGTAATTTTACAAAAGTGTGGAGATTAAAACTAATAAACAAACAATTACCATAATGAACATTATCGTAGAATGTTGTTTAAAACATAAAACAATATATTCATAATAGAGCCAAATAACATCAAAGCAGTTCACTTTTCATTAAATACAAATATAGATTAAGTGCATTTGCGAACAATCAATTCCGACACTATATAACCATTTTAATATACACCCCCACCAATTAGTTTTAATTAATGTATGGCTAATGCATTTGAATTTTTTTCACTCCAATTTAAAATCCAAATATTTGGGAATTACATAAATATAACTAGTGCTGGGACAAACACAGGATTTTCATGTTCGGGTATTCACTCAATTTAAATATTGGATCGGATATTTGTTAGTTTTCAAAATGTAATAAAGGCCATTATATTACTCAGAATGCAGGCACAAACAGCATAGCAGCAGGGGCAGAGGGGCATGGTCCCTGTGTGTGATTTTTACAGCAAGACGTTACACTATGTAACATGTTAAAGTGAAAAAAAAAAAATAAGTACAAAACAAAGGATGCCAAAATAGTAGTTAAAAGTTAAAACTTTGTTTTGTTTATTCCCAAAATAAATAGTACATAAAGTTGACACCGCATTTTATTTATTTACTTTTTTCATTCCTTGCCATTGCCGTTTCTTCACAGTAAACAATGGCCGTAGACACGTTTTCATAAAGTAATAACACAAGGTTTACTTGTGCCTTTTGTAGCTGAACAAACGAAAACTGAAATTTAACTTTAAACACTTCCCAAAAAAAAGTGTGAAAATGGCGTTGTAAAATGAAGGGGGAAAAAACTCACTGTTTTGGTTCTTGTTTATTACATTCCACGTAACAGAAAGGTTGCAACAAAAAATATAATATATACAATCCAGATGGAAACCAAAATTGCCTTTTTTCTGTCCCATAAGATTGACTCGTTCTAAAGCAGCATATTGCCTTTTTGACCCTGATGGCATTCCACAGAGATCACTATGCATGCGTGTGCATAATCTGGTTTGTTTACTTTTTGCTGTTTAAAACTTTTAAATTGAGGTTCAACAGCTACTGTGTGTGTGTGTATATATATATATATATATATATATATATATATATATATATATATATATATATTCAATGGCAAAAACTTTGTTAAAGTAACGTTAAGGTTTGTTTGCAAATATCCAAAAGGTTAGGAAATTGCAAGTTAAGGTAGCCACGCAACCTTAATTCTGCACCCTTGTGTATGTTTCCTGTCACACTTGACATCATCAATGACATCAATAAGCACATGACAAATTCTCCCCGAAGACTGGCCATACGGAAGTCATTGTGATTGGTAAAATGTTCAGTAACTGCATTCCCACAATCTTTGCTATCAAGCTCATTATTTCACCAGTGTTCTAAATAAAACCAATAGAATACAGTAGAGCTAATTAATTAGTTGGGACCTTCCACAAGCCATATCCAAACTCCAAACTCTAATATTGGAATCCACATCATTAGCTTTCTTGTATGAACTACACTGTTTCACATGGCAAAAGGAGTCACTGCATTTTCTACAGTATTATTATTCATTTTATTTTTGCACTGTTACCCATTCTTCTTTCAAACTTTACAGTTCAGTAAGAATTATGACATTGAACTGTTTAGGGGCAACTGCAGACTTCTGCAGTTCAATGAAGTACATAAAGCAGAAACATAAAACACTGCTTTGTGTACCACAGTATACATGGAGCAGCAGTATACCACACAGTACTACAGAAGATTCCTTTTCTATTTCACTGGCACCTTCTGAGTGAAATTTAATGGAGAGTGTTATCTTACATGTAGGGTTTCACATATTGCATGTCCCATCCATTTTCAGGTACCAATCACAATGACTTCCGTATGGCCAGTCTTCAGGGAAAATTTGTCATATGCTTAGTGATGTCATTGCCCATGTCATTGATGTCATATGTGATGTCAAGTGTGACAGGAAACATACACATAAGGGTGCAGAGTTAAGGTTGCGTGGCTACCTTAACTTGCAATTTCCTAACCTTTTGGACATTTGCAAACAAACCTTAACGTTACTTTAACAAAGTTTTTGCCATTGAATTTCCATAGTTTTGCAGAAGGCATCTTGGAAAATCAAACAACCAACAGCAAGTATGTGAAGATTTTTTTTAAAAGCCAGGTTTATTCAGGCAAAATCAAATGTTGTTAATACCTGCCCCTGAGGCTAGAGGAGGGGGGAAAGCAAAGACTGTTCCTGGAGGCTGGAGAGATGGGGGCAGCAACGGCTGCACTGGTGGTCGAGAGGTAGGGACAGCAAGGACTGTACCTGAGGCTGGAGAGGTGAGGACAGCAAGGACTGTACCCGAGGCTGGAGAGGTGAGGATAGCAAGACTGTACCTGAGGCTGGAGAAGTGGGGACAGCAATGGCTGCCTTGGAGGCTGAAGAGGTGGGGACAGCAATGGCTGCCCTGGAGGCTACAGAGGTGGGGACAGCAAGGACTGTACATGAGGCTGAGGACGTGGAAGCAGCAACGGCTGTACCGAGGCTGGAGTGGTGGTGAAAGAAACGGCTGTACCTGAGGTTGTAGAGGTGGGGACAGCAACCGCTGCCTTGGAGGCTGAAGAGGTGGAAGCAGCAACAGCTGTACGTGAGGCTAGAGAGGTGGGGGACAGCAACGGCTTCAGATATGGCGACAGCAATGGCTCTATCTGAGGCTGGAAAGGTGGGGAAAGCAAGGGCTGTACCTGAGGCTGAAGAGCTGGTGACATTATTTGAACAGTACTGCTGCGGAGCAGTTATTCTTCATGTTGTGTGGCTCTGTCCACTCTCTCTAGAAAGCTCACGCAAGAATCCTGCAGGTTTTTAGGCAGACGGATGCGTTGTGTGCAATTTAAGGTCTTGATGCCGGAATGTCAGAAAACATTTGGATATTTGTCCCAACACTAAATATAACTATTACATTTAGAGACCGCAATTAAGCCAGACACAAAAACAGTAGCACACTTTCAGATTGTGCGCAGCTATTGTAGGGTTATCAATATATTACTTACAATACGTATACCTTAGAAAGGACACAGAAAAGGAAAAAGAAAAAAAAAAAAACTCCCATCCATCCAATGTAGAACGGTAGCAAGTAGCAAACAGCCATTCAGTTTTTAGACCAGCACGACACTTCCATTAATCCCAAAGAAAGTCATCGGTATAAGAGTAAAACTAAATTGGTTGATCACACATAGTAACTACAACAGTTCCTTTTAAATAAAACAGTCAGTAGTCCCAACAGTAGGTTAATATAAAAAAAAAACTCAAAGGGAAAAAAACTTTAACCCTTTCAAATCCATTTATTCAGCGCCTGTCAGGCACACCAGGTCCAATTTATTTTCACACGCGCGATTTTTAACACGCGCTGTTTAAAAGTATAACAGGTTTAAAAGGCACTGCATATCAAAAGGACACTGAGTACTGCATCTCCAGCCCTGCCTCACTCCTTGTTCGCTGTATTTATCACATCTCTTCATAGTCGTGCATACTGATAAATCATCTCCTGATCACTTGTTTTATTACCAGACTCCTCAATAATGCTATCCAAGTCATTATTTTATTACTATAACATCTCAAAAAGCTTGGCAAATGTCTGCGATATTCTTTGAGCGCTGGATGCCGAAGCAGCTAGTTTATCTCCGTGTTGTGTCTGTGGTGAAGGGACTATGCGTATTGCTCAGATCCTCCTCCGTTTTTTAAAAAAAAAAAATTCCAGCTTGGCCATTGAAAGCTTTTCTCTGCTTTTTCCAGAGAAAAACCGACTAAGGACCTGTGCTTGACATCTTTTTGATGATGTTGGACAGGGTCCGACATCGGACCAGAGAGGAAAAATTGTAATTTAAAGGGTTAAAGTTTTCAAACCCGGTCGCTGCTGAAGATGGATCCTCAATATACATTGCTCATCTGCGACATGGATTTCTTCATATGGCAGATAGCTCAGGAATCCGACATGTATTAGTGCAGAAATCATCTGATCTATGCCGAACCGGGTATTCGCGCGCTGTATTAGTGTGGAAATCATCGTATCTGTGCGGAAGCAGACGGTCATAATTTAATTTAACTTAACTCAATTAAATTGAGTACAGTATAGTGCAAGCCAACAGAGAGTACTGTATTGTAGTTACCAGTGACAAGCGAGCAGAAAGCAGACTTAAGACTCTCTTAGCCTGGCAGTCTGAAAAGCATTTATGACAACTAAAGACTCAGAGCAAGATCAGTGACTTTTTTAAACCAGCCCTCTTTGACTCTGAATAACGTTAATTATGTACAGTATATATTTTGACCATTGTTGGGGCATTATATTGTATTTGAATTATTGCTTTTTTTCGAGTTCAACTAATAGCGCAGGGATTTCCCATACGGTAAACTCAATTTCGGCTAATCCGTGTTTTTATATTTTTTATATACATATTTCCATATTATATTTCCATTTTATTTATGGAAAGTTCAGTGTCATACATTGGCACAGTATGTTATTATTCATTTTCTTTGAATTCATTGTTTTAAATAAGAAAAGGGTGTAACATCTATATTTTAATCATGAAATCTAAAGAAAAAGTTGACAAAGCAGTTGAACGGTCACCTGCAATCCCTGTTTTCCAGCTATAAGACTGGTAAAACCTTGTTTTGGTTACTGAAAGTCCATAGAATACATAACTTGCACGTTAATAACTGTGCGATATGTGTGATACAAATACAATAATATGCAATGTTGATGGGGTACCCTTACCCTGCCAGTGGCAATCTTGGCTCTGAGCTGGTCTCGGCTCACTTGCAGCACCTCCACTGTCTCTCTCAGCTCAGCCAGCCTTTCCTGTTGCAGCAGCCCCTCCTGCTGTTGGAGAGCCAAACTGCGAGACCGTGCCTCCAGCATCTCCAAGTGCGACAGCACATCTGGGGAGAGCACAGATACACTTTAGCTAAAGACATTACCAACTAGTCCCTTCCCTAACACTGCTTGAATTAATTTCTAGATTTGAGAATGCATTACAAGACAAAATATATTGCCCCTATACAATATAAATCAGACATAACATAAAGCTGGCCCTTAATAACTGTGTTGCGAAAACTTGTGATCTACTTGGATTTGTCCTTGCAAACTGTTCAAATGGTTCCCAAGATACAGCATTTATTAGTGCAATTAATCATGAGCCAAATATTATTCATAAATACGTAAACATGAACTAGACTCCAATAATGTGTGGTATTGAAAGTGTACAGTAGAAGCCGAAAAAAAAAAAAACACACACACACAACAAGGACCGTACCTCATGAATACAGATAGCCCCGACACCACATAGATAACACGGACATAAACAAACAAGATAGCTGCTTCTGCATCCAGGGCTCAAAGAATATCACAGACATTTGCAGAGCTTTTTTTTAGATGTTATAGTAATAAAATAATGACTCAGATCGCATTATTGAGGAGTTTGGTGATAAAATTAGGAGATGATTTATCGGTATGCACTACTATGTAGAGGTATGTAAAAAATACAGTGAACAAGGGATGGGGCGGGGCTGGAGATGCAGTACTGAGTGTCCTGTTGATATGCTGTGCCTTTTAAACCTGTTTTACTCTGAAAAAAAATTTAAACAGCGCGTCTAAAATAAACTGCGTGTGAAAATAAACTGGACCTGACGAGCTGAATAAATGGACCGCTAAGGGTTAACCTTCTTTAGGTCAAATCAATCACTAATCAGAACTCAAGTAGCTCAACACCTAAATTCTAATACCAACAATAGTTGCAGCTAATGAATGTCCACTTCTAGTTATTTTACAATTGTATACAGCATAATAATCTTAAAGTGTGAAATACATATGCAGGTTATTATGTTGTTGGTTAAAATCGCATTGGTTCAATGCCAGAAAATCCTGACTTTTTTCCCACAAAACTGCGATGGGAACACACAACAGGGGAATATCATCTCATTCTACATTCACTTTAGATATTAAGTTGAATGAATCTGTTCCAAGGCAGGTGGACTTCAACACAAGATTAACCTGTATGCAAGAAAACATGGAAATGCAACCTTCTTTCAGGAAGGCTTTTGCTTCCTCCATTCTGCAGTAGTTCTAGGGCTGGGATACGAATCCTTCCTGGGACTGGAATGAGAAGTCCAAGACAGAAAACCTAGGAAACATGGAGGAGTGAACAAGTGAGTTTTAAATTGCATCACAAGCATCGATACTGCACATGGTACCGGTAGTTTTTTTTCTTTTTTTTCATATTACTATAGCTAGATATATAGAGAATAATAATTAAATTCTGCAATTTAAAACTTCCATACTACTAAAGGATTGTATTAAATATGTTTGAAAAACGAGCTCCCCTCGAAGATTAGTTCAGAGACTGTAGATCCTACCAAAGTTTTCGTACACTGTGTTGTAGGGCTGGGACAATGGTGATTTTTTACTATCGATGCATCGTTTTCATAAAGACCCGATGCATCATTTTTTCATAACGCAAAAGAAACGTGTAAAATAAGAAGTACATATACAGTGCCGTGAAAAAGTATTTGCCCCGTCTGATGGGACCTTGAGTGAACAAATAACACAAAAATTTGATACATATTTCATTTATTTATTAAAGAAAGTTATGCAACACCCAATGCCCCCCGTGTGAAAAAGTAATCGCCCCCTTAGACTCAATAACTGGTTACGCCACCTTTAGCAGCAATAACTGCAACCAAATGCTTCCTGTAGTTACTGATTAGTCTCTCACAGCGCCGTGGAGAAATTTTGGCCCACTCCTCCATACAGAACTGCTTCAACTTCAGTGACATTTGTGGGTTTTCAAGCATGAACTGCTCGTTTCAGGTCCTGCCACAACATCTCAATGGGGCTTAGGTCTGGACTTTGACTAGGCCATTCCAAAACTTTTAATTTCTTGTTCTTCAACCATTCTGATGTAGACTTGCTTGTGTGTTTCGGATCACTGTCTTGCTGCATGACCCAGCTGCGCTTCAGCTTCAGCTCACGGATGGATGGCCTGACATTCTCCAGTAGAATTCTCTGATACAGAGCAGAATTCATGGTTCCTTCAATGATGGCAAGGCAATCCAGGTCCTGATGCAGCAAAGCATCCCCAAACCATGACACAACCACCACCATGCTTGACCGTTGGTATGAGGTTCTTACTGTGGAATGCAGGGTTTGGTTTTCGCCAGACATAACGGGGCCCATGTCGGCCAAAAAGTTCCACTTTTGACTCATCTGTCCACAGAACATTGCTCCAGAACTCTTGAGGATCATCCAGGTGCTTTTTAGCAAACTTGAGACGAGCATTCATTTTCTTCTTAGTGAGCAATGGTTTCTGCCTTGCTACTCTGCCACGAATCCCATTTTTGTGCAGTGTCTTTCTGATGGTGGAGTCATGAACACTGACCTTAGCTGAGGCGAGAGAGGCCTGCAGATCCCTGGATGTTGTTCTAGGGTTCTTTGTGACTTCCTGGACGATTTTATGCCTTGCTCTTGGAAAGATTTTGGCAGGACAGCCACTCGTGGGAAGATTCACTACTGTCCCAAACTTTCTCCATTTGGACAATATGGCTCTGACTGTGGTTCGGTGGAGCCCCAGAGCCTTAGAAATGGCTTTGTAACCCTTTCCAGACTGATAGGCATCAACAACTTTTTTCCGGAGGTCTTCAGGAATTTCTTTTGTTCGTGGCATGATGTGCCTCTAGAACCTGTGTGCTGACATCTTCACTCTGATGGAAAGGGCCAAAGTTAGTCAGATTTATATTGGGCAGGGCTGGCCCAAATCAGGCCTGGTTGTTAACCAAAGTACTCAAACAGCTGACCCTAATTATGCCTTTACTTGGGTTGAGTTAACTGGGGGCAATAACTTTCACACCTGAAGATTGCATGTTTGATTACCTTACACACCAAACAAATGAAAGAAGCACCAACCTTTGATGTCATTTTTTCTCTCAGCCTCCCTCTATATACTACTACAACCCACAAAAAAATCTGACCAAATACAATGTGAAAAATGTGCAAAAATGCAGAAAATCAGACAGGGCAAATACTTTTTCACGGCACTATATTTCCATCAAATGTAATCACGAAGAGTGAACGTTTCTCCAGTTGAACTTTAAACTAACCATTTCTAATTATTTATGTCTAGTCACACTGTCAGCAAGGTTCCCCACAAAAAGTTAATAAAACATTACAAATATTACTGTCTTACCTTAAGATGTCTTGACAGCAACCGGATTAGAGAAAAAAAAAACTCCAATATAATGGATAAGGACGTCTAAGAAATAAATAATAATAAATAAATAAATAAAAAAGAGGCAAGTAACATTTGGTTTGACATTTATCTGAATAAACAATCTCCCTCTCGACCTGTGAGAGCACTGTACAGCAGGAATTGTGGGCTTCGTACTGAATGGTTGGGCAGTTCATTCCGGGGGCAGTCGGAAGCCGGCCATTCAGGAAAGGAACGGCGTCACAGTACCAGGTGTTACCGCCCTAGTACGGTAAGCAAAGTTTCATTCATGAATTGGAGGAGACGTGATTGAACTAACTATTGCAGTGGGCGGGGCTATGCGGTACTTTAGGGGGACGCGACGCCGTAATCGGTTCCTTTGTTGTGGTTGATGGGAGGAAACGAGGACTGTTAGGAACCTGAGTTAAGTGTTTTGTTGTTATTTGCAAACGTGTCTGTTTTGTCTTCGTCCAACTGATTCAGCACGGATCTGGGAGCTGCAGCCTGGAGCCAGCGATTCCCCCGGACTTCACCGCACCTGCACTTAACCAGCATCACTGTTTCCAGCACCGCACCTGCACTAAGAGCATGCACTGTCCGGAGACGTGTCTGTGTTTGTGTTGTGTCTGTGGTTTTGTAATTATTATTTCGGGACTGCAACCCCTTGTTTTGGCGCTGGCAATACCCAGTGGGGGATTAACACTAGGCAACTATTTGGGGATTTTGGAACTAATTGCTCAGTTTGATCCCTTTTTGGCAGACCACATATCAAAATTTGGACAGAAGGGTAAAGGCAACTACTTGTAAAGAATTCATGGGGCAGAAAATAAAAAAAAACAATAGCTGTAGAAATTCAACAAGCCAAATATTTTTCAGTTATTGTGGATTCAACACCAGATTTATCGCATGTTGATCAGCTGACTTTCATATTCAGATTTGTCAATTCAGAGGAGCAAATTGTAGAGCGATTTATTGGATTTGAGCTGATAAAGGAGCATACCGGTGCAAGCCTTGCTGAATGTGTACTTGCAATGATAAACAACTTGGATTTGGACATATTTAATTGCCGTGGACAATCCTACGACAATGCCAGCAATATGTCAGGAAGATACAACGGTCTGCAGGCCCATCTAAATCAACTAAACCCACTGATTCACTACGTTCCTTGTGCTGCCCATTGTTTAAATTTAGTGGGAGTTAACAGTATTAATAAGAGCTGTCCAAATGCAATACATTTTTGCTGGTTTGTACAGTTGCTGTATGCTTTCTGCCCAGCGTCTACATATCACTGGAAACAGGTTTTGCATAATGATGGAAGCTCATTGACACTCAAAAGTCTCTCAGACACACGATGGAGCAGCCGCGCAGATTCTACAACAGCTATGTGTCAGAACTATGGCACAATTCGGCAAGCCCTGGAAAACCAGTCAAAAGATACGAACCAATCACATGACATACGATTGGAAGCTGCTTCCCTCAAGAGCAAAATGGAACATTTGGAAACGGCCTTTATGGCACAATTTTGGGAAACTGTTCTTCAGCGGTTTAAAATGACCAGCTTGCAATTACAGAAAAGTGACATCGACCTGAAGACAGCAGTTCAGTTACTGCAATCACTTGAATCATTTGTGGCTTCCCTACGAGATCACTTCCAACATTTTGAAAATGCTGCTAAAAACACATGCAAGGGTGTTTCACAAAAATATCTAGAGGGTATAAGTACTGCTTGGTGATTATTGACAAGTTCAGCAAATGGGTAGAGGCATACCCGTGTAAAACCAATACAGCCACAGTCGTGGCACGATTGTTGGTGGAGAAGTTGATTCCGTTGTGGGGAACCCCGTTGGAAATTGACTCCGACCAGGGTACACATTTTATAGGAAAGATCATGAAAGAGGTGTGTAAACTGATGGGAGTAAAACAGCGGTTCCACATCCCTTACCACCCGCAGTCATCAGGGATGGTGGAAAGAATGAACCGAACAATTAAGCAAGCACTAGTTAAAATGATGACTGAAAGGGTTCCGGGTGGGCAGCGCATTTGCCCGTAGTGTTGCTACGCATTAGAGCAACCCCCTCTCGAGCAACAGGACTGACACCATACGAGTTAATGACTGGGAGACGTATGAGACTCCCCACTGACATTTGGACTGGGCGGGACTCAGACTTGCTATTGGCAAACTCCTAATTACAGGATTACGTTATTGGCATGTCCAAACATTTGAAAACATTATATGTGCAAGCGCAAAATCAGCAATCACCGATGTGCAAAATCAACAAAAGGGAAATGACACCCCCAGACCAGAGCCAGGGAACGAAATAATGATAATGACCTAAAGCTGGGGGTATGCAAGCACGATGGCATGGCCCCTACGTAGTGCTAATGACAACACATACCAGTGTGGCAGTGAAGCTCCCTCACGGGGTAAAATGGGTTCACTGGTCATAAACGAAACGTTACACCCGAGTAGACACATCAAACTTTGAGGTGGAGAGGAAGGTGATAACTAACATGATCTGTGTTGCAGGTATCATATCATTCCAGAACCTGATCCATTCCAGTATGCCTGGATCTGGGAACAGCCGTGCCCTAGGGAGGGGCTCGTTGGAGTTCCATGGAGCAACTGTGTGTGGGTCCTTAGGCAGAGTGACAGCGATGGGTGGCAACAAAGGCCACTACCTCTTGAGGATGACACAGAAGGAGCATGGCAGTCTGTGTGCCTGCTACGGGGTAACATCACTATGAAGGCAGCCCGAGACGAGCAATGCCCCAAATGGAAGGGAGAAGCAGACAATGTCACATACCACGCTATACGTAACCGGTCCCGCGACGGCGGCGATAGGGTCGGATGCACCAATTGGTATGGGGAGAACTGGAGCATACTAACGGATCAGCTGACACAGTCTGTAACTTAACTGTGGGGCGATGGGGCTGCAATTTCGGGAACACCAGTGGGTGGGAATGTGTAAACATTACAAGCGCAAGGCTGATGACTGTCTGTGATTATACATGGGAAATGGATATATAGGGGGCATGAAGTTGCGGTTTCCAACCGCCCAGTATCCCCCTTTGTCACCCTCTCCTCCAAGCAGGTTGGTGCCGGTGGGGAGGGTGAAATCCCTGTATCCTGGGATTAACTGGCTTCAAACATTAGAGTAGATATTCGTAGTGTAGCAGAGCTGGGATAATTAATCAAGTTACTCGAGTCGTGGTGATTATTTTAATACTCGAAGATCTTTTTGGTATTCGAGTAATCTCCTTAATATATGCATATGGTATATTAGTAGCTACATTCACGCCAGGTGCGTTCTCAAATAATAATTCCGATCAACTGTTCACTCGGCCTGATATAGGCAGGAATACTGAACAGCAGATTGGTATTACTGATTTGGTTGAGAGAGTGAAGTCGATATATTGGTAAAAGATGAAAAAAAAAAACTTATGTAGAAAAAAATGAAGATGGCAGTTTTTTTGTTTTGTGATGAAATATCACCAAAGCTTTGCTGCAACATCTAAAAAGGAGGCACCCAACCGTCTCTCACTTGGTAAGTAATATTATTCATATAAGAAGTAAGTCAATATATACAGTACGATGCTGTTTTTGTCAAATGCAGGTTTTTTTTTTTTGATAAGAGGAATTACGTGTTAATTTAGCACATGAAAATAAACTGTACATTTCGCACTTGCTACTGAATAAAGCAGCCAGCTACACTCCTGTCATTTGACTACTGAATAGAAAAAAAGAAAAAAAAAACTATTATAATCTGTTATTGTGTAAGTGTTAACACCAAGTATTGGTCTAATCTTAGACTTTTACCAGTACTATCAATTTGTATCAGTTCTCTACAGCACTATTAGTTTATGGCATAATAAACACTATTTACAATTTTACTCCAGATTATTATTTTATTTTATTTTTTTAAAGCTTGATGCTGGGCAGTTAGTGTCTTATTACCTGCATGGAATCTTAATTATACTTTTATTATATGTTTTTAAAAGCTAAAAAAAAAAAAAAGTTAATAAAAATAACTAAATCTGCCATTTTTAAATGTCTTTCAAAATTAATTAAATAGCTTCAAATTATATAAACCTGCTTAATATTTATTATTGCTCCACAGCTGAGCTTTTATAATTGTTCAATAAAATTATCTAGCTATCTGTGACTTGATTTGCCTTTACTTCTGATTCCAAACGATTTCAAGAGGTTTGACCACTGGAGCAAGTTCAAAGGCAAGGCATCCTGATATTCTGATCAGAAATACAGTACTGTGCAAAAGTTTTAGGCAGGTGTGAAAAAATGCTGTAAAGTAAGAATGCTTTCAAAAATAGACATGTTAATAGTTTATATTTATCAATTAACAAAATGCAAAGTGAGTGAACAGAAGAAAAATCTACATCAAATCAATATTTGGTGTGACCACCCTTTGCCTTCAAAACAGCATCAATTCTTCTAGGTACACTTGCACACAGTTTTTGAAGGAACTCGGCAGGTAGGTTGGTCCAAACATCTTGGAGAACTAACCACAGTTCTTCTGTGGATTTAGGCAGCCTCAGTTGCTTCTCTTTCTTCATGTAATCCCAGACAGACTCGATGATGTTGAGATCAGGGCTCTGTGGGGGCCATACCATCACTTCCAGGACTCTTTACGCTGAAGATAGTTCTTAATGACTTTCGCTGCAAGTTTGGGGTCGTTGTCATGCTGCAGAATAAATTTGGGACCAATCAGATGCCTCCCTGATGGTATTGCATGATGGATAAGTATCTGCCTGTACTTCTCAGCATTGAGGAGACCATTAATTCTGACCAAATCCCCAACTCCATTTGCAGAAATGCAGCCCCAAACTTGCAAGGAACCTCCACCATGCTTTACTGTTGCCTGCAGACACTCATTCGTGTACCGCTCTACAGCCCTTCGGCGAACAAACTGCCTTCTGCTACAGCCAAATATTTCAAATTTTGACTCATCAGTCCAGAGCACCTGCTGCCATTTTCTGCACCCCAGTTCCTGTGTTTTCGTGCATAGTTGAGTCGCTTGGCCTTGTTTCCACGTCGGAGGTATGGCTTTTGGCCGCAAGTCTTCCATGAAGGCCACTTCTGACCAGACTTCTCCGGACAGTAGATGGGTGTACCAGGGTCCTACTGTTTTCTGCCAATTCTGAGCTGATGGCACTGCTGGACATCTTCCGATTGCGAAGGGAAGTAAGCATGATGTGTCTTTCATCTGCTGCAGTAAGTTTCCTTGGCCGACCACTGCGTCTACGGTCCTCAACGTTGCCCGTTTCTTTGTGTTTCTTCAAAAGAGCTTGGACAGCACATCTGGAAACCCCTGTCTGCCTTGAAATTTCTGCCTGGGAGAGACCTTGCTGATGCAGTATAACTACCTTGTGTCTTGTTGCTGTGCTCAGTCTTGCCATGGTGTATGACTTTTGACAGTAAACCTTGTTACCTGAGTTTGGCTGTTCCTCACCCAGTTTTATTCCTCCTACACAGCTGTTTCTGTTTCAGTTAATGATTGTGTTTCGACCTACATATTGAATTGATGATCATTAGCACCTGTTTGGTATAATTGTTTAATCATACACCTGACTATATGCCTACAAAATCCCTGACTTTGTGCAAGTGTACCTAGAAGAATTGATGCTGTTTTGAAGGCAAAGGGTTGTCACACCAAATATGGAATTGATTTAGATTTTTCTTCTGTTCACTCACTTTGCATTTAGTTAATTGATAAATATAATCTATTAACATGTCTATTTTTGAAAGCATTCTTACTTTACAGCATTTTTTCACACCTGCCTAAAACTTTTGCACAGTACTGTATGTGTATATATATATATATATATATATATATATATATATATATATATATATATATATATATATATAGAGAGAGAGAGAGAGAGAGGTAAATTCAGCTAAACATTGGTGTTTTAATACTCAGATATGGACAACAAAGCTCAGAACTAAATGACCACAATAATCATAAAAGTTAAGATGTTAAAATGTAATTTGAAGCTATTTACACTTTAATTAAAATAAGTTATAAAAATCTAAAGACTTACATTTTAATTGATCTGTACCACAGATTGTCAGTACCACTCTGCTGTCCCTTAAAGTTCCATAAATAGCAGTAGTACTGTCCTTTTTGACATAATAAAGGTGTAGTTTAAACTAAAAATAAATAGTAATGGTTAGCAGACATGATAGGGTTAGCTTCTGTATTGCAGCACTGGTATACTGGCTTAAGGCAGCTAGACTATATATTTTAAACCAAGACTACTGCAACATTGTAAACTATAATTTTAGTTGTTTTAACACCTTTTTTTCCCCCCCAACACTTAGGAAAGGAGCTTTATGTTCCACAGCTGACAGTTCACAACCATCAGTGAAGCAGATTCCTCTACAATCCCAGCACCCTAATTCATCACAGTGTGCAGACACCGTCACAGGCTCCAGCTTGAGTCCGTCAGCTGCTTCCGATTCTTTCTGTGGCAGTGGCAATAGCAAAGGCAAAAAGCCAAAGCAACGTCAACTTTTTGATTACGTAACGCGTTCTAAACCCTGTTCAGTAGAGCGTGCCAATTCCATCACCCACTCCATTATGAGAGTGATAGTGGAAGACTTGCGCCCAAACTCTTTGGTGGAGGGAACTGCATTTAAAAGGACCTGATCCAGTTTCTTGAACATTCCTACAAAGTGCCTAGCAGAAAGTATTTTACCCAGCTGATTTAAAAAAAAAAAAAAAAAGTACTCTGAAACGGTTGATGTTATAAAGAGGGAGTTAGCAACAGCATCCAGCATTGCCCTGACTAAAGACATCTGGACCAGCATTGCAACAGAGGCTTACCTGTCTGTGACAGCCCACTATTACTCCAGCCTGGACAATGAAGACTATCAATCTAACATCAAAACCATTGACAAAGAGGCATACAGGGAACAACATTGTGGCTTGGGTCGAAGAGGTTCTAAAGAAATTTGAGATTAGTCCAGCTCAAGTTGTTGCACTGGTTCGAGATAATGGATCCAATGTGGTTTCTGCTGCAAATAAGTTGTCAGAGTTGCATGGATGGCTTAGTGTCAGCTGTGCAGGTCATTCGCTACAGCTGACCATCAACAATGCTCTGAAAAACACCACAATTGAACATGCCATTGGTGCTGCCCGGTCAGTTGTAGAGCACTTCAAGAAGAGTGAGTTGGCAACAACTGGAGGAAGCAAAAGCAAATGAAAACACCCCAGCATACTCTGCTACAGGATGTTCCAACACGCTGGAACAGCAGCCTTCATATGATAAAGAGACTTCTGGAGCAGCGATGGCCAAATTGTTGCAGTGCTGTCTGACCCTACTGTGAAATCAGCAAGGGCAGTACGCCATCTGGATCTCAGTCAAGATCAGTGGTCCTTACTTAATGAACTGGTCAGTGTTCTGCAGCCTTTTGAGACTGCCACAACATACCTGAGTGGGGAAACCTACGTCTCTCTCTCTCTGCTGTGCCATCTCTATTTAAGTTGGTAAGCTCCTTAATGGATCTTGCAGTGAAAAACTCTTCTGCCATTAAAAACTTCAATAGAGTTGCACTTCAGCAGCTGGACCAGAGATGGAAGATAGGCATCCTTGACAGCAGTTCTGGACTAGACTTGGAGAGTCCAATGATTTCAGCAGCTATCTTAGATCCTCGATTCCGACACATTAGATTTGTTAGGAAATCATGCAGTGTTAGCACAGAGCAGATTGAGAGAGGACTCTGTCTTCAAGGACATTACGTGAATACATCCAGTCATTACACCGCTAGTGCCACCAATGCAACTGATACAACCAGGGCCGACACTTCCGGAACAGCCACAGGTTTTCATCAACCTCCCTCATCTTCCTCAACGACAAGTGATGCTGCTGCTGAAGAGCATGGGGGCAGACCTGAAAGCAATGTTTTAGATGAAGAGGTTCATTCTTCACCTCGCTCTTGGAATGCAAGTTTTCAACAACAGCCTCATCATTCATCCTGCAATGCTGCAGTAGATTCTTGTGATGCTGGTGACATTTCTGATAATCATGAAAACAGCCCTGATGATAGTGAGGTAGAGCCAAATGAACCCATTGATCTAGACAGGATGTTTATGATGGAAGGACAGTGCACTGACAGCTCTTCTGACTCAGAGGAAAGTAATGAAGAACAAGCCTTGCGGAAAGAAGTAGTACAATACATCAGTGAGAAGGCTAGTAACAAAGATACTGAGCCTTTGCAGTGGTGGAAGAACAATATGCATCGCCATCCTTGCCTGGCCAAACTAGCTAAACGGTTTCTCTGTATCCCTGCTACCTCTACTCCATCTGAAAGGCTTTTTTCAGCAGCTGGTGCTATTGTGGCAAGAAAACGTGCCAGCCTCAGCCCTAGCCACGTTGATATGCTGGTGTTCTTACATAGCAACCTTGCATAACGTGTTTTTTTTTTTTCAACATGTTGTGTCATGTTAAAATTTGTTCATGTGACAACACAATTAAATAATGAGCACAGTTTTCAGGAAACAACTTAAGAAAAGGTTCAGTATTTTTGTAATGCTAAAAAAAGACCCACAGTACTACAAACTTTTGTTTTAAGTGAAGAGTGTCTGTTAACTATTTTTGCAAATAAGTTAATGACTTCTTTAAAGGTTAATGAGTTGACTTTAAAAGAATTTTGCTCCACTTGTTCAGCAAACAGCAGAAATTCCAAGTAGGTTGAAGTGACAACAATTAAGTTTTACAATTGCTTTCCAAAAATTCAGGAGCAAATTTTGTACTGTAGTTATTTATGTGAGAAAGCATTTTCTGATTTAATAAAACTGTAAAAAAAAAAAAAAAAAATGTTATGTGTTGTCTGAGCGAGACTTGCTATTTTAGACAGAGACCATCAACAGAGTAAGACAACTAAACCAGTATTGGAGATAATGGGGCAGTTTACAAGCAAAAACTGAAAAGCGTGACAACAGATCTCTCGCGCTTTTATGGTCATGACAGTTCTGCTTCCAAGTTTACATGAGAGTTTATTTTAGAGAGAGCATTTAGTCGTCCAAATGCAAACAACCTCATTAATACTAGAATAATGGGGGTTTATTTAAATATCACCAAACGCGCTGAAAAGAGATGCTGCGTGATAAAGGATATCGTTCAAATAATGCATAGGGGTTTACATGAGGCTTTACGCGCAAGGCAGAGATGAAGAGGTTACCCCCATCTGTTTAGAATGCAAAAGGCTTGCAGTCAAAACAGTTCATGCGGCCAAGAAGAAGAAAATAATAATAGTTATTACTATTATTGTTTAGAATTAGTTGTTCTAGAAATGGTAGAAGTAGCATATGTACAAAAACCGACAGCACTCACCAATTCCCGTTACTGCTTTTCTTATGCTTCTTAGGCTACTGATGTCCTTTCACACACCCATATATATTAGTCTTAGCCAACTGCGTAACTGTTAATGTGCTAAACAAAAGGATTATGCGTTCAATAATCACACATATGCGTTAATGTGGAACAAATATATTAAAAACAACTCATGATGTGTTGGTTTCAAACACAGGTACTTTGTTGAAATATTAAAATGAATTATGCAGAAAAATGTGGAAACTTACACAAACGCTGTTAATATAATAAATACATAATTTGTGTGTATTTGCTAATTAGTTATAAGGGTATATAAAATCATAGGCCTACTTACAACGTAGTTGCGACAAAAATGGATGGATGGAGAAGACGCAGACAAACACTGGCTTCAGTCCCATGCAATGGGTTTGCAGGAAAGGAATCGTGCATCTATTGCTTTTTTATCTAGAGCTTTCATTCCAGCAGACACCCTCATCCACTTCGTCCCTATGTACAGACCTCTATTTGTGCATCGGCAGGAAAGACAAATGCGGGCGCATCATCGTCCCTCTGTTATGCTTCACGAGTCTTTCTCTGACGAACAATGGATTGAAACATTTCGGGTCATCCGACCTACATTTGACCAACTGGTGGAACTTGTACGGGCTGACATGGAGCCGTCACCAATACATGTGCGTACACCTGTGCCTCTGCAGAAGCAAGTTGGTATTGCTCTGTACAAACTTCTCGGACCGCTTATTCGGCAGGACTGTGCACAGCAGAACGAGTGCCCACCTCAGCGAGAGCTGGGGTAGCCACCTGCAGTTCTCTTGTTATTGTGCGCAGAAATTTGGCGTGCAACGCAGCCACCTCTTGGTGCTGTTGATCAGCGTGGTCCAGCCTTTCCAAAAGGTGGCTGTATTGCCGATACTGCCTGGCAGCGGTGCGTGCAATCAGACGGTACATCCTTCTGTACTCCAGGCGCATCAGACAATGCTCCTGGATCAGCAGCTACAGCATTCAAACCAACTTTAATTTAAAGAAGAACAGTTGTGAATTGCTTCACAGCTTTTGTTTTACATGTGAATCCTAAGAATAATATGTGAAAAACAAAACATATCGCATATGCACACTTAGCCTGACATACGTAAAATGGCTTGATATCCCCAACCATTTGTTTTCTTCACAAATTATTATTAGGATTCACATGTAAAACAGAAGCTGTGAAACAATTCACAACTGGTCTTCTTTAAATTAAAGTTGTTTTGAAAATGCTAGCTGCTGTATTTGGGGATATCAAGCACTTTTAATTGACGCTGGGACGGTGGTGTGTATATGCGATATGTTATTGTATTCACAAATTATTCTTAGGCTTCACCGGTAAAACACAGACTGTGAAACAATTCACATTTGGCATCCTTTAAATTAAAGTTGGTTTGAGCGCTGTAACTGCTGTGGTTGAAAAGATAAAGCCATTTTACACGTGTCAGGTAGGCTGTGTGCGTATATGCGGTATGTTATTGTTTTTCACAATTTATTTGTTTGATTCACATGTAAAGGAGAGCTTGTGAAACAATTCACAATTGGTCTTCTTCACATTAAAGTTGGTTTGGACACTCTAGCTACTATGGTTGGGGAGATAAAGCCCTTTTACGCATGGCTGAGGCTAAGTGTGCGTATGTGCGGTATGTTATTATTTTCCAGAAATTATTCTTAGGATTCACATGTAAAGCAGAGACTATGAAACAATTCACAACTGGTCAACCTGGTGTTGCATGCTGTCAGAAGGGGTGGAAGCTTGAAACATCCTGCGGGAAAAAAGTTACATAATTCGTAGTTATTATTATGATAATAATGCTGGTCATAACGATCTAGTATTACTCATTCATCGTTCATAATACACTGAAATAATAAATAATGGTATAAATCAACATCTCTATATGCAATTTATATATAAATTTAGCCGCGACCCTCATCAGGAGAAGCGGATTGATAATAATGGATGGATGGATGGATGGATATTTAACTGATTTGTATTAGTAAGACTGGGATAAGAAAAATCTTACTTACGCTACAGAGGACAGAAAGACCGTATCCCATAGAACAGCGTTCTTTTACATAGGGGAAGTGGAGGAGGTATCGTGTTATTTCATGAAAGTCTATCGTTAAGTATTGTGCACGACTGTGGAGTTTGTTGCTATGGGACTAATTAGGCCAATTAGCACGCACTTTAACGTGCTTTACAAAAGTGTAATGACATTTAAGTCACACACTTTTTTTGCAGTGCACTTTTGGAACGAGCACAATCATGCGTCATTTGCGCGACACGTCATGAATGCACTATACTAGCGCAATTAAAACTTGCATGTAAAACACCGCCAGTGTTACAGAATATCATCTACTATATAGTGGGGGTGCCTTTTCTGCATTATTAAATGAAAAAAATAAAATTAATTGGAATTAACAGATTAATCGATGAATCGAAATTAATCGCATTCGTGGCGATTATTTAAATAATCGCTCAGCACACCTCTATAGTTTAGTAACTCAATATGCTAAAAGATGTGGGGAGTTCAACCTGCTGGTTGAAATATTAAATAAAACCATAGTGCAAGAGATAAAGAATTATCAGCATAATGCCTGCGGTAGACTGTAGAGGGATTCTTTGATGACATGGCAGGGTGGTTTGGAGCTGTAAATTCTGGCCTGAATTCTTTAAGTAGTATCGAACATCAACAAGAAAGCCATGGAGTTTTTGAGAACGGGAGATGCTATTCAAAAGCTGGCCACGGCAGAACAAATGACAGGGGAAACTGTCGATATCGCTGTAAATGTGCTACGTGTTATATCACACGCTATATCTGAAGATTTGAATTTAACAACAAGGGAAGAGTGGTGTTATAGAATGCAAGCCGCACTAACCAGAGATGTTATAGTAGCTATTGGGGATTTACACGAGGGAATGCTAGGGAGGGCATGGAAAAGAGAGGTGATGCAGAGATTGGCATGAATATTGTCGTTCAGACAGAGCGTTATATTAATGGTGTATGTTTCATTTTGGTTGCTCCATAGAACCACCAGTCAGGATCAACACAGCACAGGGATGAGAGTAAATAGTATTGGGGTAGTTGGGAAACGCCATACTATGTGACCATGCCAGTAGCACAAACCTGTCCGCACAAATAATGGATGCCACTGTGCACCCGAAGATAGGGTACGAGCACGGTGCTCAGATGCAGAATGGGACATGGTGCATCACGACCTCAGTGGCAAGCATGATAGTGGGTGGTGATGGCAAGGTGTACCCGATGACTCCCATCGTGTGTTTTGAGCCACGTGGGATGGTGACTGTGGGACACCTGAGCTTGCACCTGACCCCGCCAATAAACATCTCAGGAGGTAGAGATCTGGATGAAGACGATCAATCATTCAGGCGTGCTGCTGGCATTAGAGCATGTTGAGACACAGTTGGCAGGTATTAGTTCCCGATTAGTTGTGGCTCGACTGCAAGCGTCATTGGCTGGCAATACCGGTCACCTCATACTAGCAAACGTCCGCTCTTGCGGTTGGGGCATTCTATGCCCGTTAACAGAAGATGTAGCTGGTGTAGATGGGGCTGATCGGTGGAATATGGTAGGACATTTGTCCTCAGTATTATCCATGCTTGCTTTATTGATTTCTGTACTACTGCTATGTTATTTTAAATGCCTATTGAAAAAGCAGAAACGCCTCCTCCATGGGCTGATGACCGAATCTATTTGCTCACGCATCCGGTCAATGGTACCAGTGACCCAATACGAGCCACTTTTCCAGAGCGATGCAGTGTAGAGGCATGTGTTAGTAACCTCTGCCTTGACACTTGGACCATCTCAGCCCGGATTGTTCAAAGGTCCAAAGGAGGGACTGAAGAGGCAACTAACATGTGGTTTAACATTTAACAGGTTAAGAAGGGCTACATGATGTTTTTTGACTATGAAATGTGACCATGAAATGTTCCAGTATGTTCTAGTGAAATTGCTTGAAATGTGTTTCTCAAGAGATAAAAAGGGATATGGCTAGGGCGCTGTTATGTCTACTTTGAGGAGAAACTGCCTAAAAACAAACTCCTATAAGGGAATCTTCATCTTCAAGAAAGTTCTATAACCATGCTGACGTGTTAATCTGCCTATTGTTGCTACGCTAGTAGTGTATAAATATTGTGCTACCTTGTCGATAATTACTACACCCCGGCTGAATACCTGACCAGGGTGAAAAACAGTAAACAGAGACAGACCTTAAAGTACAGGCTCAGTGAGCACAGCCTGGCCATCGAGAAGGGCCGACACAGGCAGACATGGCTGCCCAAAGAGGACAGATTGTGTGATCACTGTCAGCTCAATCAGGTCGAAACAGAGATACACTTTTTACTGCAGTGCACAAAATATAAGAATATAAGGGAAGCCTTCTTCCCAAAAATACAAAATCTCTGCATAGACTTCGCAGACTTGCCAGACCCAGAAAAACTCCCCATCCTCCTCGGTGAGCACACAAGCTGTATAGAAGTGGCAGCCCAGTACACAAGCGCCTGCCACAGCCTGAGGGACAGGGAGTGACACTGAGGCTCCTCACACAGGGGCGAAAATAAAAAAAATAAAAAATAAATACATGTTATAGAATACATATATAAAAGTATATCATCATTGTTGTTATTATTATTGTTGTTGTGATGTGTTTGAAGTACTGTGTTGTTTTTGTTTTATTTTTAAAAGTTTAAAAGTTTTAAATGTTCATTGTAAAGATGGAATTTACCCATCATTGCTTTGGCAATACTTGTGAAAAATCAGTCATGCCATTAAAGCACTTGAAATTGAAATTGAAATTGAATTGAGTGAACTGTTGTCATTTCTGCTCTTCCCTTGCGCGCATGGTAATAAACTTCTTGAACTGCTATCGAGTGGAGTCATCAGTCATTTCGCACTTGGTAGGGGCTTTCCCTACTACAGACAGCACCCGACAAAATACGACATCAGGAACACAAGTAAAAAACAAAAGGAAGCAACACCTTCAGTGACAGCTTATTTTGGAAAGAAAGTAGATCCAAAAAGCGTCAGAGCAAAACAAATAACAGGTCTGACAGTGGATGTTGTCACACAACATATCAGACCTGTTAGTTAGTATAGTCGAGGGAGCTGCGTTTAAAAATCTGATTGCGAATCTTGCTCCGGGCTATGAAACGCCCTGTCGAAAGACAATCTCCAAATTCATTACTCTGGATCACGAACGTGCAAAGGAAAAGCTTAGACAGGATTTAAGTCAGGAGTGTAATTCAATGTACATCACTACCGATGTATGGTCAAGCATGACACAAGAAGCGTTTTTAACATTAACAGTCACCTGCCATTACAAGCAAAACTGGGAAGTCGAGTCAAAAGTATTAGCGACACGAAAATTACATGAGAGACACACAGCTGTGAATTTAGCAGAAGCGATCAATCAAATAAACACAGTGTCTGAAGTGGCTACAAAAGTAAAATAGCTTGTGCTCATGACAACGCAGCCAACGTGTGCAGAGCAATGTCTTTGCTTTCTGCAAGCGAGCGTGCTGTGTTACTTTTTGGTAGCGTGGCAAGTGTGAGCTGTGCAGGGTACAATATAAATCTCTGCATTCAGAAAAGCTTGGAGGATGTACAACAAGTCCATACGTTAGTGGCGGCAGCAAGGAGATTTATTGTACATTTTAAAAAGAGTGAGATGGCAACAAGCACTTTAAATAGGAAACAAACAGAAATGTTGAACAGAAAAAGCACCACTCAAGTTAATACAGGATGTACAAACAAGGTAAAACACGGTTTATTATGTGTTTGAAAGCCGCCTTGAATTAAAATGGCCAGTTATTGCGGTTTTATCAAACCCAGATTTGACCAAAAAGTCTGACGCAGCTACTGTAGATTTCACGACTGAGCAGTGGAAGCTAATGGCTGAGGTATTACATCTACTACAGCCATTCGAACTGGCTACAGTACTTTTGATTGCAGAGAAAAACATTACGGCTAGTTCTTTGTACCCACTTGCAACATTGATAAAACACAGACTGACTGAAGTTCCTGATGAAGAGGAGACACCGTCTTCTTCAAACTCAACTGATTTGCTAATTCCAGTTACACAGAGTTTGAGAGATAAGCCAGTGAATAATTTGTCTCAGCGATTGTGTTTACATCAGCTGAATGACCCAAGAAATGAGGTTATGCCGGGTCATTTCTTGACCCCATGATTTTGCCATCTGGATTTCCTATCCGAACAGGCCAAAGCCCGCGTGTCTGAAGCACTGGTCTTCCAAACTAGTGAGGCGGAGGACAACCTCGAAAATGACAGAAATCATGCCTGTACAAGTGAGTGCAGCACGGAGGACTTATCTGTTAAAAAGAAAACGAAGACCGAACAAGCAATGGAATTGTTACTTTGTGGACAGCAACAAACACACACTACTTACAAGGAAACTTTAATCCAACAAGGAGATGACGATTTATGCTTCTGAAACTCCATTAAACATCAGCGAAGCTCCCCTGATTTGGTGGAAAAATAACCAGACATGCTTTCCCAACCTAGCAGACTCGGCAAAGAGCATGTTAAGAATCCCTGCAACATCGGTCCCGAGCAAGCGCGTGTTCAGCAAAGCAGGGATGCTTGTGAACAAACTCTGTTCTTCTTTGAAACTGGAGAATGTGGATGCCATAATATTGCTGAAAAAAAGCAGAAAATAAGCTCTGGAGAGAGCACAGACTTTGTTACGTTGGACTTGTAAATAGTTAGTTATTCTTGTGTTCCCCGTTGGGAGTTTTTTTTCCTCTAATCCGGTTGCTGTCATCTTAAGGTAAGCCTAATATTTTTAATGTTTTATTAACTTTTTGTGGGGAACCTCGCCGACAGTGTGACTAGACATAAATAATTAGAAATGTGTAGTGTTAAGTTAATCTGGAGAAACGTTTACTTTTCATGATAACATTTGATGAAAATATATGTACTTATTATTCACACAGTTTCTTTTGCGTTGTGAACAAATGAAGCAGAGATAGTAAAAAAAACACTATCATCCCAGCCCTACTCTCACATGACATTGTGGGACTACTATTAAACTGTTTCATATATATTATTGTTATTGTAAATGCCAGCAATAAGCTAAACAGGTCTTTTCAAAACACCTTAATTTGTAGACTGAACTACTGTGTTAGTGGAAGACTGTAAATATGATTTTCACAACTGTGCTGGACATTTGGTTTTCTGAACTGTTCTAATATAATTCTTAGGTTTTCCTGCTTATTTTAACGCCAGCAATGAGCTGAGTGATGCCTATAAACATTATGACAGGTCTGAAGTGTCTTCAGGTGCTTTACTTACTAATACAGCAACAAGAGTCTGATTGAAAATAAATAAAAATAAATAATAAAGAATTGTGGTAATATTTATTAAATGTACTAACTACCAACATTATATTTATGTTCAAATGCCATATTTAATTAACACGTTGATAAACAAAATGGGAACAAATGGAATTGGCCATTTTTGAAAAACGGAATTTGGTATTCCCACAAATGGAACAATTAGTAGCCCTAAAGATGGTTACAATTTAAGTGCAGACGCCAGTGTTTTATACAGTCGTATAAAGCAATTTTATGCAGGCCACCAGTTAAGCATGCAGTCTATATCTATGACAACAACCAACAGGGCTGCAAAAGATAAAAGGTTGATTCAAAATCAGAGGCAGAGCCACAATAAATGTCTTATTTAAATTTAAAGCAAATTGTAAAATTGTTGAGATATTGGAATATTGTTGGAATATTGTTTCAGGATTGTGTGTCTGTGTGTGTATATATATATATATATATATATATATATATATATATATATATATATATATATATATATATATTGCACAGTACCAGTCAAAAGTTTGAGTACACTTGCTGGAAACTAGGTTTTTTTCATAACTGACAATGTTTTACATCGTATACATTTCTATAATTACTTGAAAATGAAAACACATGTTACAATATACAAAACAAAACATAAGGAGTATCAAAGCAATGTTCAAGAAAATTGAAAATTGTCCCTAAATCTTGGATTCCTCAAAATAGCCACCCTTTGCCTTAATAACAGCCTCACAAACACGAGGCATTCGGTTAACAAGTTTCAGCAGGAAATCACCCCACATGTCTTCCCAGCTCTTCTGCAGAAATTCCCAGAGATGTAGGGCACTTGTGGGTAGCTTTGTTTTGACTCTTCTGTCCAGTTCGCCCCATACAAGTTCTATGGGATTGAGGTCTGGAGACTGGGCAGGCCAGGTCATTAGATTGAGTTGTCCTTCACTTTCCTTCTTCGCCAGATAGTTCTGGCACAAATTTGAGGTGTGTTTCGGGTCATTATCTTGCTGAAGAATGAAGGACTGCCCAACTAGCCGTAATCCTGCAGGAAGGCATGCCTCTGAAGTATGCTATGATAGCCATGCTGGTTGAGCTTGCCATGGACTTGGTAAAGATTACCAAGTCTGTCACCAGCAAAGCAACCCCAGACCACGACACTGCCTCCTCCATGCTTGACAGTGGGAACCACACATGCAGAACTCATGCGCTCACCCTCTCTGTGTCTTATAAATACTCGGCGGTTGGACCCAAATATTTCACATTTTGACTCATCGGTCCATAAGACCGACTTCCACTCCTCAAACGTCCAGTTTCTATGTTTTTTGGCCCAGGCAAGTCTCTTCCTCTTATTCTGCACTCTTAACAATGGTTTCTTTGCAGCAATTCTTCCAGTTAGGCCAGCTTCACGCAATCTCCTCTGAACAGTTGATGTTGAAACATCTGTACCTCTAGTAGCATTTAGCTGAGCTTGTATTTCAGGGGCAGTTAATCGCCGGTTTCGCAGACTTGTGACTCGAATGAACTTGTTCTCTGATTCTGAGGTCACCCTTGGCATGCCTGACCTTGTTCAGTCCTCATGAGTGCCAGTTTCTTCAAATCGTTTGATGGTCTTGGCCACAGCAGCTACAAACACTTGCAAAGTTCTTGCGATTTGTCTTAAAGATTGACCTTCATTTCTTAAAGTAATTACAGACTGTCTTTTTTCTTTGCTTAACTGAGCGTATTTTGCCATTTTCTGCTTCCTTACATTCAGAAATGACAAACTTGTGCCTATGCTACCTATATTTATAGTAATCATGGACCCTCACCTGTTAACAATAATTGGTGACAAATGGTTAATTAGGTAACATGCTAGTTAACTTGGAGCACATCTAACAAAGACACTTTTATACTTAGGCCAGTGTTCTAACACCGTGTTATACACATTTCAGACTTTTAACTGACTTGGGCTTCAGACTGAAATCCATTTGCTTTGGGTGACCATTTCATTGAAATTGACAAGATTTACATTTTCATTTAAAAATAACATTTTTGAATGCAATTCACTTATGATTATCAGCTTATATAAGTACACGTATCATATAATGAAATATTACGTATTTATAGACAAGTTTATACAGTTAAAAGCATAGATAATCATGAAAAACCTGGTTTCAAGCAGGTGTACTCAAACTTTTGACTGGTACTGTATATATATATATATATATATATATATATATATATATATATATATATATATATATATATATATATATATATATATATATATATATATAGAAGGTTTCTCACTGATAATTTACCCTCAGACAAAACCTCAAGTTTCTTAAAAGCTTAGAAGGAACGCTGCTTCCAATGCATCGGGACGGTCCCGACTATATGGGACTTTGGCATGTATGCTAAATGTATGTATTATTCCCTACTGCCTGGCAGTTCAGAATCACTGCGAATGTCCAATATCAAAACAACTTCAGCCTGGTAATAAAACAGTAATATCAAAATGAAGTGCCTTACCGCAGCCTTTGTTGGTACAGTAGTCCGACTCAACGTATTAAGTGTATTCCTTCCTGAAAATTTAAAAACAGCGCGCATGAACACAGTTGACATTTGGATGTGCCAGACTACACCCATAAAAAACAAATAAATACATACATCGATAAAACACACACACACACACACACAAACAAGCAAGTTATTTTAAAGCAACTGGAAAAAATCATTTAAATAAAAAATATTTTCTAAAGATATAAATACACTTTGAGAGACTCATTGTTATACAGAAAGACGACATAGGCGCCATTTCTTAGTACGGCATACAAAAAAAGGATAACTATGCATAGCCAGAAGAGGCTACAAACTACGGCAAACACTCAACACAACTTACCACGTTAATTTACAAATATATACATTGTGCTTCTGCAAAAATAAACGGTACTTTTAAGTTATGCAATAAATTTGTAATTTCCGCTTCCGGGGGGCTTGCTAAGGACTATGGCTGCGTTCACGATACTTTGCAAAGTCTGCGCAGATTCTGCACAGATTTTGCGGAAAAACTGTCCAAATTCATCGTCTGCGTGAACTAAGCCGGAAAAGACGTCACCAGGTCACGCATCCACGGGCTTAAAAGTCTGCACAGCCGCGCAGCTTCTCAAGAGGTACTGCACTGGAGCAGCCGCGAGCGCTGGCTGTCAAAGAAGTGTGTAGCAACCAGATACAATCCTCACTCCATGTGCTACTGCCACCTAGTCAGGGGGTGTGAATCGCCTTCGAGTCATGTCATTAATTATCTTATAAATTATTTGACTTTTTCCACATAGTTATCATACTTTTCAAATATTCAGATATTTATTCTAAAGGTTTAAATATGTAAAAAAAAAAAATGCTAAACGGTTGAAATGAAACTAAAACCGCTCTGTTATTTTCAGCATGTGTAATTGGGTATTGATGAAAGGCTATCAGGGACAGGGAATAACCTACTTTGAATTAATCTTAATTATAAATCTTATAATTATGAATTAATCTTATTCATAAATCAGCTTTAATAACAGGTAGTTGAAGTGAGATATGTGCAAGTATTTGAACTATTTTTTATCCCAGATCAAAATACAGTACTGTCTAACAACCCCTTTTTTAAAAGGGAGGGGAATCCTGCCCGTTATAATACTCATTAATTTGTCTAACATCACAAAACATACGTTTATATTATCTCTTTATAGCAGGGACTGTTTCTACTATACATTTTCTGATCATGCTGTAAATTACGAAGTTGGTGGAGCACAAAGGGAACTTCGATTGCATCCACTTCTTCTGCGATTAGAATTTCTCTCAACACCACCTCCATTTTGGTTCTTCTCTAACTGTTGTTCATCTACCAAAGCTGTCCACGCTCCGTCTGCACAGACCGTGACGTTACGCGCAAACTCCCGTCTGCAATCTAGCCGGCAAAAGTGTCGTGAACGCACTATAAATAAGGATAGGACAGTCAATCCCGTGATTCAGTTCGGTACTCAATTACAGGCGCCATTTGTGGAGCCCACTCAGTACTGAATACATTGCGGCGATGCTGTGTTGCAGCGCCAGGATATACCGGTATTTTTTTAATAACAATACAAAATATCATTAATATAAAGTGACTGGTTGTTATTTATGCAAATTAATGCTTGATTATGTCAAGAAACATGTTGCCAGCGCAAGCGCAAATACGTTAAAAGCATTGCGAGTGCACTGTAAAGTGCTCTTCGGGATCCAGAAATGCTCCACAGTTATATAGTCCTAGGGGGCTTGTATGCCTTCTTGTAAGAATGATGCTGTTCAGTTGGACTGCAGTGCCGCCTACTGGAGTGGATGATGTGAAACTGGTTTACATACTGTATTTATCCCAGAAAGGTGCAAGGAAAGAAGGATAGGACAATGATGTCACAAATGAACGGGGCTAACAGTGGCGCTCTTGCCTGGAGCCCAGAAGAGCATTTTGACAGTGCACTCTCAGTGCGTTTTACATATTTATACTTGCCTTGGCGAAATGTTTCATGCCATATATCAACTTGCATTTGCATATGTAACTGAACTAGCAGAGAGCAAAGCTTTAAATTCCCCAGAACAGGTAACAGGGATATGTTTTTTTTTTGGGGGGGGGGGTTTGAAGAAACTTTGGCTTGCAGTAAAAGTGCTGTGCTCACGCTGTCCATCGCAGTTGTCAGTGACACACAGCTTGGTGTAACCATGAGGCTGAAGTTGGCTTCTTATTCACCTGTTTCTTATTTGCTTGTTTCTTATATATTTATAGAGGGGCAGCTCTCCTCAACAATATTCATTTATTTTTTGCTCAGCCCAACACTGATTTGTCAAAACAGCTGGCACACATGCCAATGTATGTATTATAATTGAATAAGTAACAGTGTATTTAAGGGGTTAAAATCACTATAGTTGGGCTGAAAATTCCTCCGTGGATATTTATAGAGGGGCAGCTCCTTAACAATATCCATTTGTTTGGTGACATAGAGGGGTTCCCCCTCTGTGAGAATCAACATTGCAATCAGTGGCCCAGAGCGATTGAACCCCCAAAATACCCCAGTTACTTATTCAATTTGTGTTACATTTGCTGTATGCGAATAAGAAGCTGAAATGCGCTATATGCGCCATGTTTGCCCGCTGTTTTCGTATCAAAATCCATTTTGGGCCGGATAAATACCCATGGATGACATACAAAAGTTTCCCTTCTGTGAGAATCAACAGTATTAAATAAGTGTATTAAAAAAAGTGGCCCAAAGCGATTTCACCCTTGACATACCTCAGTTACTTGTTCAATTTGTGTTTCATTTCTATGCGAATAAGAAGCTGGAATGTGCTATCTGTGCCATGTTTGCCTGCTGTTTTTTTGCTCGTTTGGTTGTTAGTAGCTTATTGATCCCAGAATCTCATTAAGCAGCTTCTTGAAGGATCCTAGGGTGTCAGCTTCAACAACATTACTGGGGAGTTGGTTCCAGACCCTCACAATTCTCTGTGTAAAAAAGTGCCTCCTATTTTCTGTTCTGAATGCCCCTTTATCTAATTTCCATTTGTGACCCCTGGTCCTTGTTTCTTTTTTCAGGTCAAAAAAGTCCCCTGCAGGCTCCCGAGTGGCGCATCCAGTAAAAGCACTTGCGTAAAGTGCAGGATGCGCCCTATAGTCTGGACGTCGCGAGTTCGAGTCCAGGCTATTCCTTTGCCGACCGAGGATGGGAGCTCCCAGGGGGTGGCGCTCAATTGGCCGAGTGCCCCCCGGGGGAGGGAGGTTTAGGTCGGCCAGGGTGTCCTCGGCTCACCGCGCACCAGCGACCCCTGTAGTCTGGCCGAGCGCCTGCAGGCTTGCCTGTAAGCTGTGTTGTCCTCCGACGCTGTAGCTCTTGGGTGGCTGCATGGTGAGTCCGCAGTGTGAAAAAAAGCAGTCGGCTGACGGCACACACTTCGGAGGACAGCGTGTGTTCTTCTTTGCCCTCCCGAGTCAGCGCAGGGGTGGTATTATTATTATTTGTTTATTTAGCACACACCTTTATCCAAGGCAACTTACAGAGGCTAGGGTGTGTGAACTATGCATCAGCTGCAGAGTCATTTACAACAACGTCTCACCCGAAAGACAGAGCACAAGGAGGTTAAGTGACTTGCTCAGGGCCGCACAATGAGTCAGTGGCTGAGGTGGATTTGAACCGGGGACCTCCTGGTTACAAGCCCATTTGTTTAACCACTGGACCACACAGCCTCTGTGTTAGTGGTGAGCTGAGCATAATAAAATAACTGGCAATTCCAAATTGGGAGAAAATAATTGGCAACGACAAAATTTTAAAAAAAAAGTCCCCTGGGTCGACATTGTCTATACCTTTTAGGATTTTGAATGTTTGAATCAGATCGCCGCGTAGTCTTCTTTGTTCAAGACTGAATAGATTCAATTCTTTTAGCCTGTCTGCATACGACATACCTTTTAAACCCGGGATAATTCTGGTCGCTCTTCTTTGTACTCTTTCTAGAGCAGCAATATCCTTTTTGTAACGAGGTGACCAGAACTGAACACAATATTCTAGGTGAGGTCTTACTAATGCATTGTAAAGTTTTAACATTACTTCCCTTGATTTAAATTCAACACTTCTCACAATATATCCGAGCATCTTGTTGGCCTTTTTTATAGCTTCCCCACATTGTCTAGATGAAGACATTTCTGAGACAACATAAACATTTCTGAGTCAACATAAATGGGGGACTGTGACAGAGAATGAATGAATCCGAATCAACAATCTCCCTCTCGACCTGTGAGGGCACTGTACAACAGGAACTGCGTGCCTCGTACTGAATGGTTGGTCAGTTCTTTCAGGAAGGGGGTGGTGTCATGGTACCAGGAGTCCTCGCCCTACTACGGTAAGCGAAGTTTCAGTCATGAATTGGAGGAGACGTGATTGAACTAGCTATCGGAAGGGGGCCGGGCTTGGGGTACTTTAGGGGGGCGTGACGGCGTGGTCGGCTCTTTTTATTGTGGTTAATGGGAGGAAACAAGGACTGGAATTGTGAGTGGAGTGTTTTCCATTGATAAACTGACTGTGTCTTTGTCAGACAGCTAATACGAAGCCAGCGCTAAGCCCGGACCTGAAAATACACAGCAGTGCTGCTGAGAGCACCGCACCCGCAAAAAGAGCACACACAGTCTAGAGACGTGTTTATGTGTCTGTGTTGAGTGCTTGTGTTTGTCTTATTATTTTAGGACTGCAACCCCTTTTGTTATATGCTGGCAATACCCATTGTTGGGTAGAGCCAGCCTTATTATTTAACGGTCTCAAACTAAGAAAAGAGCATTATTAAAGTGCTGTTTGAATCATAACTTTGTGTCTGTCATTGTTGGAGCACCTGCAGCACCTGTACACCTGAGCACTGCAAACCGCACTTTCACAGGGATGTAGAGGGGTTCCGCCTGTGTGAGAATCAACTTTGAAAAAGTGGCCCAAAACGATTTAATGACTGAAATACCCCAGTTACTTATTCAATTTGCATTAATTGAATAACATGTCAACTTTCTGTCTGCCATGTTTGCACGCTGTTTGTGTATCAAAATCATTCCACATGGGGAACGTAGAGGGGTTCCCCCTCAGTGAGAATCAACTTTGAAATAAGTGGCCCGAAGCGATTTCACCCTTGACATACCTCAGTTACTTGTTCAATTTGTGTTACATTTCTATGCGAATAAGAAGCTGGAATGTGCTATCTGTGCCATGTTTGCCTGCTGTTTTTCTATTAAAATCGGTTTTGGGGTGGGATAAATGTGGGGGACGTACAGGGGTTCTGCCTGTGTGAGAATCAACTTTGAAATAAGTGGCCCAAAACGATTTACCGGCTGAAATATCCCAGTTACTTATTCAATTTGCATTAATTGGATAACATGTCAACTCGCTATTTGTGCCATGTTTGTCAGCTGCTTTGACCCTGAAATCAGTGTTGGACTGAGCAAAAAAGAAATGAACATTGTTTAGGAGCTGCCCCTCTATAAATATCCACGGAGAAAATAGCAGCCCAACATGATTTAACCTCTTGCATACAAAGCCAATCATTCAGTTTGGAGCAGATCAATGTCTGAATAAGAAACAACGAATAAGAAACAAGCACATGAGAAACAGGTGAATAAGAAGCCAACTTCTCGTGGTGTAACCATAACTTAATCCAACGTAAGATTTGTTTTATTATACTTTTACTACACAGTTAGGCTACTGATTGGTCAAGTTACTCCAAGAAAGGCTGGGATTTCGCCATTTGGATATATTTGATCGCTTGAGAATTCATCAAAATTGGAGAATGTTATAAATTACCTTATTTATCAATAGACTATTTGTGTGATTTTGTAATGTATACGTATGGTACCATCTAAGAGTGGATGTAGTAGGTTAATACTGTTTACACATTTAAAGTCCTTTTTAAAGTTCATTTAAAGTTCACCAGTTGTTCATTTCAACAAAATAAAACTTATACAACTATTTAAATGGTATTTGTAATAAGTTACGAGAAAAAAAGTTAGTCGCTTTATATAATATATATTCCTTCCCCGTTTTGTTGATTTGTTTTTTGAATGGAGTTATTGGAGTCTTTGTAAAGACTGGTATGAATAATCACAATAACCACAGGGTTTTATGTTATTGGTTTTATTTTTTTTTTAAAAGTACATTTGAAAACAGGCCATAAAATACTTAATAACTTAATAAAGAAAAGGTGCTGCACTCAGCAGCGTTACCCCGACCGTCACTACCCGCACGACCCGGGTCCCCGTTCTACACTTTCTCAGCTCCCTCAGCCCGCTTTTTATATACTTTATGGGGTCTACCCAAAGTTTCCCCACTACAAATATTTTTTCTAGTTTCTTCTCTTTGGGGTTTCTTTTCATTTTCTTTTTCTTTTTCTTTTACCAGCCAGGCTCGGTCCTGGACCAGAGCTCCTGCTGGCTCATTATTTTGTCTTATAGGGGCAGACCTGAGGGAACAACAGAACGTTATTTATAGGGCCAGCAAGCCCACCAATGCCGACCTCTCAGCAACTCAGAGAGAGGGAAAGCTCACACACCCTCTCTCCCACCTCTCCGTGTCACTGCCATGACTGACCAGATATTGCAAGGCTGCTGCCCTCTACGCACCAGAAGAGTCAGCACAGATCCCCCATTACATATCCTCCCCCTCAGAATGGCACCACCGATTCATTCGAAAATCCTACACCCCCATGCCTTCCCGAAAGAAAAAATCTGCGTTTTGATGCAGCTTTCCTGCTCGGTGGACAACCCTGAAGGCATAGGGCTGCAGGGCCAAGTACCACCGCGTGATTCTGGCATTGCTGTCCTTCATTCGGTGAAGCCATGCTAATGGGGCATGATCTGTAAGTAGGGTGAAGTGTCGCCCCAGGAGGTAGTACCGGAGTGACTCGACTGTCCATTTGACCGTGAGACACTCCTTCTCAATGGTACTATAGTTTTTCTCGTGGGGAAGGAGCTTCCGGCTGATGTACAGGACCCTGTGCTCGCTTCCCCGGACCTCCTGAGACAATTGAATTGGCGATTCTCTTGTGAAACTGGCTGGACAACCCCGAGATATCAGCGCAGGATGCAGTGGTTGGAGGCTTTGAAATGCGCTGTTCACTTCTTTAGCTGTCTTGCTTGTAAAAGGGCCAGCCCCTGCATCCTTAGACAGCGCAGCTATACACGCTATAATGTAACCTAAAACCATCATTGAAGTTTGAATACTGGCGCATCTCTAGTTCTTTTTGCCATTGCTACTAAGTCAGCAACCACTGTTCAGTTTCTCTTAAAAAATGCTCCCCCTATTTGGTTTATGCATTGTGTAAGCGTACTGGTCTGTTAACCAATTCTTTGAACCAATTTGACACTTATTTTCTTTATACAGACACCCTGCTATTCTGAGCACTTTTTAACAGGCTATCCGGAATAGTTTTTCGTTTTCTGTAAATACATAACAGTCCTATGTATAAAAAACTTTAAAACGGGAGTGACATACTGTGTAACGAGAAGTGTTCTTTGTCATTATTGAGAGGGGCTATCTATACAATAAATTATTTATTTATTTATTTAACACCAATACAACCAATTCTTGTTTTAATTAATTTATAAATTGTTTACCATTACCTTCTTTGAAACTGTTCTCATTCTACCTAAATGAATTACAACAAACTCTTGAACAGCATCTCAAAATAAAACACACCAGTCTCTTATCGCCTATAGCCTATCACCACAGGCCATTGTAATCCCCTGCCCCTCGCCCATGAGGGGGGCCTGTCGCTTGTACAATTGTCTCTTAGTTTGCCATGCTCACACAAAAATAGACCCAGCCTAAGTTTGTCACATTTTATTTTAAAACTGTTTTTCGTTTTAAGTAAATACGTTGTAACAAAGTTGGAAATTGTCTAAAATACGACCGCTGATAGTCAATGTTTGTAGCATTTTTTTTTGATGTTTTTAAGCTTTAAACTAAATTAACTTAAATAGACATTCATGATTCGTGCATTTCAGCATAAATGCCTGATTTCAAAGTGTTTATATATGTGCCTAAAGACTGTTTTGTTCAGTTAATAATCCTTCAGTCTGTACTTTTGAAAACTGTGTTTGTATTGGTTTACTTTTGCATAAGCTTACAAGGCCGCTCCAGCATTGCCAAGAGAGACCCAAACTGGTCTTTCTGCACGGCTGGGTCAACGTATGTCTTATTTTATTTCTATAAATTAATAAATACAACAACAACTCTATGCTTTAGTTTTATTTACAGTTTAACGGTAACAATTTGTTTTCTTAAGATCAAAATTGACTTGAAACTACAATCTTTAAAACTGTTGCTTTAAAACTACACACATGGCCCTTAAACGAGGTAAAACTTCTGTAAAAACTACAAATACATGACAGGAAGGGTAGTGGCACCTCCACAACGGCCGATCGTTCTGTTTTACACTTCTGTACAGGTCTATTTAGATCTGTACAGCATCTGTTCCTTGTTCATTTTAAAACACTTTGTCTTTTTTTAACATACATACTTCTCTGTTTAATGTACTTGTTTTTAACATTTACTGCAATGATTCGCCATTGGTTCTGGACCGGTTCTTATCTTCTAAACTGAGCGACCTACAACACCCTTAGCACATGACCAGCGATGCTGCTAGCCAGTGCTGGGGCCCCCTGCTTTCTTATCTTCGAGCGACGCCCTAAGCTCCCGTGGGGGCACAGTTTCATACATTGTCCCCATTTTCTGCAGAAACCACCAAACACAGTCACATTTAAGGTTTGTAGCATTTTATTTTTTAAATGTTTTTTCTTTAGGCAGATACATTGTAACAAAGTTGGAACTTGTGCTTGGGTCTCAAGCTGTGTAAAATAAATAATGCAATAAGGTTTTTAAAATGTTAACTTAACAATGTATACAGGGACATTATTATTATTTTATTTGTTTGTTTATTTATTTATGTATTTATTTATCTATGTGATAGTTAAGAAGTGTTTTAAAGTGTTTAGCACGTTTTTAGTCTTTTTTTCAACATACACGCTTCTCTGTTCTCCGCATGTTTTAAAATTTCTCCGCTTTTAAACTGTTTTTTTAAACTGGTATTGTTTTTGTATTTATTTATTGTTTTGTAAATGACGGCGTAGCCGTGTGTTTTGTTTGTTATTGTTTTATTTACATTGTGTTCTGGCAGAGGCGAGAGTGGGTACTCGTCCTCTGCCAGGAATAATTAAAGAAACCTTGTGCAGAAGGTGGCCATCTCCCGAATTAATTAAGTGATTTAATTTGTTGCTAATGGGGAGATGGTCACCTGCATAAAAGCCTGCAGCTCGCTGCACTCCGGGGGTGTGTGTGTTAGGAGCGAGAGGAGCGAGAGAAAAACAAAGCTAAAAATTAAATACAGGATCAGTGAAGGCTACTGCCCAGCCTGACCGGTATTGTTTATACTTTATGTTCGGGATTTATTTTGTTTACCTGTTTTATTTTCGCTCTGTGAGCAAGTGTTTTTGTGTTTAAATATTTTATTTATTTTTGTATTATTTGAATAAAATGGCGTACGGTGTGTCTTTCTTTTGCAACTGCAGTTACCTGTGTGTGTTCTTCCTGCATCTGGCCTGATGTCACGTCTGTCACACGTGGTGTCATCGTGGGATAAACCACAGCCTCCGACTCAGGCCAGAGGATAAGGGTACTGCAGTTTTTTTTCATTTTTTTTTGTATGTAACTTTTTGGAGGAAGAGGAGAAAAGATGGGAGGAAGAGGAGGAAAGGTGGGCGGAAAAAGGAGGAGCTAGAGGAAGCACAGCCGGAGCAAGTCTGCCTGACATGCTTGAGGGGGGAGGAGTGATGTTTTAAAGTTGGCGAGGCCGGCCATGTGTCGCCCGACTGCTACCACACTCCACCTCAGAAAGAGGAGGTGGAACCAGGGCTACAGCCACAGGAGGAGGTTAGCTGGGAAGCCCTCCTCCACAGCTTGGGAGTGCAGTATGGCTTCTGCATCTGTGGGGAGTGGGGGCATTTCCCAGCGAACTGCCCCCTCCCACCAGAGGAATGCCTGCTGTGCCCACCCCCACTACCTCCCCGGAGGGAGGAGCATGAGCGTCCTGCGCCTGAGTGGGAGGAGCCTGAACGTCCTGCGCCTGAGTGGGAGGTGCCTGAACGTCCTGCGCCCAAGAGGGGGGAGTCGGTGCGTCCACAGCCCAAGAGGGGGGAGTCGGTGCGTCCACAGCCCAAGAAGGGGAAGGCCGAATGTCCACAGCCCAGGCCTCCACCAGCAGAGGGAGAATACCTGCTGGTTCCGCCTCCACCGCCCTGGGAGGACTGCTTGTCGCTCCCACCTCCACCAGCAGAGGGAGATTTCTTGCTGCTTCCACCTCCACTGCCCTCGAAGGACTGTGTGTCGCTCCCACCTCCGCCAGCAGAGGGAGAGTACCTGCTGGTTCCGCCTCCACCGTCGTGGGAGGACGACTTGTCTCTCCCACCTCCGCCAGCAGAGGGAGAATACCTGCTGGTTCCACCTCTGCCATGGGAGGACTGTGTACCGCTCCGACCTCCACCAGCCGAGGGTGAGTACCTGCTGGCACCGCCCAAGGATGCCTGCCTCGCACCGCCCAAGGATGCCTGCCTTGCACCGCCCAAGGATGCCTGCCTCGCACCACCCAAGGATGCCACATCCGGGCTGCCTGCTGCTCCACATCGCCTGGGGCTGCCTGCTGCTCCGCATCGCCTGGCGCATCGAGGGTCCGCTGCTGCCGTCGCCTGGGGTCGCCGAGGGTCCTGCTTGGCCTGGGGTCGCCGAGGGTCCTGCTTCGCCTGGGGTCGCCGGGGGCTCTGCTTCGCCTGGGGTCACTACCAGTCCTGCCATGCAGCAGGAAATACTGTGGCTGGATCCCCATAAAGGGGAGCTGCCGGCCATGAAGAAAGGGGGGGAGGTCAGGAGACCAGCTTCCCCAGTCGCATTTTCATGGCAGGAAACACTGTCGCCTGAGCCCCACGGAGGGGAGCTGCCAGCCACGAAGAAGGGGGTGCCAGACATTCCACCATGGCCACCCCAGAAACACCTTGCTTCCCCTCTTCCGGGACTTTGAGACTGAGGGGAGGTGGCCATTGGGGCCATGTGTTCGTTGCACAAGGGGATATGTAGCAGGGCGGTAGCAAGCCCTGTACATTCATTTGTTTATTTATTTTCAGAACAGGGTTTCCCCCTCCACTCATGTTATTTTGTGTTTGTTTATGTATTTATTATTTAGATTTGTCGGCGAAGCCCCGTATGCTTTGTTTATAAATATGACGGCGTAGCCGGTTTGTTTTGTTTAGCGTGGATGGGTAGCCCCATCCACAGTAGTTAATAAACTCGTGCAGGTTGTGGCCGAGGGGTAATAGAATAATTACTAACCAGTTAACCCCCTCACCCACGATATAAAAGCCTGCAGCTCTCGGCACTCGTGGTGGGTGTACGAGAGGAGCGTAGAGAGAGTGGAGAAAGAGAGAAAAACGAAACTTAAAAATACAGGAACAGTGACAGCGACTGCCCAGCCTGACCTGTATATTTTGTGTTCGTGATTTGTTTTATTTACTGTTTTGTTTTGTTCTGTGAGCATAGTCTTTTTCAGTTTAAACTTTTTATTTAATTTTGTTAATAAAACAGCAAACGTCGCCTTTACTGCAGTACTTGGTGTGTGTTTACCTTCCTGCTTCTGTCTGACGTCACAGTCTCAGCCACCCTGTCACACACACAAATTAAAAAATAATACCCAAAACCTTTGTTTAATTCCCCATTTTAATGTGATAAACTACAACCATGGAACAGGAACTGGGAGGTGGGACTTCCGGTCGATCCTCATTGGCTAAGGGCACCTGTCAAAACCAAATGCTGCATTCTCAGTCCCATTCGTAGTCCCATCCACAGCAGTTTAAAAACCTTGTGCAGAAGGTGGCCATCTCCCGAATTAAGTGATTAATTTGTTGTTAAATCGATGGTCACCTGCATAAAAGCCTGCAGCTCGCTGCATTCAGGGTAGGTGTTACAGAGGAGAGAGAGCGAGGGAGCGAGAGGAGCGGGAGGAGCGAGGGAAGCGAGAGAAAAACGAAAGAAAAACGAAAGAAAAACGAAAGAAAAACGAAGCTTTATTTAAAAATATACAGGAACAGTGACAGCGACTGCACAGCCTGACCTGTATTTATTATTTTGTGTTTGTGATTTGTTTTATTTAAAATATTTATTTTGCTCTGCGAGCACACAGTGTTTTTGTTTAAATATTTTATTTATTTTTGTATTTAAATAAAACGGCACCGCCAGCGTCTTTCTTTGTTAAAAACTGCAGACTTGGTGTCAGTATTTTTACTTCCTGCACCTGGCCTGATGTCACATCTCAGCCAATCCTGTCATACGTGGTGTCATTTTTCATTTTTATATTATTACGTGTGGAGTGAGGAGAGTGAGGAAGGAGGATGGGAAGGAAGAGCTGCAGAAACCAGCAAAAGCGGCTGCAACAGCAACAGCTGCCACCAGGGGACGGCGACCCTATCTACGTGGTAGACGAGTGGTGCCCTGGTTGTGGGGAGTTTGGGCACACTGTGGCCATCGGCCCCACCCAATACCAGGGAGAGGAGTGGGCTGCCCAAGCGAGCCAGGACCAGGCACCCCGGAGGAGACCCCAGAAGCGGGAGCTACCAGCCGCGGCCACAAAGCGGGAGAGCAGCTGGGATGCCATCCTCTGGACGGTCATGCATGACTGCTGGTGCCCTATCTGTGGTGAGCAGTGGGCATTCCCCACTCAACTGCCCTCTCCTGTCAGAGGGGTGCCTGCTGCGCCCATTCCCACCAGCAGAGGGAGAGTGTCTGTTGGTCCCTCCACCACCACCCACAGCAGAGAAGGTAGACCTGCTGTGCCCACCGCCACCAGCAGAGGGAGAGTGCCTGCTGGTCCCGCCTCCATCACCTCCAATGGTAGGAGCAGAGCAGCAGGAGCTGCCTCTGTCTCCACCACCGCCACCAGCAGAGGGAGAGTGCCTGCTGGTCCCGTCTCCACCACCTCTGACGACAGGAGGAGAGCAGCAGGAGCTGCCTCTAACTCCACCACCGCCAGCAGAGGTAGAGTACCTGCTGGTTCCGCCTCCATCGCCGCCACCAGCAGAGGGAGCATGGCTACTGGTTTCCCCGCTGCAGACAGAAGGGGAGGAGCCCTGCCGCCTTTGCAGCCAGAAGGGAGGAGCCCCTGCCGCATTCGCAGCCAGAAGGGAGGAGCCCTGCCGCCGCAGCCAGAAGGGGAGGAGCCCCTGCCGCCGCAGCCAGAAGGGAGGAGCCCTGCCGCCGCAGCCAGAAGGGGAGGAGCCCCTGCCGCCGCAGACAGAAGAGGAGGAGCCCTGCCGCCTTCACAGCCAGAAGGGGAGGAGCCCTGCTGCCTTCGCAGCCAGAAGGGGAAGAGCCCCTGCCCCTTCGCAGCCAGAAGGGAGGAGCCCCTGCCGCCATCGCAGCAAGAAGGGGAGGAGCCCCTGCCGCCTTCGCAGCCAGAAGGGGAGGAGCCCCTGCCGCCTTCGCAGCCAGAAGGGGAGGAGCCCCTGCCGCCTTCGCCAGGAGCAGAGCAGCAGGAGCTGTCTCTGCCTCCACCACCACCACCACCCAAGGGAGAGGAGCAGGAGCTGCCTCTCCCTTCAAGACAGGACGGACCGGGACAAGATGCTGGTGGTCCGCAGCCGCCCTTGCATAGGCTGCAAGGGGAAAAACTGCTGGGTCGCAGCGGCTGAGAAGAGGGCCAACCCCAGCACCACCGCTGGTCCTGGCTCCCCTCCTGCAATTGCCTCCCAAGGGTCCGCTGCCGCTGTTGCCTCCTGAGGGACCGCTGCCGCCCTGTCATGCATCACCTGGCGATGCCAGTTTGCCATTGCCAGAGGATACCAGCCTTGCACCGCCCAAGGATGCCAGCCTCGCACCGCCCAAGGATGCCAGCCTCGCACCGCCCAAAGATGCCTGCCTCGCACCGCCCAAGGATGCCAGCCTCGCACCGCCCAAGGATGCCAGCCTCGCACCACCCAAAGATGCCTGCCTCGCACCGCCCAAGGATGCCTGCCTCGCACCGCACAAGGATGCCACATCCGCATCGCCTGGGGCTGCCTGCAGCTGCGCATCGCCTGGGGCTGCCTGCTGCTCCGCATCGCCTGGAGCTGGCTGCTGCTCTGCCCCAGTTACAGGGTAGAAGGGAGAAGTGGAGCTCCCGCTGCCGCCTCCATGGCCAGGGGCTCCCCTCCCGAGTTCACCTCCCGAGGGTCCGCCGCTGCTGCCGTCGCCTACCGAGGGTCCGCCGCTACTGCCGTCGCCTCCCGAGGGTCCGCCGCTGCTGTCATCGCCTCCCGAGGGTCCGCCGCCTGGGATCGTCGCCAGCTCTGCTGCTTCTAGGGTTGCTGCCTGTCCTGCTTCGCCTGGGGTCGCCGGGGCTCCTGCTTCACCTGGGGTCGCCGAGGGTCCTGCTTCGCCTGGGGTCGTCGTCGGGGGCTCTGCTTTGCCTGGGGTCTCTGCCGGTCCTGCCATGCAGCAGGAGGTACTGTGGCTGGAGCCCCATGAAGGGGAGCTGCCGGCCATGAAGAAAGGGGGGGAGGTCAGGAGACCAGCTCCCCCAGCCACATTTTCGCGGCAGGAAACACTGTGGCGAGAGCCCCACGGAGGGGAGCTGTCGGCCACGAAGAGGGGGGGGAGGTCAGGAGACCAGCTCCCCCCGCAGCAGTTTCTCTGCTGGAAATTGAATGGCCGGAGCCCCACGGAGGTGAACTGCCGGCTTCTGCATCCAGTGCTCAAAGAATATCACAGACATTTGCAGAGCTTTTTTTAGATGTTATAGTAATAAAATAATGACTTGGATCGCATTATTGAGAAGTTTGGTGATAAAACGAGTGATCAGGAGATGATTTATCGGTATGCACTACTATAAAGAGGTATGTGAAAAATACAGCGAACAAGGGGTGGGGCAGGGCTGGAGATGCAGTACTGAGTGTCCTGTTGATATGCAGTGCCTTTTAAACCTGTTTTACTGTGAAAAAAAATACTTTTAAACAGTGCGTCTAAAATAAACTGCGCGTGTGAAAATAAATTGGACCTGACGCGCCTGAGACGCGCTGAATAAATGGACCGCTAAGGGTTAACCATTTTTGTTGCTTTTTTAATAACAAATTTCCAAATTATTTTTCAGCACTTGATGATTATGTATGTATAATTATCATCAGGTGTTGGTTTTCAATCATGATAATTGTCAATAATTAGCAACGAATGCCCAAATACTTTTGTCAAAGTATGAAATTAGGTTTTACATGTTATGTAATAATTTGTTGTTGTATATATATACAGTATACAACGTCATGAAAAAGTATTTGCCCCTGTCTGATTTTCTGCATTTTTGCACATTTTTCACATTGTATTTGGTCAGATTTTTTTGTGGGTTGTAGTAGTATATAGAGGGAGTCTGAGAGAAAAAATGACACCAACGTTTGGTGCTTCTTTTATTTGTTTGGTGTGCAAGGTAATCAAACATGCAATCTTCAGGTGTGAAAAAGTTATTGCCCCCCCCTAGTTAACTCAACCCAATTAACGGGAGAATTAGGGTCAGCTGTTTGAGTACTTTGGTTAACAACCAGGCCTAATTTGGGCCAGCCATGCCCAATATAAATCTAACTAACTTTGGCCCTTACCATCAGAGTGAAGATGTCAGCACACAGGTTCTAGAGGCACATCATGCCACGAACAAAAGATATTCCTGAAGACCTCAGGAAAAAAAGTTGTTGATGCCTATCAGTCTGGAAAGGGTTACAAAGACATTTCTAAGGCTCTGGGGCTCCACCGAACCACAGTCAGAGCCATATTGTCCAAATGGAGAAAGTTTGGGACAGTAGTGAATCTTCCCAGGAGTGCCCGTCCTGCCAAAATCTTTCCAAGAGCAAGGCGTAAAATCGTCCAGGAAGTCACAAAGAACCCTAGAACAACATCCAGGGATCTGCAGGCCTCTCTCGCCTCGGCTAAGGTCAGTGTTCATGACTCCATGTGGCAGGATGGCTTGTTGTGGTGAGGTGTGGTGACGTCACGGACCAGGAAGTAACTGAACCAAAACAATGGATGGGCGGGTGAAGCTGAATGCTACGGCACTCAGCGTATTTATGAACTAAATAAACAAAATAAAAGATTTAAACAAACAACACAAAACAAAAGGGCACGCTGGCCAAACAAATAAGCGTGCTGGTTTTAGCACCAGCACGATACTTAGCAGTTGTTTTTATTCTCCTAGCTCTCTCCGCTCCCCGTACTCTCCTCTGTACACTCAACCTCGCAGCATGGACAGCTGCAGGTTCTTATACTCTGGCCGAGGGGTTAACTAGCTGTTAATTATCTTATTACCCCTCGGCCACAGTCTGCAAGAGTTTAGTAAGGATGCGTGACTGTCAGCTAGTTAAATAATCAGTAGCTGATCAGCCACACATCCTCACGGGGTTTTAAATATAAAAACAATAAGAAATACGCGGCACTGTTATCCGCGCCGCAAACAATAATATAAATAATAATAAATAAATATATAGGGGCGGGACACTCCGCCACACATGCCCACCCTTGTGCGCAGCACACATGGCCTTTTCGGCCACCTCCCCCCTTAGTCCCCAAAGTCCCGGCTAGCAGTCCCGGCCCAGGAACAGGGGCAGCAACGGTCCAAAGGTGGCGGCCACGGTGGGATGTCCTCCTCCCACCCAAACAGCTGTAGCGTCCCAGTGGACCATGCACAGGCTGGCTCCTCCGGCCAAGGAAATTTTGGGGGTGGTCTCCTGACCTCCCCCCCCTTCTTCATGGCTGGCAGCTCCCCTCCGTGGGGCTCCGGCCACCCTTTCTCCTGCAGCGAAATTGCTGTGGGGGGAGCTGATCTCCTGACCTCCCCCCCCCTTCTTCATGGCCGGCAGCTCCCTCCGTGGGGCTCCGGCCACCCGTTCTCCTGCAGCGAAATTGCTGCGGGGGAGCTGGCCTCCTGACCTCCCCCCCCTTCTTCATGGCTGGCAGCTGCCCTTCATGGGTCTCCAGCCACAGTATTTCCTGCCGCGAAAGTGCGGCTGGGGGAGCTGGTCTTCTGACCTCCCCCCCCTTCTTCGTGTCCGGCAGCTGCCCTTCATGGGGCTCCAGCCACAGTATTTCCTGCCGCGAAAGTGCGGCTGGGGGAGCTGGTCTTCTGACCTCCCCCCCTTTTCCGTGGCCGGCAGCTCCCCTTCATGGGGTTCCAGCCACAGTATTTCCTGCCGCATGGCAGGACTGGTAGCGACCCCAGGCAAAACAGGACCCTCGGGAGGCGACGGCAGCAGCTGCGGACCCTCGGCAGGCGACGGCAGCAGCAGCAGACCCTCTGGAGGCGAGGGCAGCGGACCCTCGGGAGGCAACGGCAGCAGCAGCGCACCCTCGGGAGGCGACGGCAGCAGCAGCGGACCCTCGGGAGGCGACGGCAGCAGCAGCGGACCCTCGGGAGGCGAACTCGGGAGGGGAGCCCCTGGCCATGGAGGCGGCAGCGCGAGCTCCACTTCTCCTTCGTACCCTGTAACTGGTGGCTGTCCAGGCGATGCGGAGCAACAGGCAGCCCCAGGCGATGCGGAGAAACAGGCAGCCCCAGGCGATGCGGAGAAACAGGCAGCCCCAGGCGATGCGGAGAAACAGGCAGCCCCAGGCAATGCGGAGCAACAGGCAGCCCCAGGCGATGCGGAGAAACAGGCAGCCCCAGGCGATGCGGAGAAACAGGCGGCCCCAGGTGATGTGGAGAAACAGGCAGCCTTGGGCGAAGTGAGGCAGGCATCCTTGGGCGAAGCGAGGCAGGCATCCTTGGGCGGTGCGAGGCAGGAACCAGCAGGAACCAGCAGGAATTCACCCTCTGCTGGTGGAGCTGGGAGCGGTAAGAAGTCCTCCCACAGCGGTTGAGGCAGAACCAGCAGGTATTCACCCTCTGCTGGTGGAGGTGGGAGGGGCAAGCAGTCTTCCCACGGCGGTTGAAGCGGAACCAGCAGGTATTCACCCTCTGCTGGTGGAGGTGGCGGAGGCAGAGGCAGCTCCTGCTGCTCTGCCCCTAGCGGTGGTGGAGACAGAGGCAGCTCCTGCTGCTCTGCTCCTAGTGCTGGAGACAGTGGCGAGGGCTCCTCACCCTCTGGCGTTGGAGATGTCAGCAATGGGACCTCTCCCTCTAACGCTGGAGACGGCAGCAATGGCTCCTCTCCCTCTGGCACTGGAGACGGCAGCAATGGCTCCTCTCCCTCTGGCACTGGAGACGGCAGCAATGGCTCCTCTCCCTCTGGCACTGGAGACGGCAGCAATGGCTCCTCTCCCTCTGGTGCTGGAAACAATGGCAGCGACGGGGCTTTTCCCAATGGAGCTGGAGATAGCGGTAGCCCTGCCATATCTGCAGCCAGGTAGCGGATTACTATGTCCGCAACCTCCGGGGAGGGACACTGGGCAGTGTTGCTTTTCCCAGGCTTCCCATCGCTCTCCATCTCTGGCCCACAGGAGGTTGATCACATCGGGGAAGGCCTCTTCGGCATTCCTCCCAGGCTCCACCAGCCAGCCCCAGATTCCCTCAGAGGAGAGTGAACTCGTCGGCCTCTTAGCCAGCAGAACCTCTCCCGCTGACGCCGGACGCTCAGGCTCCTCCATCTCCTGCCATGCGTGGCTCTGGCTGAGTGGAAGATACCTGACCTCGCCACACAGGAAGCACCACCCTTCCTCATCCAGACAGGCAAGGCAAACATCCGGCGCAGTAGAGACTCGACGGGACCTGTGACCGGGTCCGCGCTGCTCTTGATGCGCCTCCTGCTGCTGTTGCTGCTTTCTTCGGCCGCTTCTTCCCATTATTTATTTTTTTATTTTTTTATTTTTTTCAAAACACAAAACCCACTATTCGAAAAAAACAAAAAAAAAACGTCCTTTCCTTTCCTGGTCCGGCTGTTGGAGGCATTGTTTGTCCCACGCAGGACACCATATGTGGCAGGATGGCTTGCAGTGTTGAGGTGTGGTGACGTCACGGACCAGGAAGTAACTGAACCAAAACAATGGATGGGCGGGTGAAGCTGAATGCTACGGCACGCAGCGTATTTATTAACTAAATAAACAAAACAAAAGATTTAAACAAACAACACAAAACAAAAGGGCACGTTGGCCAAACAAATAAGCGTGCTGGTTTTAGCACCAGTACGATACTTAGCAGTTGTTTTTATTCTCCTCGCTCTCTCCGCTCCCCATACTCTCCTCTGTACACTCAACCTCACAGCACGGACAGCTGCAGGTTCTTATACTCTGGCCGAGGGGTTAACTAGCTGTTAATTATCTTATTACCCCTCGGCCACAGTCTGCACGAGTTTAGTAAGGATGCGTGACTGTCAGCTATATAAATAATCAGTAGCTGATCAGCCACGCATCCTCACGGGGTTTTAAATGCAAAAACAATAAGAAATACGTGGCGCGGTTATCCGCGCCACAAACAATAATATAAATAATAATAAATAAATATATAGGGGCGGGACACTCCGCCACACTCCACCATCAGAAAACACTGTGCAAAAATAGGATTCATGGCAGAGTAGCAAGGCGGAAACCATTAATCACTAAGAAGAACATGAATGCACGTCTCAAGTTTGCCAAAAAGCACCTGGATGATCCCCAAGAGTTCTGGAACAATGTTTTATGGATAGATGAGTCCAGCCGTTATGTCTGGCGAAAACCAAACACTGCATTCCACAGTAAGAACCTCATACCAACGGTCAAGCATGGTGGTGGTAGTGTCATGGTTTGGGGATGCTTTGCTGCATCAGGACCTGGACGCCTTGCCATCATTGAGGAACCATGAATTCTGCTCTGTATCAGAGAATTCTACAAGAGAATGTCAGGCCATCCGTCCATGAGCTGAAACTGAAGCGCAGCTGGGTCATGCAGCAAGACAATGATCCGAAACACACAAGCAAGTCTACATCCGAATGGTTGAAGAACAAGAAATTTAAAGTTTTGGAATAGCCTAGTCAAAGTCCAGACCTAAACCCCATTGAGATGTGGCAAGACCTGAAACGCGCAGTTCATGCTCGAAAACCCACAAATGTCACTGAGTTGAAGCAGTTCTGCATGGAGGAGTGGGCCAAAATTCCTCCACGGCGCTGTGAGAGACTAATCAATAACTACAGGTAGCATTTGGTTGCAGTTATTGCTGCTAAAGGTGGCGTAACCAGTTATTGAGTCTAAGGGGGCGATTACTTTTTCACACGGGGGCATTGGGTGTTGCATAACTTTCTTTAATAAATAAATGAAATATGTCAATTTTTTGTGTTATTTGTTCACTCAGGGTCCCTTTTATCTAATATTAGGTTTTGGTTGAAGATCTGATAACATTCCGTGTCAAAAATATGCAAAAATGCAGAAAATCAGATGGGGGGCAAATACTTTTTCACGACATTGTATAGATATACAACAACAAATTATTACATAACATGCAAAACCTAATTTCATACTTTGACAAAAGTATTTGGCACTATATATATATATATATATATATATATATATATATATATATATACAGTACTGTGCAAAAGTTTTAGGCAGGTGTGAAAAAATGCTGTAAAGTAAGAATGCTTTCAAAAATAGACATGTTAATAGATTATATTTCTCAATTAACTAAATGCAAAGTGAGTGAACAGAAGAAAAATCTAAATCAAATCCATATTTGGTGTGACCACCTGTGGCAAAGTGGCAAAGACGTGCAGGTGAGTGCAGTGCAGAGCGGAGTAATCTCACAGACAACGTTTGTACAGGTGCAAGGATGTTTATTTAATTTAATAAATGTCCAGAGCCTTAAGGCAAACCTGCAAATAATAACAGTGTTGGAAGTGGTACAGCGGCGTGTATCACTTCAGATTGTAATCCCACGGGTTTGACCCGTAACCCAAAGTCCCGTTCCGTCACCCACACAAAACACAAAACACAGACACAATTTAAACAGTGCATGATTTTAGTGCTAGTGGTGAAAACAAAGACAGTTCCTGTAGTGGAAAGGTGAGTGGTGAAGTCCGGGTTTTTCGCTGGCCTGCAGCTGCAGCTCCGGATCGTGCTCAGTAATCTTCAGTGACAAATAACACACAAGACACACAGTGTTAATACACAGACACGAAAACACTCACGGTTTATTCACAGTACGGGCTCCTTCTCGGTTATTTAACTTAACCATATGCAAAGGAACAGATCACGTCGCTACCCCCTATTTATATCCTCGCTCATGACCCCTAAGTTAACGAGCGCATCCGCTCCTCCAATCCTCGGATGCCACACCGTTTACCGTCGGGGTCATTGAGTTTGGATACTGTAGCTCCATTCCTCTCCTAAATGACCGACTTCCACCTACCCTACGGAATAAAGTGTCGTGCCATTTAATTAAGGGTACTCTGTTCCTCTTGCACCGTGCCCTCACAGGTCGAGAGGGAGATCTAACACCAAGAATCATTCGATCTCTGTCATATATCCCACCGCTCAGAGTGGAGCCAAAGGAACACTCGGCTAAATCTACCTTTCCTATTACTCCCCCCTCCCGGGAAAAATAATCTGCATTTTGGTGGTCTTTCCCTGCACGGTGTACCATGTGGTACATGAAGGGCTGTAATGCCAGATACCACCGAGTTATCCGGGCATTGCTGTCCTTCATTGTGCTTAACCACTTGAGTGGGGCGTGGTCAGTGACAAGATCAAATGAGTGTCCCAGCAGGTAGTATCTCAAAGAGTGAGTAGCCCATTTGATGGCCAAACACTCTTTTTCGACGACGGAGTAGTTGCGCTCCCGAGGGAGCATTTTTTTACTTATGTACAGAATAGGATGTTCTACTCCGCCTACCATTTGGGACAGGACTGCACCCAAACCGACATCCGAAGCATCGGTGTGGAGGATGAATCTCTTGGTGAAGTCTGGGGTGATGAGAGCGGGGGCCTGGCAAAGTCTCTGCTTAACAATATCAAACGCCCCCTGACATTCTTCTGACCACTTAATTGAATTTGGTGCGCTCTTTCTGGTGAGGTCAACTAAGGGATTAACCACTGTGGCATACTCGGGGATAAAGCGGCGGTAATAACCGGCTAACCCCAGTAGAGACCTCACCTGAGCCTTGGTTTTGGGGATTGCCGCATGCACCAAGGCCTGGACCTTGGTGACAACGGGTTTCACCCTGCCATTCCCCATTATAAATCCCAAATATTGTGTCTCTTTCCTGGCAAATGCACATTTTCGCAAGTTAGCTGTCACCCGGACTGCCCTTAGAGACTGAAGGACGGCCGTGATCCTAGCCAAATGCTCTCGCCAGGTGGAGCTGTAAATAACCACATCATCAATATACGCTGCCGCATATTCACGATGTGGGTGTAAAACCTGGTCCATCAGTCTCTGGAAGGCAGCAGGCGCACCATGTAACCCAAACGGCATGGTTGTAAAATGAAACAGCCCCTCTGGTGTTGAAAATGCGGTTTTCTCTCTAGAACTACGAGTTAACGGGATCTGCCAATATCCCTTCGTCAGGTCCAGAGTGGAAATAAACCTTGCCGTCCCCAGTCTATCTAGAAGCTCGTCGACCCGAGGCATGGGATACGCATCAAACTTGGCAATAGCGTTTACCTTGCGGAAATCAACGCAGAAGCGGTTGGTGCCATCCTTTTTGGCCACTATCACAATTGGACCACTCGCTTCTGGAAGGCTCAATCACTCCAAATTAGAGCATGTCCCATACCTCTTTGCGAACACCACCTCGTCGACTTTCTGGGATCCGATAAGGTCTCTCTCGCACTGTGACACCTGGGGGAGAGACAATGGCATATTCAACAAGGTTAGTTCTACCGGGCACATCAGAAAAACATTGTTGAATTCCTCAATTAACATACGCAGCTCATGTTGCTGATCAGGAAGTAACTGTTCCCCCATCGAAATGTCCTTTGTGCTAGAGGTCTCTAGCTCGGGGCCCAAATCATCCTCTACATTGCCTGGGGCTATAAATAAGGCCTCCCTTTTCTGCCAGGGCTTTAATAAATTTATATGATAAATTTCTTTTTCATTACGGCGATCGGGCTGTCTAATTTCATAATTCACCTTTCCTATAGCCCGAATCACTTCATACGGCCACTGCCATTTAGCACATAGTTTTGATTCTGAGGAGGGAAGCAGCAGCATTACCTTGTCTCCAGGTCGAAAGGTTCGAATTAATGCATCTTGATTGTAATGCTGCTGTTGTCGGTGCTGAGCCGATTTGAGATTGTCCTGGGCCAAACGACCGACCAAATCCAGGCGATCTCGAAGTAGGAGCACATGCTGCACTACATTTTTGGACGAGCCTTTGTGCTCCTCCCACCCCTCTCTCAACAGATCGAGAATGCGGCAAGGCTGTCGGCCGTACAAGAGCTCGAAGGGGGAGAACCCTGTCGAACTCTGCGGCACCTCTCTCACTGTAAAAAGGAGGTAGGGGAGAAGTGATGCCCAATGTTTCTGCTCCTGATTCACAAATCGTCTCAGCATCGCCTTCAGGGTCTGATTAAAACGTTCCACCAAACCGTCCGTCTGTGGATGATAAACAGACGTCCTGATGGGACGTATTTTTAATATTTTGTATACTTGCTGTAACGTATTAGACAAGAAGTTAGTTCCATGATCAGTCAAGATCTCCTTGGGGATCCCTACTCTAGCCATAATCTGCACTAGCTCTTTGGCTATCGCAGCGGCACTAGTGGACCTCAATGGAACTGCCTCCGGGTATCGTGTTGCGTAATCTACCACCACTAATATATGCGTATACCCGGAGTCAGAAGGTAGCAAAGGGCCGACTATGTCCATTGCAATGCGTTCAAAGGGGGTGGAAATAATCGGCAGTGGAACCAAAGGGGCGGGGCGCGCTCTCCCCGGCACTACTCGCTGGCAGTCTGGGCATGTGGCTACATATTTCAACACATCCTTATGAAGTCCTACCCAATAAAATCGAGCCAATATTCGCTCCCTTGTCTTGTCAGCTCCGAGGTGCCCCGCAAAAGGGATATCATGCGCCAGCCTCATGACCTCCAGTCGACAAGACGGGGGAACCAATAATTGTGTTACAGGCTGTCCTGTGCCCGTGGCAAGGTTTACCCTATACAGTAATTGCCCCTTGATAATGAAATGTGGAAATACTAGCGCCCCAGTGCCTTCAACATCCTTACCTTAGACCGGACCTGTCCCCAAGTGTGCACTAGTGAGGGGTCGTTATGTTGGCCCCACACTATGTCCGCTTGAGTACCACATGTCGGTATATTGAGAGGGGCGAAGTAACATCTGCCCTTGATGGCCCAGTAACCTCGCCCTCTCGGTCACACTGCGTTCCGACCCCTTTGACTGGCGTTTGTTACCATTGTAGCAGGCTCCCACCAGCCCCCAGCCTTGTCTCATTAATGCTCCCTCCCATTTCCGCATCCTTCTCTCTTTATTTGTTTTCTCGGGCGGAACAGGGAGAAAACATTTCAGTTTGAAAGGAAACACATTACCAATCATTTCCCTTTCGTCTTTTTCTGCCACGTTTACGTGTGCGGTCGGGACTGCCATTAATTTCACCAATTCTCTATAGTTTGGCCAGTCTCGACCCAGAATAATTGGGTATGGTAACCTTTCCGCCACCCCCACTATCAGGTGACGTTTTATCGGACCGACCGATAAGTATGCTTTGACTGTGGGGTATGTTGCCGTGTCTCCATGGATACAGGAGATAGCCACCTGACCTTGTGGCTGCCACAACATACCGCCCAAGAGAGATGTTCTAATTAAGGTCTGACCACACCCTGTGTCCACTAATGCATGGGTTTTCACATTTCCCAAAATTACATTAACCATACAAGGCCCCTCCGACCATTTTTCCTCGCTTACCCGCTTCTGATGCCAGATTGCATGCGGCCATGTCACACTCCATCGCAGATGGGCATGACTTGGCCTGATGACCCGGCTGGTGGCACCTAAAACAGATAGGGGAAAGGAGAGCACAGAGGTTAGATACCTGTCCCGCTGCTGGTATGGCAGCGGGCGGGGCAGCACCTCTACCCCAGCTGGGGTCAACCTTGGTCTCCATGGAGGGAGGCAAGGTTGCCCATTGGGGCCGGCGGTCTAGAAGGTCTGTGACCCGGTCCCGGTGGTGGGGTGGAGGTGCAGAGAGGGGTTGGTGAGATGATGCTCCGTTGGGCGGGCGGTGAGTAGCCCTATCTGGGCTGATGTCAGGAGTCCTCAAAGTCCTCAGCGAGTTTCACTGCCTGCTCCAGGGTGTCGGGGTTGTGGCGCCCGTATCCACGTTTGGGTCTCAGCGCCGACCACATGGCAAAACTGCTCAATTACAATGGCCTCGCCCATCTGGGCGCTTGTCTTCTGAGCAGGGTTGAGCCAGTGTACCATGTGGTCACAGAGTTTTTGCGACCACCCTGGGGCGTGTATTCGGGGACCTCTTGTACCCCTGAACCTCACCGGTGAGTTTCCTCCGTTATGTTGAGACGGCGGAGAATGGCCAGCTTTACCAGGTCGTATTGAGCGGCGTCGTCATCAGCCATTGCCTGGTATGCTGCCTGTGCTTCACCAATCAGGCAGGGTCCCAATTGGCTCGCCCAGAACTCTCGGGGCCATGACGCGGTGGTAGCCAGCCGCTCAAACGCCACCAAGTATGCCTCCGGGTCATCCTCCACCGTCATTTTCTGCGTCCTCGCCTTTGGGGCCGTCATAGTAGGTCCCGCTGATACTGTGGGCGGTATCGCCAGCCCGACCCTCTCGATCAGCGCGTGTACCTCTCTCTCTCCGTCTCTCCTCAGCCTGCGTGTCTGCTGTCCAGCTGCTCCAGCAGCGCCGACAGTGCTGCGTAGTCCATCCCTCTTCTGACAACCACGTGTGGCAAAGTGGTAAAGACGTGCAGGTGAGTGCAGTGCAGAGCGGAGTAATCACACAGAACAACGTTTGTACAGGTGCAAGGGTGTTTATTTAATTTAATAAATGTCCAGAGCCTTAAGGCAAACCTGCAAATAATAACAGTGTTGGAAGTGGTACAGCGCGTGTATCACTTGGATTGTAATCCCACGGGTTTGACCCGTAACCCAAAGTCCCGTTCCGTCACCCACACAAAACACAAAACACAGACACAATTTAGACAGTGCGTGATTTTAGTGCTAGTGGTGAAAAAAGACAGTTCCTGTAGTGGAAAGGTGAGTGGTGAAGTCCGGGTTTTCGCTGGCCTGCGGCTGCAGCTCCGGATCGTGCTCAGTAATCTTCAGTGACAAATAACACACAAGACACACAGTGTTAATACACAGACACGAAAACACTCACGGTTTATTCACAGTACGGGCTCCTTCTCGGTTATTTAACTTAACCATATGCAAAGGAACAGATCACGTCGCTACCCCCTATTTATATCCTCGCTCATGACCCCTAAGTTAACGGCGCATCCGCTCCTCCAATCCTCGGATGCCACACCGTTTACCGTCGGGGTCATTGAGTTTGGATACCGTAGCTCCGTTCCTCTCCTAAATGACCGACTTCCACCTACCCTACGGAATAAATTGTCGTGCCATTTAATTAAGGGTACTCTGTTCCTCTTGCACCGTGCCCTCACAGGTCGAGGGGGAGATCTAACACCAAGAATCATTCGATCTCTGTCACACCACCCTTTGCCTTCAAAACAGCATCAAGCATCAATTCTTCTAGGTACACTTGCACACAGTTTTTGAAGGAACTCGGCAGGTTGGTTGGCCCAAACATCTTGGAGAACTAACCACAGTTCTTCTGTGGATTTAGGCAGCCTCAGTTGCTTCTCTCTCTTCATGTAATCCCAGACAGACTCGATGATGTTGAGATCAGGGCTGTGGGGGCCATACCATCACTTCCAGGACTCCTTGTTCTTCTTTACGCTGAAGATAGTTCTTAATGACTTTCGCTGTATGTTTGGCGTCTTTGTCATGCTGCAGAATAAATTTGGGGCCAATCAGATGCCTCCCTGATGGTATTGCATGATGGATAAGTATCTGCCTGTACTTCTCAGCATTGAGGAGACCATTAATTCTGACCAAATCCCCAACTCCATTTGCAGAAATGCAGCCCCAAACTTGCAAGGAACCTTGTTTCACTGTTTCACCATGTTTCACTGTTGCCTGCAGACACTCATTTGTGTATGCTCTCCAGCCCTTCGGCGAACAAACTGCCTTCTGCTACAGCCAAATATTTCAAATTTTGACTCATCAGTCCAGAGCACCTGCTGTCATTTTTCTGCACCCCAGTTCCTGTGTTTTCGTGCATAGTTGAGTCGCTTGGCCTTGTTTCCATGTCGGAGGTATGGCTTTTTGGCCGCAAGTCTTCCATGAAGGCCACTTCTGACCAGACTTCTCCGGACAGTAGATGGGTGTACCAGGGTCCCACTGTTTTCTGCCAGTTCTGAGCTGATGGCACTGCTGGACATCTTCCGATTGCGAAGGGAAGTAAGCATGATGTGTCTTTCATCTGCTGCAGTAAGTTTCCTTGGCCGACCACTGCGTCTACGGTTCTCAACGTTGCCGGTTTCTTTGTGCTTCTTCAAAAGAGCTTGGACAGAGCACATCTGGAAACCCCTGTCTGCCTTGAAATTTCTGCCTGGGAGAGACCTTGCTGATGCAGTATAACTACCTTGTGTCTTGTTGCTGTGCTCAGTCTTGCCATGGTGTATGACTTTTGATAGTAAACTGTCTTCAGCAACCTCACCTTGTTAGCTGAGTTTGGCTGTTCCTCACCCAGTTTTATTCCTCCTACACAGCTGTTTCTGTTTCAGTTAATGATTGTGTTTCAACCTACATATTGAATTGCTGATCATTAGCACCTGTTTGGTATAATTGTTTAATCATACACCTGACTATATGCCTACAAAATCCCTGACTTTGTGCAAGTGTACCTAGAAGAATTGATGCTGTTTTGAAGGCAAAGGGTGGTCACACCAAATATGGATTAGATTTAGGTTTTTCTTCTGTTCACTCACTTTGCATTTAGTTAATTGATAAATATAATCTATTAACATGTCTATTTTTGAAAGCATTCTTACTTTACAGCATTTTTTCACACCTGCCTAAAACTTTTGCACAGTACCATATATATATATATATAGAGAGAGAGAGAGAGAGAGAGAGAGAGAGAGAGAGAGAGAGAGAGAGAGAGAGTCCCTATTCATAGACATATTCAGGGGTCATAAAGTTCAGGGGGGTTACAATAGTCAACCGACATTATCAATCAAATTTTGACATTAGGCATCATACTTATACCACTACACAATATGAACTGGTTGTCAATATTCAAGATGTAGTATATGTTTAAATAAAGAAACATATCAATGCATTCCTGTTGAAGTGTCACAAATACAGTATGGTGCTGGATACCTCTCCGTTACCTATTTATTATTATTATTATTTATTTATTTATTTATTTCTTAGCAGACGCCCTTATCCAGGGCGACTTACAATCGTAAGCAAATACATTTCAAGTATCACAGTACAAGTAATAATACAATTAAGAGCAAGATAAATACAATGACTTTGATTCAAGCAAGTAGAAGTGTGACAAAATACGATTCAATAATACAGCAGATAACAGTGTCAGTGATAGTTACATCAGGATATGATTAAATACAAAATACTACAGATTAAACACTTGGCAGATTACAATACTCAAGTACAGGATTAAATGCAGTAAAATAGGGGGCAGATAAGAGCAAGTAAAGTGCATTTAAGGAAGGGTGATAAGTGTCCCAGGGGAAGAACAGAGGAGTTCTACAGGTGCTTTCTGAAGAGGTGAGTCTTGAGCAGGCACCGGAATGTGGTCAGGGACTGGGCAGTCCTGACATCTGTAGGAAGGTCATTCCACCACTGCGGGGTGAGGGTGGAAAAAGAGCGGGCTCTGGAGGCAGGGGAGCGTAGAGGAGGTAGAGCCAGTCTTCTAGTGCAGGCGGAGCGGAGAGGTCGAGTGGGGGTGTAGGGAGAGATGAGGGTCTGGAGGTAGCTGGGTGCAGTCTGGTCAAGGCATCTGTAGGCTAGTACAAGAGTCTTGAACTGGATGCAAGTGGTGATCGGGAGCCAGTGGAGTGAGCGGAGTAGTGGAGTTGCGTGGGAGAAGCGAGGCAGAGAGAACACCAGGCGGGCAGTGGAGTTCTGGATGAGCTGGAGCGGACGGGTGGCGGACGCAGGGAGGCCAGCCAGGAGGGAGGCAGTAGTCTAGGCGGGAGAGTACCAAGGCCTGGACCAGGAGCTGGGTAGCGTAGTTGGTGAGGAAGGGTCGGAATCTTCGGATGTTGCTCAGGAAGAATCGGCAAGTGCGTGCCAGAGTGGAGATGTGCTGGGAATAAGAGAGGCAGGGGTCCAGGGTGACTCTGAGGTTCTTAGCGGAGGAAGAGGGAGAGAGTGTGGTAGTTTCCAGAGGAACAGAGATAGAGAGATCAGAGGAGGGGGAGGAGGAGGGAAAGAAAAGGAGGTCAGATTTAGAGAGGTTGAGTTTGAGGTGATGCGAGTGCATCCAGGAGGAGATAGCAGACAGACAGGTAGAGATACAGGAGGGGATGGTGGAGTCAGAGGTGGGGAAGGAGAGGAAAATCTGAGCATCATCAGCATAGAAATGGTATGAGAAACCATAGGATGCGATGAGGGATCCCAGGGAGCGGGTGTAGAGAGAGAACAGGAGAGGACCCAAGACTGACCCTTGGGGGACTCCTGCTGAGAGAGGGCGAGGTGTGAAGGTTGCTCCACGCCAGGTTACCTGGTAAGTGCGGTTGGAGGGGTAGGAGGAGAACCAGGCCAGAGCAGTGCCAGAGATTCCCAGGTCAGCGAGAGAGGATAGTAGTATAGCGTGATCGACAGTGTCAAAGGCAGCAGAGAGGTCGAGGAGAATTAGGACAGAGGAGAGAGAGGCAGCTCAGGCAGAGTTTAGTGAGTTGGTGACAGACAGGAGGGCGGTTTCAGTGGAGTGAGCAGAGCTGAAGCCAGATTGGAGAGGGTCGAGCAGAGAGTGGTTGGACAGGAAAGCAGAGAGCTGTCGCTGTACAGTCCGCTCGAGGGTTTTGGAGAGGAAGGGTAGGAGGGAGACAGGACGGTAGCTCTGGAGGGAGGTGGGGTCGAGGGTAGGTTTTTTGAGGAGGGGAGTGATAGAGGCTTTTTTGAAGGCAGAGGGAAAGAGACCAGAGAGGAGAGAGGTGTTGAGAAGGGAGGAGATGAAGGGAAGTAGAGCAGGAGCAGCAGCTTGAAAGAGATGAGTGGGGAGGGGGTCCAGGGCACACGTGGTGGGTTTGTGACCCTGGAGCAGGGAGGAGAGGTCAGAGTCTGAGAGGGGCGAGAAGGTGGAGAAGGAGGGTGAGTTATTAGGGTAGGGGATGCAGTGGGTGTAGGGGTTGGAGCAGGAGGGGTGGGGGAGGGAGAGGTGTTAAAGAGTTTGCGGATATCTGAGATTTTAGAAGAGAAGAAGGAGGCAAAGTCATCAGGGGAGATAGAGGAGGGAGGAGGAGGGGGGAGAGTTTAAGAGGGAGGAGAAGGTAGAAAATAGTTTATGTGGGTTGTTAGTGGAGGCTTGGATTACAGATTGGAAATAAGTACATTTAGCAGAGGAGAGAGTAGAGGAGAAGGAGGAGAGGAGAGTGCGGTAAAGGTCTAGGGCAGCCGGGAGTTTGGATCTCTTCCATTTCTTTTCAGCAGATCGCAGTTTGATTCTTGCTGAGCGGAGCGCAGAGGAGAGCCAGGGTTGGGGAGGGGAGGGGCGAGCAGGTCGGGTGGTGAAGGGACAGAGGGAGTCGAGGGAGGAGGTGAGGGAGGAGAAGAGGGTGGAGGTAGCAGAGTCTACGGAGAGTTGTGAGAAGGAGTCGATAGGAGGGAGGTGAGAGAGAGCAGTGGAGGCAAGGACAGAGGAGGAGAGAGAGCAGAGGTTACGACGAGAGGTGACAGTGGGGGTAGGAGGAGCAGGGAGAGAGGGGAGAGACAGAGTAAAAGAGATGAAATAGTGATCAGAGAGGTCCAGGGGGGTGACAGAAGGTGGAGGGGCAGCAGGCCCTGGAGAAGGTGAGGTCCAGTTGACGGCCAGCTTTGTGGGTAGGAGGGGATGGAGAGAGACAGAAGTCGAAGGAGTGAAGGAGAGGGAGGAATCCAGCAGAGTGGCTGGGGTTGGAGAGATGGATATTGAAGTCACCTAACAGGACAGTTGGGGTAGACAGAGAGGGGAGGGAGGAGAGTAGATAGTCGAGTTCATCTAGAAAGTGAACGAGAGGCCCAGGGGGATGGTACAGAACAATTAGCAGGAGTTGACAGGGAGAGGTTAGTTGGACTGCATGAAATTCAAAGGTATTAACAGAGAGTGAGGAGAGGTCGGAGGGGACAGAAAAGAGTAAGGAGGGAGAGAGGAGAAGACCAGTCCCACCTCCCCGTCCAGTGAGACGCGGGGTATGGGACAAAACGTAGAGAGAGGACAGGGCAGCAGGAGTTACGGTGTTATCAGGAGACAGCCAGGTTTCAGTGAGAGCAAGGAAATCGAGAGAGAGGTGGGAGGCAAAGGCAGAGATGAAATCAGCTTTGTTAGCAGAAGAGTGACAGTTCCAGAGTGCACCAGAGAGTGTGCAGGAGGGGGGGAGAAGCAGAGGGATGAGGTTAGAGGGGTTGGAGGAGCAGCGGCGGAGAGAGGGCAGAGGACGAGGGTGAGAGGACAGAACAGGGATGTGAGAGACAGTCATAGCAGGACAGGTGAGACAAATAGGCACAGTGGGAGCAGTGGGGTGGAGGGTACAGACCTGACTAGTAGATGGCTTCTTCCAGTGCGCCGTTTGGTTCGGATCTATTTGAACAGCGTCTCGGCACAGGCTTCCCTTCGCTGGACTCCCACAGCTAGACTCCCGGCTCTTTTGTTGAGGCTCTTCGGTTTGCTGGCGCGGAAATAGGCTGCCTAATATATACAGTATATATATATATATATATATATATATATATATATATATATATATATATATATATATATATATATATATATATATATATATATATATATATATATATATATATATATATATACAGTACTTTTGCATAGTACTGTATATATATATATATATATATATATATATATATATATATATATATATATATATATATATATATATATATATATATATATATATAACAACAAGTGGCAAAAAGAACCAACTCAACTTCTATTCAATTAAACCACTCACCTTGTACTAATCACACACTAACTCAGCTAATTCAAACACCGCCTTACAAAGTTACCAAATTTCCCTGCTCTTTAGTAATCCCTACATGATAAAGTTTGCTTCTGGGATAAAAAAAAAATGCATTGGAGCCAGCGCATGATAATTGTTTCCCCAACACAAACTTCATGGAAAGTTTAGAAATTACACAAGAATAGTGTGAAGTAAACAGTGGCTATCCACCACCAACTGAATTTGCTTATCTCATTCACACAAGCTTTGAAGAAAAATCAACAGAAATAAAAAATGAGCATTTATAATGGAGTTCAACTTATGTATTATTATTCCCAGTTGAGTTTACATACTGTGTATGCTTCAGACAAATACTAAATCACATTATAAAAGAATGATAAAGTACATGAACAGTCTTTGTTGAAGATATCTATCTAGAACAGGGTTTCAATGGAATTTTTTCACCCTGATTATTCAGTGTTTTCAGAGCTGTGTATTTTTTTATTCAGATATTTATTGCCCTGCAAGCATCTTCCTTTGAAATTTCAGCAAATGAGTATGTTGTTGTATATTACTGTATACCTGTCAGGGAACCATTTGCATAACAAATTAATCTGTCACGTTAGGGCTAGGATGTGTACACTGTACCAGTTTTGTAAGGAGCAATGCAGTTTGCAAAACTGTAATAATAATATTGACATGTAGCAGGGCGGTAGAAAGCCCTGCTGTTTTAAATGTATTTGTTTATTTTTAGAACAGGGTCTCCCGGGTCACCCCTGTGTTATTTTGTATTTGTGTTTTATGATTTATTATTGTATTTATAGATGACGGCGAAGCCCCGCGGGTCGTTATTGTTTATTTGTATTTATTTTAAAATGTATTGACGGCGAGAGCCGTGCGTTTGTTTTGTTATTGTTTTGTTTTCATTTAAAATGTGTTCTGGCAGAGACGAGATTGGTGGTAGTCCTCTGCCAGGAATAATTAATAAACTTGTGCAGATTGTGGAAGAGGGGTAATAGAATAACTACTAGCCAGTCAACCCCTCAGCCACGATATAAAAGCCTGCAGCTCTGTGCCTGACCTGGGTTTTGTTTATTTTTGTGTTTGTGATTATTTTGTTTTAAACTCTTTTTTTTGCCTCTGTGAGCAAAGTCTTTTTGTTCAAATATTTTATTTATATGTTTGTATTTAAATAAACGGCGCACGCCACGTCTTTCTTTCTGAACTGCCTTTGTTTGTGTTTTGGTTCCTGCTTCGGCCTGACATCACGCACAGCCACCCTGTCACATGACAACAACAGCAATAATAATGATAATTTAATACATGTTTTAACGTACACATATCATCCATGCCTATTGCTAAATGAGAATATATCTAAGTAAATAATAGAACTATTAATTCATTTTATATATTATTATTAATGCTGGGTTTGTTTTTCAAAATGTCCTTGTACATTACGTAGTTTATTCATTTATTTTGGTTTATTTTGGTTTTAGTTTTCATTCTTCTATCTAATCTATAAATATTCATTTATTTACTCTTATTTAGAAGCAAAACACGCCAATCTACACAAAGAGATATTTAGTTTTGTTGTATTTGTTACAAATCCCTTCAGTTTTGACCAGGTAAAAAAGCATTAAAACAAATGCTCATATAAGATTGTGACAGAGATCGAATGGTGCTTGGTGTTAGATCTCCCTCTCGACCTGTGAGGGCACTGTGTAACAGGAACAGAGTACCCTTAACTAAATGGCACGACAATTTATTCCGTAGGGTAGGTGGAAGTTGGTCATTTAGGAAAGAGGCGCAGCTACTAAGGTATCCAAACTCAATGACCCAGATGGTAAACGGTATGGCATCCGAGGATTGGAGGACCGGATGCGCTCGTTAACCTAGCTGTCATGAGGGTATAAATAGGGGACTTAGCGTACAATGGTTAGTGTTCAAAACCTACAAGGAGTCTGTGTGCTGTTTCCTGAACCGTGAGTTTTGTCTTCTGTTTGTTAGTGTTTTGTTAACTGTCGTCTGTTTTTTAATAGACTACCAGTTGCACGATCCGGAGCTGTAGCGAAAGCCAGCATAAACCTGGACATCACTTTCACGCCTGCATTTCACGGAGAACTGTATTACACCACTTGCACGTATTCACTATCACTAAGAACTGTGTTTGTGTTTTGTTTTTAGTGTTGGTGTGTAAAACTGGACTTTTGGTTACGGGTCAAAACCGGGGAATTACAAATACCGAGTGATACACGCGGCTGTATCACTCCAACATTATTTACAGGTGTTTGCCATACGGCTTGCCATGGACATTGTTAATTAAATCAATAAACACCCTTGCACCTGGAAATCATTGTCTGTCTGTTTTGTATCCGCTCTGCACTGCACTCACCTGTATTCACTCACCACTTTGCCACAAAGATACAGCACATTTTAGTGTTCTGTATGCAGTAAGTAAAAATTATAAGACACTTGGGGACAAAACAGCAATAGCAGAGAGAATTTGGAGGCACAACTTCCACTATGGCCAACACAGGACCTGTTTTCTATGATTTATTATTGTAAATCAGGGAGGCACAACACCACCAGTAGAAGCATAGAATATATAAGCTCTACCTGATTGAAAAGATATGTCTGAAGCCTTAAAACAGGTTGAAGGGTTAAATTAAAACCCAGCAGACAGACTCCAGCAGATTGAAGGGTTAAGTTCCTATAATGCGTCACATTTAAACCATGTTTTTGCTCACTAACCCTTTTGGGAGCTGCTGACCAGGATTAAGCTGTAATCACATAAAACTGAAAAGGCTTTTATTTGCTCTCTCTTTCCCCGTTTCTGTCAGCTTCCCACACTTCATGATACAGATTAGACTTTCTGAATTAGTTACACAATTTTGCACTAGATAGATGCCTAAGCAACTTAAACCATTCCTTTGAAAAATGAATCTAACTGGCAAGCGTTGTTTACCAACCATGGAATTATGGGTGCGTTCACGACACTTTTTGCCAGCTAGATTGCAGACGGGAGTCTGTGCGTAACGTCACGGTCTGTGCAGACGGAGCGTGGACAGCTTTGGTAGATGAACAACAGTTCTGAGCAGAACCAAAATGGAGGTGGCGTTGAGAGAAATTCTAATCGCAGAAAAAGTGGATGCAATTGAAGTTCGCTTTGTGCTCCACCAGCTTCATAATGTACAGCATTATCAGACAATGTATAGTAGAAACAGTATCTGCTATAAAGAGATAATATAAACGTATGTTTTGTGATGTTAGACAAATTAATTAGTATTATAACGGGCAGGATTCCCCCCGCCCTCTCACAAAGGGGTTGTTAGACAGTACTGTATTTTGATCTGGGACAAAAATAGTTCAAATACTTGCACATATAGTCACATATCTCACTTCAACTACCTGTTATTAAAGCTGATTTATTCTCCTTAATTCAAAATAGGTTATTCCCTTTCCCTGATAGCCTTTCATCAATAACCAATTACACCTGCTGAAAATAACAGAGCGGTTTTAGGTTCATTTCAACCTTTTTGCATTATTTTTATTTTTTTTACATGTTTAAACTTTTAGAATAAATATCTGAATATTTGGAAAGTATAATAACTGTGTGGAAAAAGAGTCAAATCATTTTAATTTGTATTACAAATCATTCATAAGATAATTAATTACATGACTCTAAGGCGATTCACACCCCCTGACTAGGTTGCAGTAGCACATGGAGTGAGGATTGTATCTGGTTGCTACACACTTCTTTGTCAGCCAACACTTGTCTATTGTTTTGAACCGCGGCTGCTCCAGCGCAGTACCTGTCAGGAGATGCGCGATCTGCGCTCGGGAGATGCGTGACCTGGTGACGTCTTTTCCGGATGAGTTCACGCAGATGGCGAACTTGGACAGGTTTTGCACAAAATCTGCGCAGAATCTGCGCAGCATTAGGAAAATATGCGTACGTGAACGCAGCCTGTGACTTGGAAATCAATGCATTAAAATCTGTTTTAACAGCCACCTGAACTAAACGGTCACCTGCTTATCCCAGCCAGTAAAACACTGATTTCATTTTTCAATACAAGTGAATGAGAAAGGCACCTTGAATAAGCAGCCACAAATATTCTCTGATGCTTTATGTAATTGGGAACTTTTTTTGTTTATTAAAATTGCTTTCTTACACGTTACCAAATACAAACATTTCAGTAACCTTTTTATTAACTATTGCTGTCTTATAAAATATTTTCTATCTAAAAATGATAAACAAGGCACTACTACTAAATAATGAAACACATTTGTTAATGTGTTACAGAGAGAGAAGGAATCTGAGCTGCAAATCTCCTTCCTGACCAGAAAAGGTGCTGTGCATAGTACGCTTTCCCAGATGGACTGACTTGACGGTAGGTGGCAACCAGAAGTCGGACATTTTGGGGAGAGCGCGTAACTGCGAGTGTACTAAACAACTCCATTGTGGTAAGCTGCACAACATGCAATGATTGGATAGAGCGTGGCGCCGGGCTGATCGCAGGGAGTACAAAGGGGACGCAGCTACGTGAATACGGCCCCTTACGCTGAATGACTAACAAGCCGGAGCACTTTTCTTTTTGTTTTGTGTTTATTGTGTTTTGGCAGATGAGTAGGAGCCAGGAAGCTGCAGCCAGAGAGCCGACACTGCACAGCACAGCACCGCACCGCACCGCACTGCACAGCACCGCACCGCACCGCACTGCACCGCACTGCACAGCACAGCAAGCACCGCACCGCACTGCACAGCAAGCACCACACTGCACCGCAAGCACCGCACTGCACAGCAAGCACCGCACTGCACAGCACAGCAAGCACCACACTGCACAGCACAGCACAGCACAGCACTGCACAGCAAGCACCGCACTGCACAGCACAGCAAGCACCACACTGCACAGCACAGCACCGCACTGCACAGCAAGCACCGCACTGCACAGCACAACAAGCACCACACTGCACAGCACAGCACAGCACCGCACTGCACAGCACAGCACAGCACCGCACTGCACAGCAAGCACCGCACTGCACAGCAAGCACCGCACTGCACAGCACAGCAAGCACCACACTGCACAGCACAGCACAGCACCACACTGCACAGCACCGCACCGCACTGCACAGCAAGCACCGCACTGCACAGCAAGCACTGCACAGCACAGCAAGCACCACACTGCACAGCACAGCACCGCACTGCACAGCAAGCACTGCACAGCAAGCACTGCACAGCACAGCACAGCAAGCACCACACTGCACAGCACAGCACCGCACTGCACAGCAAGCACCGCACTGCACAGCACAGCACCGCACTGCACAGCAAGCACTGCACTGCACAGCACAGCAAGCACCACACTGCACAGCACAGCACCACACTGCACAGCACAGCACCGCACTGCACAGCAAGCACCGCACTGCACAGCAAGCACCGCACTGCACAGCACAGCAAGCACCACACTGCACAGCACAGCACAGCACCGCACTGCACAGCACAGCAAGCACCACACTGCACAGCACAGCACAGCACCGCACTGCACAGCACAGCACCGCACTGCACAGCAAGCACCGCACTGCACAGCACTGCACAGCACGGCACTGCACAGCAAGCACCGCACTGCACAGCACAGCACAGCACCGCACTGCACAGCAAGCACCGCACTGCACAGCAAGCACCGCACTGCACAGCACAGCAAGCACCGCACTGCACAGCACAGCACAGCACCGCACTGCACAGCACAGCACAGCAAAGCACCGCACTGCACAGCAAGCACCGCACTGCACAGCAAGCACCGCACTGCACAACACAGCAAGCACCACACTGCACAGCACAGCACAGCACCACACAGCACAGCACAGCACCGCACCGCACAGCAAGCACCGCACTGCACAGCAAGCACCGCACTGCACAGCACAGCAAGCACCACACTGCACAGCACAGCACAGCACAGCACCGCACTGCACAGCACAGCAAGCACCACACTGCACAGCACAGCACCGCACTGCACAGCACAGCACAGCACCACACTGCACAGCACAGCACAGCACAGCACCACACTGCACAGCACAGCACAGCACCGCACTGCACAGCACAGCAAGCACCACACTGCACAGCACAGCACAGCACTGCACAGCACTGCACAGCACAGCACAGCACCGCACTGCACAGCAAGCACCGCACTGCACAGCACTGCACAGCACTGCACAGGACTGCACAGCACAGCACTGCACAGCAAGCACCGCACTGCACAGCACAGCACAGCACAGCACAGCACAGCACAGCACTGCACAGCAAGCACCGCACTGCACAGCAAGCACCGCACTGCACAGCACAGCAAGCATCGCACTGCACAGCACAGCACAGCACCGCACTGCACAGCACAGCACAGCAAAGCACCGCACTGCACAGCAAGCACCGCACTGCACAGCAAGCACCGCACTGCACAACACAGCAAGCACCACACTGCACAGCACAGCACAGCACCACACAGCACAGCACAGCACCGCACCGCACAGCAAGCACCGCACTGCACAGCAAGCACCGCACTGCACAGCACAGCAAGCACCACACTGCACAGCACAGCACAGCACAGCACCGCACTGCACAGCACAGCAAGCACCACACTGCACAGCACAGCACTGCACAGCACAGCACCGCACTGCACAGCAAGCACCGCACTGCACAGCACAGCAAGCACCACACTGCACAGCACAGCACAGCACCACACTGCACAGCACCGCACCGCACCGCACTGCACAGCAAGCACCGCACTGCACAGCAAGCACCGCACTGCACAGCACAGCACAGCACAGCACCGCACTGCACAGCAAGCACCGCACTGCACAGCACAGCAAGCACCACACAGCACAGCACCGCACTGCACAGCAAGCACCGCACTGCACAGCACAGCACAGCACCACACTGCACAGCACAGCACCGCACTGCACAGCAAGCACCGCACTGCACAGCAAGCATCGCACTGCACAGCACAGCACAGCACCGCACTGCACAGCAAGCACCACACTGCACAGCACAGCACAGCACCACACTGCACAGCAAGCACCGCACTGCACAGCACAGCAAGCACCACACTGCACAGCACAGCACCGCACTGCACTGCACAGCACCACAGGGAAGAAAGAGCACTTTTCCGTGCACCCACATGGACTACTGATTATTGTTTTAGAACTGCAAATCCTGCCATATACACCCCGATACCATTGCTGGTAGAGGGGCAGATTTTATTAGTTACTTAATAAAATACAGATTTTTAAAACATTGAAACTTGGTCTGGACATTGTATTCCTCACCCACACCACTCACCTCCTGACATGTTAGTAATCTAGTAGTCATTAACAGTTATTTAACACAAAACCTGCCCGTATTCACGTTTTTTTGTAATTGCTCGTATTTGAAATCATTCTCATCCATTTATCGTACTTACTACGTGCTCATACTGGACTTTACTCGTATAAGCAAATATTATTATTAAAAGTCGAATTCGCTCTTAAATATAATTATTTACTGTATTCTTTATTTTGCTCTTATTTGAATTTGATCTTATTTGCTAGTGATTTTATTGTACTTTATAACTGCTTTTATCTGTAATGTGATATTCTGTAATGTGATTTTATGAAATGGGATACTTTTATGTAAGGGTGTCTGCTAAGAAATAAAAATAAATAAATAAATAAAATAAAATATAAATTAAAAACCTAGTGAAAAATATAGGTAAGAAGAAATAAGCTCTTGATCTTAGTAACTGCTATTGTAGTTTAAGAAATTAAGGTCTGCTCACAATTCCTGGACAAATGTCTTAACCTTTTTACAGTTTCAGCTTCTTGCTACAGAACTAGGGAAGATCAAGTACAGTAGAACCTCAGAGTTATGAACACCTGGGGAATGGAGGTTATTTGTAAGTCTGAAATCTCTGTAACTCTGAAAATGAGTTTGATGGTTTTAATAAATGTATACACCTGCTTTCTACAGCCTTAATCTGGCATATAATACAAGGATACAGCACAGTAATGCAATACTTGTATGCAATACTCATATGACCAGCACATTATCTTCAGCTTTGCATACGATACATCTGTTTTTACTGCTCTACTGTCTTTCAACTCCTTTGAAAACTGCTGAATTTTTTTCTTGGCCTTTTTTAATATCCCCATGTATTCCCATTGCCGAGTATGATAATGCTGTGAAGTATATATATATATATATATATATATATATATATATATATATATATATATATATATATATATAGTTTAATTTTTTTCTTTCAATTGAAAGTGTAACATGTTTGCATTTCCCAGTTCTCACCATTTCAGTATTGCATGCTTCTAGCTAAAAGTGGGGTGTTCGGTTGACCAGTCAGTTTGTAAGTTTGAGGTTCTATTGTATTAATCCAGCCAATACACTTAAGAACTACTAGAAGGGGATCATCACAATTTTAAAAAGCCTTTACAGCCACCAGATTCTAAATGAAATGTGTAGTACTTTAACTGTTAACCACCCAGCTGCTTATCCTGCGATTTTCACGTGGAGTGCAAGCTAGTCCAAATTTGCCACTCCCGTGGAATTGCATGCTGGGTGTTATATGTGCATCTGCAAAGTTTAAAAAAATAGCGAGTAGTTTTACCAACATTTATCCTATTTAAATTTATTTCAGTCAAACTCATTTTTTGGGGAATTCGACGTTTAACGAGTTTTACCGATTAATATCGAAAAGTAGCAAGCCTAATTATAATGCTGCCATTGAAAAAAAATTGTTGTGATCTATATTGTTATAATGCTACAATTGTAAACATGTTATTTTAACAATAAAAAGAGTGTATTTTAAAAAATATAGCAAACATTTTTTGAAAACTGTCCAAATTGCTTATTTGAGGGCTAAGAATGAAAAAATCTGCAAACAAAAAAAAAGAAAATTTTTAACATGGAAATTGCCAAAATAAATGGGTTTACGGTACATAATTAAGCTTCTTCATGTTGGGAGTAAACTGAACCTTTTTTTTCTTTATTGGTTCAAATGTTATATGCAATTAATGTATCAAACATGCTTTATTAGGGTACCCAAGTGGCTCACCTGGAAAAAGCACAGCTGCGTGGTGTGCAGGGTGAGTGATACAGCGCAGGTTCACGTCCTGGCTGTGCAGAGTTTACGGTCTTTGTTGGGATTTTTTTGCATTGGCTCTGGTGCTCCCATGGGTTAGGGAGGCAAAAACAACAGGGACTTCTTCTCCTCACTGCACTATAGCAAACCCTGCTGGTCTGGCACCCAGTTAGCTCAGAGCGGACACCTGCTTGGCTGGGCTTTGTCCTCCAGAGGCTGACATCCGCTCTTGAGTTCCTGGGTGTAAAAGAGGAAGCTGGCTTGGTCGTGGGATCGAAGGATGCCCAGTGAACCTTCGGATCTCCTGAGCTGACTAGGGAACTCCTGAAGTGAGGAGAAAAAAAGAATTGTACATTCCAAATCAGGGGTCAAATAATTGGGCACTCTAAATGAAACAAAAAATGAAAAAAAAATCATGCTTTATTATTTGGATATGTATACCTGTTTTTTTATTGAATATAGAATGGCAGCTATACTGTTTGTGTAACAGTAGATATCTTAAAAATATAACCTATATTGTAATACAGTAACCATAAACCATAAGCATAACTTGCATCCCCAAACTGTCAGAACATGTACATGTGTCAGTAGGCTGTATGGCTGCCATGGGCAGCCAGATATGTATGTTCTGGAGAGACAGGTGATCAGTCATCAATTATACCAGTCTCTAAACCTTTAGGGGAAAGGATGTGTGTCAGCGAGGCTTATTGCCCCTCTACAGGCTTGAAAAGGAAATATCTGGAATACTATTTTTGTTACTTGATAATTGACAATATACCCTTCATTTTTCAAACCAGACATGTGCTTTAAAATACCTTATTGCCAGTCATCATTTGTATTGTCATCACTTTTGAACCATCCACAATCAGTTTTTGGATCCTCTGAGCTCAGGCAGCCAAACTGTCAATTTTTACCAGCTGTAGTGGAGGATTGGTGTTCAGATCCAGCAAAAGCCCCAGAATGTGTTTAGTCTGGGTTGCACTCAGATGTTAAATCATACCAGAGAGTTATCCCCACCTTGGTTGGTAAATATCATCCATGAACCATGGATACCATGGATACTGAGTGAGACCAACAATTTGAAGCACCTGTAATATGTAGCAATCACTTTTGCTTAAAAAGGCTTCCCTCCTTTGACCGATTCATTTGTTTTACAAACAGAATCCCTCCCTTGACCGATTCATTTGTTTTACAAACAGAATCCCTCCCTTGACCGATTCATTTGTTTTACAAACAGAATCCCTCCCTTAACCGATTCATTTGTTTTACAAACAGAATCCCTCCCCTGACCGATTCATTTGTTTTACAAACACAATCCCTCCCTTGACTGATTCACTTGTTTTACAAACAGAATCCCTGTGTTCTCTGTGTAACAGCTTTAACCCTGTTCTGATTTAGTTTGTCACAATGCACTTTGCTTTCATAAACTTATAAAAATTCTTTCAAGTTTTTGAAAAATAGTCATATATCCTTCTATAGTCATTTAAACAACTTACAGATGTGTCATGCCCAGGGTGTCCATACAGAGTTCTAGCAGGTGTTTCCAATATTTTTGATCATACTCCACAGGAAGTCCATGTCCACACAGATTATGTTCAGATTAATGGTTCTGTTTTCATATGTTGATGCGCTTACACCTCTAAATTCTACAAGGAAATTGAAGGTGGAAATCTGAAGTTTGTTTTCCAGAATCATCCATTTTGAAGCATCAGGAATTAGTGCAGCCAAATGATCATTTGATCTGCAGTCTTTCCCATCATGACTGAAACTAGGTTGAAATAGCAAGATTCAGATCTTACTACAGAATTAATGTCGGGCATTCATTTGTATAACAAATTAATCAGTTATGTGAGGGACAGCCCATTAATAGAAAAGTGTGTCATCTATTTTGTTTATAAATGTATACAAGCATGGCTTAATTTTAGTGTTCAGTAGTCATGGTGGAGAGAAGGGGTCAGAAAAGTGATTGATAGAGTGCAATAATCGAGTACCGACATGAGCAAAGTCATAACTTGAATTAACTGCGGACATGAGTATTAGGGTGGATATAACATCTGTCATTTCCAGTGAGCAGTTTATACAATTGTTCTGATTATTCGTCTTAAAAGCGCAAACATTTTTTTCTCAAAAAAACCCCCCAAAAAAACAGTTGAGTTATTTTGTCATGTTTATTATTAATCATCATTCCAGAAACACTAGAAACAATGATTTATGAAAACACATGGGGTTAAAAGTCTTTAATGCAGTTTCTCATTTGAGGCCTGCATACATTTTTGCATTAAAAATATATATATAATTAAGTCAGGAACAAAGGGCTAAAGTTGGGAGTAGAGCACTCCTTCCATACAATATTTTATCAGGAGTAGGCACTCCTGGCCCTTCCAATCTAGAGGGTAACTATGTCCTTTACTTTTAATAAAAGTAATATCTCTGAACAGTTCCTAAATTATATTTAATTTGACCTATTAAACCTGCAGTTGAACAGCCTTTCAGCCAGGACATGATGTTTCATCCAATTTCAGGGTTAAAGACAAAGCCTAAAATCTGGGTAATAAAGACAATGGCTTGCCTGAAACCCAATAGTACTTAAAAGCCTATTTCAGACATTAAGCCTTATTCGTTCTCATGTACATTACGTCAACATTCCTTAAGAATGACTTAAATAGATTATAAAAGAAAAAAGAAATAGTTTACTTTACATTGAATTATCAAGTTTCCAAACAAATCATTTGAATGTGTTATGTTTTAAAATAAAATATTTAGGTAAATCTCTAATAATTAGCTTTTCACTATCTTTTTGTAAGTTTGATTATTATTATTTGTTTATTTAAAAGACGCCTTTATCCAAGGTGACTTACAGAGATTAGGGTGTGTGAACTATGCATCATCTTCAGTCACTTACAACTACGTCTCACCCAAAAGATGGAGCACAAGGTTAAGTGACTTGCTCAGGGTCACACAATGAGTCCGTGGCTGAGGTGGGATTTGAACCGGGGACCTCCTGGTTACAAGCCCTTTTCTTTAACCACTGGACCACACAGCCTCCTTTTATTACTTTTAAGCCAGCAGATGGCTTGGGTTGGTAAACATAGCGGGCCCAGATCCAGATGCCCTAAAAACGTCCTGCTCAACAGAGGGCTCTGCGGCGGCTTTGGTCATTTTTTTGTACTACTGTGAATGCGGAGGTCCCGGAGACGGCTCTCATTTGCCATGTACACTCATGGGCAACCCCCCATTGGCAGGGTGAAACAAGCACAAATATCAGCAACAGGAAGATGGGATTGTTACTCGCACAACAAACAATATCTTTGACAGAACTCAGAGCCACAGAGGATTTCAAAATACAGACTTATATTTGTGCTATAATGTGAAATGATATTTAATAATGAATGTGGGATAAATGTGAAACAAGCCTAGTTGCCACAAAAATTTGTCAGAATTATTTTCACACATACCTACAAGCGTAACCTGTGATCATATTTTGATACGTATCAATTATGGAAGAAATGTTCAGTATTGTGGCTACCACACTATCTAGAACTGAACAAATAATTACAGTAAAGTCACTAAGAAAATTAAATATTTTGTCAAGGGGCAAATACAGTCTTGTTTAAATGTAACATGCTTTTAGACCTGCACATGGCACTTGTTTAATTATATGCATCACAGCACTTACAATTATACAATTCGAGCCACAAAAATAGAGACCACTATTGTGGCTCTATTTTTAAACAAAAATAGAGCCACAACCACAGCAAAGTAATGTATTTGGTTGTGTTCACACCATTCAAAATAAAATCAGCAATCTTATGCATTTCATGTAATAATTCTGATTGTTTGTCACTCATTTAAATGTCAATAGCTGCTATTTTTTCGTATCTGGCATTTTGTAGATTGAGTATGTTTTGACAATAGAAAGAAAACAAAATGTTATGATCTGCAATAAACACACCCAACGTTTAAATTTTAAATTATGACTGCCATTTTAATGGCATCAGTGAATTAAAAAAAAAAAAACATCCTGGTTTTTCACTATGGAAATCTGGTAACCCTAGATGTGAATATATGTTTAAGAACTAGCTTCAGGTCCAAAAGAACTTTATTTTTAAACAAAGGACTGTATTTAAAGACTTCCGCCTCTGTGTTTTGGGAAGGAAATATGTCTTGACGCAAGGGGTGGTCGATATGACGTCATCGGGCATGCAGTACAGGTCAGGGGCTATGCACTCGCATACGGGGGTAAAGCCGGCTCAGGTCTGTGCTCAAGAGTAAACAGGTGGCTCAAATAAGAATCTTCTAATCTGATCGACAGAGTCCGAATTGTAAGTGTAAACATAGGAAAAGGTTGGTAGTATTAGTAACAATTAGGGTCTATGAAACCAGAATCATATTCATGTATTTTAAGAAGAGTTCTAGTAAATGTACTATGTACATGTTACACTTTTGTTTAATATATATGAATACAGAAGTTCCAAAGAGTGAAAGTGAAAACTTAAACTTAACACATCCACAACAAAATGTTACCTTTAAACTAAAATATTTTTACAGAAATTAAACCCATGTACCTTTTTAAAAATTACTTTTAAAGGAAGTTAATCTTGAATTAACAAATTGTAATTAAAATACAATATACTTATAGGCATGCAAGTGCCTGGAAAGGGGATCTGAAGAACCCAAAATACAAAGCAAAACTTGATTGTGGACCGATTATAACAAAGGCGAGGGTCCTTCGTTTGGACAACCTTCAAAAAATCTTATTATCCCAAATACCTGAACATTTATTAACAGCTCATTATATTAACAGGCCAGACAGCACTCTGCTGAAGAACCATTTTGTTCCAAACCTTTACATCCACCTAAATGACAGTACATAAATACTGGTATTCCTCCAAGAATTTGCCTAGATGCCAGAATTATCCTCAGACTTCCTTTTATTTTTCCCCTCACTCTCTCTACCAACCAACATTTAATTTACCCTCCCAACCCCCCATATCAAAGTCTCTCCTGTTCTTCAGTCTTCCAATTTTGTGTCAGATGACAACACTGTCCAAATTGTATTTGCAAACAAAACTGACAGCTCAGTCTGTTTCCATGGAAACACTGCGGGATTCCTTCGATACCATAAGTCTCATCAGCTGGCCGTGGAACTTCTCAATTTTCTTGACATCCTGGGCCTGATCTGTCTTGTACTGCAAACACTGAAAAACAAAAAACATCATGTTACAAGTCACACAAGGGGACTTAATCATTATAAAAGCACCCAGAAAAAAAAAGTGTTTAAAAAAGTACTTGTGGCATGGCAGAAGCCCTGCACATGTAAACAGTGTGTTTGTTTAAATAAATTAAAATACTTTGAATTGAAGTTTGGCAGGGATGGAGTGGATTCCATCCCTGCCAGAGCCACGTGTGGAAAGTGGCTGGGTCTTGATTGAATTGATGGTCACTCAAGCCCCAGCCACAGGGTAGACAAAGGGAACTAGATCCTTTGTTTGTGGGTGAGTTTAGGGAGGTAAATATTCAGTGAAGGCAACTGTCCAGTCTGAATAATGTGTGTTTGTTTAGATGATTTATTTTTGTTTAAACTTTTTATTGGAACCTTGCCTTTGTTCTTGTGTTTTGTTTGTGCCTCCAGTTTGTTTTGTTCCCGTTTGTTTAACCTCTTGTGTGCTACGGACATACCTCGTACGTCCAATTGAAATACGGTTAAAAAAAAAATCAGGATTGCCGTTTTTTCACTCTGGGTCGCTCACTGAGGTGTTATTACATAACATTCAGTCTTTGGCTTTAATTTCACTATTTCACCGAAAAAATATTTGATGTGATGCAGTTGTTAAATGTAATTTATAGCCTATTAGAACGCAAGCAGTGGCTATCTTTGCCTTGTACTGTGAAACATACCGAATGAATTTAAAACAAACAGTCTGGTTTCTTTAAAATAAGGATTGATAATAAAAAAAAAAGTTTCTTTGATTAGCTGTTTTTATCAAGCTGTGCTTCATGAAATCAGCTTTAAAGTAACAACTGACTCTCTGTCTACATCTTGTTTTGTTGATGTTGATGGTAGATACAGGAAGTATGTTGATACTTCCTGACTCTGATCACATGACACCACTGTAACGTATCGAGTGTGTGGGAGGTACTAGTTTTTTTTCCCCTTCAGTGGCGTAAATTCAGCAATCAGAAGGTAAAAATAAACATTAGGAACCACGTGTTTTTTGTATATAGTTACTGTGTGTGACACCTTGTATCTCAGACTTCTGGTTGGAGGTTGTCTGGTTGGAGAGAAACTGTTCGGGACACTCAGCAAATCAGAACAATCTTTTTAACAGTGGAACAAAAACTGTCAGATTCACAGGTCCAAATATAAGGTAAAACAAGTGATTTTTGCTATATACAGTGGCATTACTTCAAATTGCAGAAGGATTATGGGTAACACACCATTGACATGCTAGCTCATGTTACCCATTTCTAAAATCCTTACTTTGTGCAGTTTCAAAAAATGTATACTTATGCCAGGGTATTTCATTCTTTGGTGGCGCACTGGGCACATGAATTTGCAGTGGGTGTTATGGACCGTGGGCTGCATATTACAAAGTGGAAAGTTCAAAGTGGTCTAGTGTCTGTCTAGAGCATGTAAACCCCCCAAAACCAATGAAAAGATTTCCACATAGACACAGGCACATCCAGCAGCTTAAACGTTTCTACATTTTCCAAACATTTGCATTATAGTGACTAAATGTGATGCAGGTATAATACATTTTATGAAAAAGCTTTATGAAAAACTTTTTTTTCACAAAAATTTGGCACCAATTATATATATATATATATATATAAATAAAAATCACAAGGCGTCCCCATCATAACAGAGTCTATCTTTTTTCGACTCGAAACCATGGCTTCGTACTATACCAGCAAAGTCTACATTGGTTTACTGGAGGCTGCAGAGTTCACAAACAACCCTTTAGCAGCTTGATATGGTAACCTTTTCAATTCCCTATTGCTTTTTTGTTTAATTCTCGACCCTTTACTAAACTTTTTTAAAGTTTCCGGGGCACGTTTGAATGGCAGGTGTGCAACACACAAAAGTTTCCAAGTTCAGACACTTTAGACATTTATTTCCCGTACACTGTCTTAATACAGCACTTCAGTATTTTTTGTACCTGCGTCTCAGTTCTGCTCCACACTCCTCACACTGATGTTTAGTCTTTGATATTCGATCAGACTGTCCTTCATATTCGATCAGACTGTCCTCACACTAGCTTAAAAGGCGCGCACTGGCATCATAGCTAAGGCTACGATTTTATCATGGACGTCATGGAAACCATGAATTTGAGTCTGTGAAATCTTGGAAATGGATGTAAACACATTTGATTAGGCATGCAGTATGTCACGCACTGAAGAAACAAAGCTGCAGAGAGGCTTTCTTTACAACGCGTCGTTCCAGAATCTTGGAAAACTAAATCCGGGTTCAAACTTCTGTCGCTGATGAATGCGATAAATTAGGCGTATACAGCTATAAACACTATTTTCTGTACGAAGGATGCCTCGTGTCGCAGCCCTTTTGACAACACAAAGTGGTTGCAGCTGTTCATACTTTAAATACAGACTGCGTTAGCGAAATTGGATAAATTGACATTTAAGTAGATGTGCTGAGTTTGTACCTCTTATACAAGAAGTTTAAAGTCTGTAAGTTTTGTGCTCAACATTTAAACTTATCAGGAGTGAAAAGCAATAGGCTTTATATTATTGGTTTAGGTGTACCATTTAAAAGCTTGTGTATGTTGATGTAGCTAAAACTACGTATTTTTTGTGACATTTCCAAGAATTGTTTTTTGCCGCACCTCATCCCTGAAATGTACTAAAAATTACTGTGTAGTCTTAATCATAGCGCATTCATACGTATTGCAAATAAACAAGAAAAAATTCAGGTGGGAGACTGCACTTTTGATGTTATCGCTAGTCTTTTTAAAAGCTAGCGAGAGGCAGGATTTTTGTGTAACAGGCGCCAATGGCGCCTAACAACCAAAAAGTTGCAGAAAAAAAAAAAATCACTTTTGCGACCATTTCAGTCGCAGTCTAGAGCCATGTGTAATCTTAAGAGCAGTCGTGTTACATGCAGCAAGATCAGAAATTAACTAATATGGCGCATGGGAGCTGCAGCATACGGTGTCCATATTAGGACATCATCGTACATCAGGCAAAAAGGAGTCATTATGTGCTCTCTCCTCTGAAGCTCCTCCCTCCCTCCGTCCTCTGAAGAGATCAGCCAATAAAGAACCGTTTCCAACTTATACGCTTTCATTGGTTAGATTAAATACCCGGGAGACCAGCTACATATTTGAATTGAACGTAGCTAACTAAACACATTCAACGTCTGAGGGCTGAAAAAAGTAATAATAATAATAATAATAATAATAATAATAATAATAATAATAATAAATAATAATAATATCTAAAGCCGAAGAATTATCGTTTTAATGAGGTAATGACTACAATTGTACATTTCAATGTAAGCAAAACAAGCCCCCCCAAAAAAACCACTCGTTTAAAAAATATGCGCCTTAAAAGTACACATTCTTTTAACTAGGGGGTGGGCGAGCGGGGCAGCAGCCCAGGGCACAAAAATGACTTAAATGCATTGCCACTCGAGTAATCATTCTGTTCTGCGGTTCTCAATGCTTTCACTTGTCAGCTGTCGGTGCCCCCCTAACAGTCTGAAGATCGCATGCGCCTCTGCACTAGAAAAGGGAATGCATCACTTCCTTAGCAACAGTCTAACAACCACGAACCTGGTTCTACACAAATCAACACCATAGCGCTGCCAGTTCGTTATGATGATGTCATATCTGTGTGGTTCGCTTCCCCTGCGGTGTGCATTGCTTGTTTATTTATTCGCTCCTGCAGCCTTCAGGACCAGCACTACTATAAACGTAATGAAATGTAAAGGCATTCAGAACACGTATTAAGCACCTAAGTAATAAAAGATAAACCAAAACATTACGATATGATAGACAACAAGTAACAAATTAATTTAAAAAAAAATGCAAATAGATACGATATTATTTGAAAATTAAGCAGCTCTTATGTGTTAAAATATGTATGTATAAAGAAACCCAAAATCTAGTTATTATATTTAATGAGCTTATTTTTTGTTTAAAATAGCAGAAACCTGCATGGCTATTGCTGAATTCTAAATTGTTTTGGATCTTTAGGGAAACGGAAGAATTTTCTTTTTGCTAACTATATAGATGGAAATGCGAGTTTATGTCTTTCCGAATATGCTTCAAGTCATTAAGTCATTGCATCCACGTTTGTTACGATTATTTTAAATCCATGCTTTTTTACAGTACCAATCAATGATTGAGAAAATGCCACACATGAACTTAATTAAAAGTTACATATACGAGGATATTATAGAGATATTAAAGGATTTTGCAAGGGTTAATGTGGCTGCTAAAAATCATACACTAGTTTTTGTTTACGGTGACACTGCCGAAATTCCACAAATGCGTGCATTTAATGATCAAGTTTTAATTTAAATCAGAAAAAAAGAAAACTATTTAATTATCCTTATTATAAAGCACATAGCTTGATCTCTGCCTTAGCTTTTACTGTGGAGTCAAAAACTAAACTCCAGCCCTGACTAACAACAAATGACCATACGTAAAATACTCATTATGATTGGTTGGTACTGAAAATGCGTGGATTGAATATAATTGTAGAGGCAGGAAATACAACATTGCAGTTAACATGTGTTAACAAGTTCATTTCCGTTTTAAGTAATGTCTTATTCCCTTCAAACATGTTAAAGGACAGATTCTGAAATAACAATAAGCTAATCAAAACTATGAAATTTGAGCAAATACAATCCCAACTTTTAACACACACACATTATATATATATATATATATATATATATATATATATATATATATATATATATATATATATATATATATACACACACACATACTTTTGTGCAAAACAACATTACAAGAATGTGTACTTTTAAGAGCACATTTTTAAACACGAATGTGTTTTTAACATGCTTTTTGGGGCTTGCTTTGCTTGCATTGAAATTGCAATCATTACCTCACGAAAACGATAATTCTTCGGCTTTATTATTATTACTTTTTTCAGCTCACAGACGTTGAATGTGTTTAGTTAGCTACGTCCCATTCAAAACGTAGCTGGTCTCCCGGGTAATACGACTGGTATTTAATCTAACCAATGAAAACGCGTATAAGTTGGAAACGTTTCTTTATTGGCTGATCTCTTCAGACCAGGGAGGAGGGAGCATGGAGCATGGAGCATGACGGAGGGAGGAGGGAGTTTCAGAGAAGGGAGGAGGGAGATTCAGAGGAGAGAGCACATAATGATTCCTTTTTGCCTGATGTACGAAGATGTCCTAATATGGACACCGTAGCAGCATGCTATTTCCCATATTACAACTGTTGGCAAGCCAAACAGAGCTGGATGTACAGTAGGTCCATTTTCTTTCCAGATCACGATTGCTAAAATTTCGTATATAGAGCCGTGGCAGGAGAAGTAGGTCACTGACATGCTTGATTGATGTTTACTTTAGGCAGCAATTTCACACACTGCAGCTCTCCAAGTAAGAAATTCAATGTCCATGCGTTGAGAACTAATCAGGTAGTAATTACTCACCACTGCATCATCAGTGACTTTCATACACAGGTTCCCGTCACAGTGCCGATACTTGAGAACAACTCGAACCTGAAACAAACACTGTGCATTAGTGCAACTGCAATAGTAATACTGACTGGAACACATCTACAGTTCAATGTTCCACACATTGGCATAGTAAACTGCGAGTATTCCAAATGGAGCACTGTACTCAAATTCCACAACAGAATCATTTAACACAGAACATTCTCTCCAGTTCGGTACAATACAATAAATGTATTACAAACATCTCCCCTATACAGCGAGTGAGCTATCTTGATTCAAGGTCTATATCATATGGACACATTCAAGTTATTGTTGCTTCAACAATGACAAGTCACTAGTACTGCCTGAAACCAAAACACACTTAGCTACCGTTATTTTTTAATTATGAGATTCACATTTAGAATTTTACATTGTAATTTTTCATTTGTTTCGACATTAATATTTTTTTCCTCCTAACTTGATTTGATGAGCATATTAGAAAATCTATATTCTACCATTTGGTACTTCAATGGGCACACTAATCAAACACGTCATGAGTAAATTACGACATACGTATCCAAATTCTCAACATAAATAGGAGGGTTAATTCTGACTATATTTTTGGAATTACGTATATATTGTAAGTATAATTCCAGAATGGAGCGTGCACATACCGGTACTGTACTATCACTGCCGCGTATTTATTTCTCCCAGTCTTTCTTACCTTCATAGGATCTGTTAAATAAAGTTTCTCGGCAGCTCTCGCAAACTCCTCCCAAGTCTGATAGAAAGGCATGCTGCAACACGGATTTACAACTAAAATAAATAATAACGACCAGCAAACACCCAAACCAAATCTCTACTCTCTAATAACACATCAGCAATAGAGAAAGAAAGATGGACGGAAATTTAACATACAGTCGTTTTCCTTGATTGGGCGATTGCATTTGGACCAATCACAGAGCCGGACACTGATAAGTGCATTTATCACAAAATGCACAGTTTCTTATACCGCCATCTACTGGGCAGGAGTTCAAAGTTAAGTTGTGGTAGGTCACCTGTACGTTCAAAATCTAATTAGTTATTTATTTCTTATCAGACGCCCTTATCCAGGGCGACTTACAATTGTTATAAGATATCACATTATTTTTTACATACAAATTTTTTTTTTTTTTTTTTTTTTTTTTTAAACACATTATTTTTTACATACAATTACCCATTTATACAGTTGGGTTTTTACTGGAGCAATCAAGGTAAAGTACCTTGCTCAAGGTTACAGCAGCAGTGTCCCCCACATGGGATTGAACCCACAACCATCCGATCAAGAGTCCAGAGCCCTAACCACTACTCCACACTGCTGCCTTAATCTGTGGTGTAGTTTAGCAGATATAAATGATGACATGAAAATATTGAGAGGTGATGACACATTTTATTTAAGAAGGGGGGTGCTGGTGCTGTTATTCATTATGCATGTAAAATATTTTTATTGTAAAAACCCTTGTAACATATTAAGTAGTATAATTGCCTTGTATTGAATATCTACTGTTTTTCTTAACTTGCTTTTTCATTTTTGTTTGGGATACAGATTTCTCAAAGACAACGTTATAGAATCAGGGTAACTGCTTACTTCCTGTTCCCTTTCTGTCAATGGTTTACTGTTTGAAAAAAAAAAAAAGAATTAATCGGTTTTCCTCACAATTCACAGAGGATCATTGAAAAGGTTGCTCATGATAAGTGATTTTAAAGCCTAGATGATCACTCCTTTCACAGGACGAACATTTAGATCACAAAACATAAACATTTTTTATAATTATTCAGACATTTTCAAATAACAAACAGACATAATTCACATATATAAGGAAATTTTCTTTCAATAAACAGACTGAGTAAACTTGTACAAATAAAATAAATGAAATAACAACAAAAAAAACACAAATACACAGGGTGGACTATTCAGGAGTCAAATTATAGAGATTATTGTAAAGATCAAGGACTTGTTTGGACTTAACCAATTTCAAAGATTGTTTATATAACTTTATCTCGTTTAAGAAAACAATAAACTGGGGTAGTTTTAAAAAAAACGACATTTGTGAACGAAATATTTTGCCATTATGATCAAGTTATTATACATACATTCAGCTTTCCTGTCCTCCATTAGAAAACCAAACCTAATATTATTAAACATTAAAGTGGGTATGAATAGATCATTACTTGTGATCCAGTCCTGAAATGCATCCCAAAAGGTTTTAGTAAGTTGACATGTGAAAAAAAAGATGTTCTGCCGTTTCAATATCTGAGTTACAAAACACACAATGGTTAAAGTCAATGTTAAATCTGTCTTAAGAAATCATTACATTATTGTTTTGAAATGAACTTCTTTAGCTTTAGGTGAAGGAAAAGAAAGGTATCTGGTTCTTATTCTGACTATAGAACATCTAGTGAAGTCTTGTAACATATACTTCCTTTTCAAAGGTGAAGGGAAACACTCTGCAGTAAGAGTAGTTCTTAAGAATTTGTTATTACATTTTTTATCTAAGAAATGACATCCATCTATAACTAATGAAAACATCTGTGGTACTGCAGCAGAATAAGTCAACATTCCTTTAACTAAAATAATCATTGCTTGTGGAATTGCCTTAACGACTGTATTATATTGTCTATTGGTGCAAACAAGATCAAGATCTTTGAATGAAATCGTTATACAATAGAATATTTCCATTATCATCCATTAGATGTTGAATAGACCAGACACCTTTCTCCATCCATTCACTGTAAAATAAGGATTTTCTCTTAATTAGGATATATCTATTGTTCCAAATTGTAGTAGTATGTGGAGTGAAGTTATGTTTATATATTAGTTTCCAATAACGGAGGTCTTGCTGATAACTTAGTGGGCAGTTTAGAAATCTCAAAATCACATCTTAATAAATAATCTATACCACCAAAACTCTTAAAGATTTTAGCAGGAAAATCAAACCAAAAACTTTCACATTTTGAAATAAAACCACAAAACATAAACATCATTCTATAAACAGAGCCCAAAGAAAAGGGGCTCAACTAGCCACTGAGTGTCACTATTACTCCGCCAAAGTGTCACATTAGACCATCATTTCTGACAGCAGCCAATTCAGATTTAGGAGTATTATTGCAGATGTTGACTACGTCCAGACTTTTCACACACTCTTTATTAAGATCATCAGAACTTGTTGACCCCAAAAACAATCAGTTCAAGTGATCATTAATTGCTGTCTAGAAACACACATGACCTGGAGGTGAAGTATCTTAATCCTATGGTACCTCTTGCTGTCTGTACTCTGATGATTACACTGTTGTCATATAATATGCGTCATCTCTTTGTTTAGCACCAGATCAAATTCTAAGTTTATTAATAATACAAACCACATGCTATTAAAGTACAAACCAAAAACCATAAGGAAAACCATAAATACTGGAAGAAAAAAAAAACATATGTTTGAGCTAAGATTTGTGTTGCTGAACACAGAAGTTTTATTTTTTATGTTTAATTAATGGTATATATATATATCTCTTAACTTTGTAAGCAGTTTTTTTCCCCCACATAAAACCAATGCTACGCAATACTAGTGAAAAGAGCTGTAAAGCATCAAATTATTATTTTCTACGCAGGGCATATTGCCAATCATATACACATTAGTTTCCAGAAAATACAAGCCAGCCATGGGGAAAACAGGTCTTATTAACAAGGTGCAGTTCTCCATTTCCCATGCTTTATCGTATTCAAACATGTTTGTTTGTTTGTTTTTTTTACAATATATACAGCAGTAAACCTTTATATGGGTATGAGGTCAGTTTTAAACCAAACAATGAGAAAGAGGATACTTGGACAACCACCGCTGGAAACAAAAGGCCAGGGTTTTGCATTACTGCTTAATGTGGGCACCAGATGTCTCAAGGAAAGGTTCCATCATTAAGATAACAGTAAAAGCAGCAGCGTGCAAAATTTCACAGGGTAAAACAGGCTCTCTTTATAACAAATAAGAATGTTTTCCACAGCAACATTGCTAAGTGTTTAACTGGTTTAATGGTTACCCTGGATGGACTCTATGTAGTGTCATGAAGCTAGAATGGCTGTGACAAAAAGCAATTTTGACACCAGAGGCATGTTCCTTTTTCTAACAAATCCAGGTTTTGTGGGAATCATCATGGGGATGTAAGAAAGATGCTTTGGAGGACTGAAATATTTTGTCCATTCTTAACCATCGACTGTACCAAAGAAAGTTTGACGACTTTCACCAGTTCTTGAGAATTTCAGATTCTTGGGATGTAGAGGTCTGTCTGTCCACCCATCTGTATCTCACAATTATATTAGTGTATATATCTGGAGAACCACTAATCCATTTGTCATGAAACTTGGAATTAACAATATTTAGCTTAAGAGTATCTGATTATGGAGGTGTCTGTTGGTTCATTCATCCACCCATCTGTATGTCACACTGATGGTCATCATACTGAGAGCTCTAATTTTGAATTTACATCCATGGCGGGCAAGTATGTTACTAACATATTGTTTTTTTTCTGTAGTATTCACTCTTATCAACAACTGCCCTCTGCGGTGACCCTCTCTCTCAGTTTACAGTCAGCAGCATGTGATCTTTCACAAACAGGCACACATGACACTGTTCTCATATTTATAGTCCACTTCAAACACAATGAAGAATGACCTCCATTGAAAATAGGTCACACCCTGTTGGCTCAGGTCAGGATGTCACAATGGCTTGGCCATCTGTGCTACCAAATCATCTTGGAGTGTTCAAATCCTCAACATGTAACTGGTCTTTATAGACATGACCTTCTCATCTGTGTATCTATTTCAATGGAAACAGAAATGAAAAAGCTCTTAGACTGATAACAATATGCAGGAAACATTAGTTAATTTCAACATTATAACAAAGAATAAACTATAATAGCATAATCAATGCTGGATAATGCCACAATCTCTTGAACATTGGAAAGGGATGAGAGAGCAAGAGATGGGAGGTTTTGTTTTGTTTCTTTACAATTCTCTATTAACACTAGGTATGGTTTATAGGCCTGGTATTATAACTATACACATGAAAGTGGTGTTCAATGTAGAAATAAGGAAGTGACTAAAAAAAACTGGAATATTGCCATGTCACATGGAGCAAAATGTCCATAATAAAAGCTTACCACTATTTGGCATTCTTTCCTAAGTCTACAGAGTAGTCAACGATATACAGATGTTTTCCATTGCATGTGTGTGTGTGGATGATGGATAAATCAGGGCCGTGGAATAGTTTACATTGTAGACCTAATCTGGACATACCACAGTTTTTTAAACAGCGGTTATAAAAAAGGAGATATTTATAGAGAATCACTAAAACATTGGAACATACCAGTCATTGTAAAGCATATGAATTGGTAGGCATTTTTGAGGCAGGGGCAATGAAAAGTCTACTTATTCCATCTTAACCAAAGCAAGAGACAAACAAAGATGCCTTTAGAAACCTGACATCTGGTTCCAGCTGCATAGGTGCAAAGTGCTATCAGAAGCCATTTCTGAATTTATTATTTGAGGATGACTGCATTAGGAGTTGTCACTAAGAGTAAAACAAGGTTGTTTACTGAAAGCAGTTGATGAAATTGTCCACCTTTCCCAACTTTGCTAAGGGGGAGACCATTTTAGGAATTTTCCCATTTATCACTAGCAGCCTTGGACCAATACCAGGGTATACTATGCTGTAGGGCAGGTATGTCAAAAACAAAGCTGGGGGCTGAATCATACAGATAAGTGCTATCTGGGCCCTACAATGTTCCCTCTCATTCACTGCTACATGAAGTATGAGTCAAGTGAGCAGGAGCTGGCAGGTTCAAATCCTGCTTGTGTTTAGTTCCTGATTTTTGGTGGGGACCGTAGGACTTGTTGCATTTGCATTGTACTCCCAAGGGTTAGGGAAGAAAATCGCTGGGGTTGGTTTGCCTTAACCCTACTGGTCACAGATCATATGAGACCAGGTGGAGGCCAGTCCATCCTCCTGCAAGGAAAACAGCAGGAAATCTTGAAACCAATGTGACAGGGAAAGAATGAATCAATGCTGTAAGTCTCCCGTCCTGTAATGGCACTGCATAAGGATGGTCGTGCTTGCACAAAATGGTTGACTAGACCGGTACTTCCTGCGAAACCGGAAGTCGGCCATTTTGTGGCGAAGCGGAGCTGCATGGCATCTGAGTTTCCAAACTGTGATCAGCTGTGCTGCAAACGGCAATCGGCTGGTTCGTAGGGGCGCACTGATTGCAGGTGTCTATAAGGGATGCAGCTCATTCACTCACCCCCTTGCGCTTTGGAAACAAAGACTGAAACGCCATCAGGATTTATTGCTGTGGAGACCTGTGGCAAAGTGCAGGTGATTAAAGAACAGACAGGATTTATTGCTGTGAAGACCTGTGCAGGTGCAGGTGATTAAGAACAGACAGACAATTGTAATCCAGGTGCAAAGGTTTGTTTTATTTGTTTTTGTCCAGTGCCTAACGGCGAAACAAACAGTAAATAATAATGAAGGTAAGTAATACAGCAGCGTGTATTACTTAATTTATAATCCCCGGATTTGCCCCACAAATAATAGTCCTGTTTTTATTATACACTCACACAAAACACAAAACACATACACAGGTCCGTTAGTGCATGAATTAGTGCTAGTGGTGTAAAATACTGTTTATAGTGATACGAGTGCAGTGCTTTTCCAGGTTTGTGCTGGCCTCTGGCGACAGCTCCAGAACGTGTTAGCTGTCTAGTGAATACAAACAAACAAATAGACAGAACAAAACAAACACTCATGATTATTTCCCCAATCACAGGTCCTTCCAGGTCACTTATTAAATAACCAAAATGAAGGAACAGATCATATTGCTTCGACCCCTATTTATATCGTCACTCACGACCCCTTGGTAAACGATTGCAGCTGCTTTTTATGATCTGCAGCTGCCACATCATTTCCCCTCCGGGTCGATGAGTTAGTGTACCGAAGCTCCGTCTCTGTTCTACATGACCGACTTCCTTTTAACCCTCGGAATGAAGTGTCAGGCCAAGTAGTCCAGAGTACTCTGTTCCCGTTACTTAGCACCCTCACAGGTCGAGAGGGAGATTTACCACCAAGAATCTGTCACATATCCCACCGCTCAGAGTGGAGCCGAAGGAACACTCGGCTGAATCTGTCTCTCCCATTACTCCCCCCTCCCGGGAAAAATAATCCGCATTTTGGTGGTCTTACCCTGCATGATGTGCCATGTGGTACATGAAGGGGTGCAATGCCAGATACCACCGAGTTATCTGGGCATTGCTATCCTTCTTTGTGCTTAACCACTTGAGTGGGACATGGTCTGTGACAAGATCGAATGGATGTCCCAGCAAGTAGTATCGTAAAGAGTGAGTAACCCATTTAATGGCCAAACACTCCTTTTTGACTACGGAGTAGTTACGCTCCCGAGGGAGCATCTTTTAGCTGATATACAATATCGGGTGTTCTACTCCGTCAACCTTTTGGGACAAGACCGCACCCAAACCCACATCCGATGCATTGGTGTGGAGGATGAATCTCTTGGTGAAATCTGGTGTGATGAGAGTGGGGGCCTGGCAGAGTCTTCGCTTAACAGTATCAAATGCCTCCTGAAACTCAGCTGACCACTTAATAAAATTTGGTGAGGTCAACTAAAGGGTTAACCACTGTGGCATACTCAAGGTTAAAGCGGCGGTAATAACCGGCTAATCCCAGTAGCGACCTCACCTGAGTCTTGGTTTTGGGGATCGCCGTGTCTACTAAAGCCTGGATTTTGGTGACAACGGGTTTCACCCTTCCATTCCCCATTAAAAATCCCAAATATTGAGTTTGATTTGTCAGACGAGCATTTTCGAAAATTAGCTGTCAGCCGGGCTACCCTTAGAGACTGAAGGATGGCCGTAACCCTAGCCAAATGCTCTTGCCAGGTGGAGCTGTAAATAATCATGATGTGGGCGTAAAACCTGGTCCAGCAGTCTCTGTAAGGCAGCAGGTGTTGAAAATGCGGTTTTCTCTCTAGAACTGCGGGTTAAGGGGAACTGCCAGTATCCCTTTGTCAAGTCCAGAGCAGAGATAAACTTTGCCTTTCCCAGTCTATCTAGAAGTTTGTCGACCCGAGGCATAGGGTACGCATAGCACTTGGCAATAGCGTTTATTATTATTATTATTTATTTATTAGCAGACGCCTTATCCAGTGCGACTTACAGTCGTAAACAAAAATACATTTCAAGAATCACAGTACAAGTATTAATACAATTAAGAGCAAGATAAAATACAGTGACTTCGGTTCTAGCAAGTACAAGTATATGACAAAATGCGATTCAATAACGGAGCAGATAACAGTGTCAGTGATAGTTACATCAGGATATAATTAAATACAAAATACTACAGATTACCTTCCGGAAATCTACACAGAAGCGGTTGGTGCAATCTTTCTTGGCCACTATGAAAAATAGGACTGCACCACTCACTCCTGGAAGGTTCAATCACCCCAAGTTTGAGCATGTCCCATACCTCTTTGCGAATGCCACTTCGTCGACTTTCTGGGATCCGGTAAGGTATCTCTCGTACTGTGACACCTGGTGGAGAGATAATGTCATATTCAACTAAGTTAGTTCTGCCGGGCAAGTCAGAAAAAACATTGCTGAACTCCTTAATAAGCTTACGCAGCTCCCGTTGCTGATCTGGAACAAATTTTCCATCCATCGAAATTATTTTAGTGCTAGGAGTCTCTGGACCGGAGCCTAAATCATCCTCTATATTGCCTGGGGCTATAAATAAGACCTTGAGTGCCTGCCAGGGCTTTAATAAATTTACATGATAAATTTCACGTTCATTACGGCGATCAGGCTGTCTAATTTTATAATTCACCTTTCCTATAGCCCGAATCACTTCATATGGCCCCTGCCATTTAGCACATAATTTCGATTCTGAGGAGGGAAGCAGCAGCATTACCTTGTCTCCTGGTCAAAAGGTTCGAATTAATGCATTTTTATTGTAATGCTGCTGTTGCCGGTGCTGAGCCGATTTGATGTTGTCCTGGGTCAAATGACCGACTGTGACACACAGTCCTCCCATGGTGGTGGAGGTGGAACCAGCAAGAACTTTCCCTCTGCTGGCGGAGGCGGGAGCGACACACAGTCCTCCCTGGGTGGTGGAGGTGGAACCAGCAGGAACTCTCCCTCTGCTGGCGGAGGTGGGAGCGACACACAGTCCTCCCACAGAGGTGGAGGTGGAACCAGCAGGAACTCTCCCTCTGTTGGCGGAGGTGGGAGCGACTCACAGTCCTCCCAGGGCAGTGGAGGCGGAACCAGCAGGAATTCTCCCTCTGCTGGCGGAGGTGGGAGCGACACACAGTCCTCCCACGGATTTGAAGGCGGAACCAGCAGGAATTCTCTCTCTGCTCGTGGAGATGTGGGCTGTAGACGTTCGGCCTCCCCCCTTTTGGGCTGTGGACGCACCGGCTCCTCCCTCTTGGGCTGTGGACGTTCGGCCTCCCCCTCTTGGGCTGTGGACGACCGGCTTCCCCCTCTTGGGCTGTGGACGTTCGGCCTCCCCCCTCTTGGGCTGTGGACGCACCGGCTCCCCCCTCTTGGGCTGTGGACGCACCGACTCCTTCCCATTGTCTCCTCTCCTGCAACTGTAATCCCATTCGGGGCAATTAACTGGGAAATGCCCCCGCTCCCCACAGATGCAGCAACAGTAGGTCTGGCTTATGCTGTGGAGGAGGGCTTCCCAGCTGATCTCCTCCTGTGCCTGCTGTTCCTGCAGCTGCTGCTGTCTGCAGCTCTTCCTCCTTCTTCCTCCCATTCTCCTTCCTCCCCTTCTTCCTCCTCACTCCACAAGTAATAATAAAAAATGAAAAAAAAAAAAAAAAAACTGCAGTACCCCTCTTCTGCCTGAGTCCAGGAGGCGCTGGTGATCCCACGCTGGACACCACGTGTGGCAGGGTGACTGAGTGGTCTGACGTCAGGCCAGAAGCAGGACAACTGACACCAGGGACTGCAGTTAAAGGCGCTCGTGCCATTTTATTTTTAAATAACAAAAAGAAATAAAATATTTTAACAAAAAGAAACTTGCTCACAGAGCGAAATTAAAAGGTTTAAACAGAAACAAATCTCGAACACAAAATATAACATAACACAGGTCAGGCTGGGCAGATTGCCTTCACTGTTCCTATGCTTAATTTTAGTTTCATTTTTCTGTCTCGCTGTTCGCTCGCTCGCTCTCTCCTCTCTAACACCAACCCCGAGTGCAGAGAGCTGCAGGTTTATATATCGTGGCCGAGGGTTTTAACTAACTAGCAATTATTCTATTTCCCCTCGGCCACAATCTGCACGAGTTTTTTTAAATTACTGTAGATGGGACTACCCATCCACACTACTACACAAAAACAAAACATTTGGCTACGCCGTCACTAACAAAAATACACGGCGTTTCGCCGTCATATAAATACAACAACTAAAGAATAAACAAATACAAAATAACACAGGGGCGGAGGGGGAACCCGTTCTAAAAATAAAATAAACAAATCAATGTACAGGGCACCTCGCCCTGTTACACCGACCAAATCCAGGCAATCTCGCAGTGGGAGCACATCACAGGTCGAGAGGGAGATTTACCACCAAGAATCATTGTCTTTCTGTCACAAGACCTTGTACTGTTTACCTTTTCCAGACTGATGAACTCGTGCCTAGCTATTCCAGCCAGGACCTTGGACACCACTTATTCACGGATCCACCCTGGTCTGAAGGAGCTCTGCACTACACCTCCCTGAGCACATTACAGAAACGGCCATTAAGCACGTGGAGGGGTGCTTGCACACTGTTGGAGCAGTGTTTGTGTGTAGAACTGTTTTTGTGTTTGAACTGTTTTTTTTGCCCTGTGTTGTAACCATCGCTGGTTTCAACCAGGAGTTTTACTTTATGCTGTTTTATTTTGTGCAACCTTAATTTACAACCTGGTCTTAGAGCAGGGAATCTTTGAGTTCCCGTGGAATAATAAAGTAAAGGGTTTGGACTATCCCTCGTTTCCTGTGACGTCATTTTGCACGCTACCACTTCCCGTGACAGAAGCTCTTTGTGTAAATAATATGAGTTTCAGTTACTTATCAAGGTTCTTGAAAAGTTACATATCACAAGTTATGTAGTCTGGTTATGTTTCATGTGGAGAATGTAACATTGATTTTACTTTTTGGTTGTGGATCTTAGATTGTTGAAGTCCTCTCCATGATAATTCTTCAATCCTGAGCAGGATCAACACAGACTTTATACGTTGTCGTCTTTTTTAATTCTTCAGTCACAAATGTGGTCCAACGCGGTTCTTTTGCAATATAGTAGATTTAGACATGTTCATCCGAATAGTCCTCTTTGATACACAACAGGGATATGTCTCACCGAGGTCTCTCTGCTTCTTTCACCAAGGCCTTTGGTCTCTCAGGCTGTCACCACATCTTCCCAATAGGGGCCCAGGGAGCGGGTGTAGAGAGAGAACAGGAGAGGACCCAAGACTGATGCTTGGGGGGACTCCTGTTGAGAGAGGGTGAGGTGTGAAGATTGAGCCGCGCCAGGTTACCTGGTAGGTGTGGTCGGAGACGTAGGAGGAGAACCAGGCCAGAGCAGTGCTAGAGATTCCCAGGTCAGCGAGAGAGGATAGGAGAATAGAGTGATCAACAGTGTCAAAGGCAGTAGGAAGATCAAGGAGAATTAGGACAGAGAAGAGAGGCAGCACGGGCAGAGTTTAGCGAGTTACTGACAGACAGGAAAGCAGTTTCAGTGAGCAGAGGAGAAACCAGATGGAGAGGGTCGAGCAAAGAGTGGTTAGATAGGAAAGCAGAGAGCTGACGGTGTACTGCCCGCTCAAGGGTTTTAGAAAGGAAGGGTAAGAGGGAGACAGGACAGTAGTTCTAGAGGAGGTGGGGGGTCGAGGTAGGTTTTTGAGGAGGGGAGTGATAGAGGCTTGTTTGAAGGCAGAGGGAACGAGGCCAGAGAGGAGAGAGGTGTTGAGAAGGGAGGAGATGAAGGGGAGTAAAGCAGGAGCAGCAGCTTGAAAGAGGTGAGTGGGGAGGGGGTCCAGGGCGTATGTGGTGGGTTTGTGACCCTGGAGGAGGGAGGAGAGGTCAGAGTCTGAGAGGGAGGAGAAGGAGGGTGAGTTAGTAGGGGAGACAGAAGGTGTTGGGGTTGTTGCGGGAGGGTGGGGGAGGGAGAGGTGTTAAAGAATTTGCGGATATCAGAGATTTTAGAGGAGAAGAAAAAGAGGCAAAGTCAGGGCTCCCGAGTGGCGCACCCAGTAAAGGTGCTCTACGTGGAGTGCAGGATGCGCTTTATAGTCTGGACGTCGCGAGTTCGATTCCAGGCTATTCAACAGCCGAGCGTGGACGGGAGCTCCTAGGGGGCAGCACACAATTGGCCGAGAGTCGCCCGGGGGGAGGGAGGGAGGGTTAGGTCGGCCAGAGTGTCCTTGGCTCACCGTGCACCAGCGACCCCTGCAGTCTGGCAGGGCGCCTGCAAGCTGCATTGTCCTCCGACGCTGTAGCTCTTGGGTGGCTGCATGGTGAGTCCGCTGACGGCACACACTTCGCCCTCCCGAGTCAGAGCAGGGGTGGTAGCGGTGAGCTGAGCTTGAAATCATAATTGGCCATTCCAAATTGGGAGAAAATAAAAATAATTGGCAACGACTAAATTTATTTAATTTTTTTTAGAAAGAGGCAAAGTCGTCAAAGGAGATAGAGGAGGGAGGAGAAGGTAAAGAATAGTTTCCAGGGGTTGTTAGTGGAGGATTGGATAATAGATTGAAAATAGGAGCATTTAGCAGAGAGAGTAGAGGAGAAGGAGGAGAGGAGAGAGCAGTAGAGGTCTATGGCAGCAGGGAGTTTGGTTTTCTTCCATTTCTTTTCAGCAGAGAGCAGTTTGGTTCTTGCTGAGCAGAGCACAGAGGAGAGGAGAGCCAGGGTTTGGGATGGGATGGGAGGGCAGGTCAGGAGGTGAGGGAGGAGAAGAGGGTGGAGGTAGCAGAGTCTACAGAGAGTTGGGAGAAGGAGTTGATTGGAGGGAGGCGAGACAGTGGTGGAGGCAAGGACAGAGTGTGAGAGAGAGCAGAGGTTACAGCAGGAGGTGACAGTGGGGGTAGGTGGAGTAGGGAGAGAGACAGAGAAAAAGAGATGAAATAGTGATTAGAGTAGTCTAGAGGGGTGACAGAGAGGGTGGAGGGACAGATCAAATTGCAAATCAACCTCTATTCAATTTAACCACACTAACTTTGAACTAATCAGAAACAGTAGATCACTTAATTAAAACACCACCTTTATAATACTTAAATACACCTAATGTTAAGAAGTTGAAATGAGGCCTCTAGTAGCACAGGTAGAGATTTGGAAAAGGTCCTCACTCGGACTGCCACAGCTGAGACTGCCCTTGGACGTGTGGCCCTTCGACGGCTGGCGTTCTAAGACACTGTTTGCCGGTTTATACTGTCCTGCAGGTCTAGAGCTGGTCCAGTTTACACACTATCTAAATTCACTTCAAATCAACCACAGCTTTGAACACTTTAGAAAATTAATTCCTTCAACCAGCTAATGTACATCAGCAACAAGCATTCAGTTGTGCTTACCAAAATCTCTAGTTTCTTCCTTCCAACCGCAACAGCAAAACACAATCCAAGCAGGTTGGTCGCTAGAACATAAATAATAATAATAAAAATAATAATAATAATAATAATAATAATAATAATAATAATAATAATAATAATAATAATAACAACAACAACAACAATAACCACAAGAAGAAGAAGCAGCACCACAAGAAGACTGTGACAGGATGGCACAAGGGATGAGGCCCAGAGACAGACTGCAGTTCAAACAAAAGACTTTCATTAAATAAAACACAAAACAAACAGGCACAAAGGCCAAACAAAAGGTTTTTTAAAACACAAACAATAAACATAAAGTAAAACTTACATAAATAAGGCTTCCAGGCTGAGCTATGCCTTCACAGGAATACAAAAATTCAAAAAAACAGCACACAAAGAAAAACCCACAAGCAACAAAAAACACCCTGCTTGTCATCTCAGCTACCTCTCCCTACTGAGGAGCTGAGGCCTCCTTTTATGTCAGGTGGCTGGGTGCTAATTGATTACTAATTATTCCCACCTGACACAATAAACCTGGGCAGGGAGGAGAATTTAACCCTATCCCTGCCAATATTTACAAGGGCAGAGCCCTGCTCTGCCACAACAACATTATTCTATTTTGACAAAATATATTAGTGGCAGCTGAGGACCTTGCACCTCTTAAAAAGCTGAGGACCTTGCACCTCTTAAAAAGCTGAGGACCTTGCACCTCTTAAAAAGGTCCTCAGCTGCCACTAATATATTTTGTCAAAATAGTATAATGTTGTTGTGGCAGAGCAGGGCTCTGCCCTTGTAAATATTGGCCACCAAAATTAATGGGACAGTAGGATCTCGAGTTCCAGGTTGAAAGTTTCACATAGTATCTGGCATCAATTCTAACGTTTCAACATGAACAAAAAGCCATTTGCAAGTAGAAATAGGTCATCTATCAACAAACAAAATGCAATAAGTGTAAGCTTGGACCATATTAAAATGATTATTACACAAAAGAGAAACAATTTAAATTATTGCTAGCTTAACAACTTAAGTAAATTTTTATACAGGATTGCTTGCTTATTTTAGTCAAGCCAATTTCACATTTAAATGTCCAAAATGCAGCTAGCACTTTCACTGACTGCAGATCCACTCCATTAAAATGTTACCATTCGGCTAAAACAACATTATCTACAAACATTCTGATTACTTATGAATGAAAATATAAGCAATGGGATTTGCAGAAATAATGTTTTCCTTATATTCACAAGTGGAAAGTTAGTCTCTTTTTGAAGCAAATTTGACAAGGACATTGTCCAAAGAGAAACCCCTTTGGTTTAAAATTATCACTCTCGACCAACCAACACTATTCCCCATTCAACTTCCCTCTTCAATCAATGTAACGATCAGAGAATCCTGCAGCTTGTCAAAGCCCATCTGTTTTTTTTATTGGAATGTCAGCAACAGAATCAAGAGGACAGTTGTGCAGTGCTATTAATTCACATTCATAATATTAAGAGTTAAGCCAGAAGCTTTGGAAAATGTAAAGATTATTTCAATAACCAGGAGGATTAGCTAATAATTAATTTCCGATCGAACATTCTAATTCCTTAATTATCTTTAATACCAGTATTAATAGAAATGGCCAAAAGTTTCACTGCTATCAAAAAAGTGGGGAGATAGGACACCCCTGTCTAACACCACAAGAGATATCAAATCTGAGAGTCGTTCCTTGAGGTAAAGAAATAGCGATGTTAAATTCCTGTATAAAACATTTACATTTTTCTAATACATTTAGATGTAAATCCAAACCATTGCAGAGCTTTAATTAAGAATGAATGTTCAATGGTATCAAACACGAAAATCAAGCAGTAGTATAAAGCTGTCATCTTCGACAAATTAATTATAATCTAATATGCCTAAGACTAGCCTAATGTTATTAAAATGTGTCTTCCTTTAATTAATCCTGATTACGTTTCACTTATAACCCGATCTAGTCCTGATTTAAGTTTACTGACATAAGCTGCCATTAATGCTTTATAATCCGTATTTAATAATGTTATCGGCCGCCAATTATCTATCAATTTCAAGTCTTTCCCAGATTTTGCAATTAAGGTAATTAACCCCTGTTTCATGGTGCTAGACAAAGAGTGAGATTGAAGGCATTCTGTGAATTCAGAAAATAATACATCTTTAATATCTTCCCAAATTGGAGATTTGCCTTTAGCCATTTTCTTCACAGCTGTTTCTGTTTCTTGAAGTTGTTAATCCGCTTCTGCTAACGATTTGAACCAATCATCGATTTTTGGGATTTTCTTATTCATAAGAGAGAAAAAAAATGTTTTAGAGAGTCCAGAAGGCTCATTAAGAAAGGCTTTGTTGACTAAACAAATGTTTAATGAGTTCAGTAACTCCATTCCTGCAGTTGTCAAAACTGATTTATTGCAAATTGTATTCATTTGCAAAATTATAGACATTTCATTCTGTTTGGACAACTTTGCCTTGTTTTCCAAACTTCCAAAAAAAATTCTCATTTTTGTATAGGAGTCTGTAACAGGGGATTCTAGGACCTGCTGCTTGTGTTGTGGGTGTCGCTGAATGACGAGAGAGACTACGGTGGCCCTGAAGTGCAAAACACAACAACATTAAGGAAAACACAACAACATTAAGGAAAACGCTGCAACATTAAGGAAAACACAACGACATTAAGGAAAACGCTGCAACATTAAGAAAAACACAACAACATTAAGGAAAACGCAACGACATTAAGAAAAATGCTGCAACATTAAGGAAAACACAACGACATTAAGGAAAACGCTGCAACATTAAGAAAAACACAACAACCTTAAGGAAAACACAACAACATTAAGGAAAACGCTGCAACATTAACTTCAAACCGGAATGGGTAGGTACATAGGAAAAGGGGTTCCACATCAGTGATAGGAGGAACAACCTGTCAATCACTGTGCTGTGGAACTGTGTGACGAACACAGTCCATATTAATACAATATAATTTCCCTGTGCTTTGTCCTTAATATCATGTAAGATATATATATATATATATATATATATATATATATATATATATATATATATATATATATATATATATATATAGAAAGGTATTTGTGTGTAAATACACAGGAATGGGTAAAAGCCGACCAAGTTAAACCCTGCCGGACGGGGCATTTAACCTGCTCCGATCATCTTACCCAACATCAATCGATTCCTCCTTGCCAGCTTAATAAAAAAATAAATAATTTTTTTTTTTAGCACTTATATATATATATATATAATAGACTGTGTTACGCATTTTAATTAATAATAATGATAATAATTAATTAGCCTATAAGTGCTAAAATATGTTTTTTTTTGTTTATTAAGCTGGCAAGGAGGAATCGATTGATGTTGGTTAAGATGATCGGAGCAGTTGTTGAAATTAGCCAGTAGTCAGTTTGTGATCTTGCTGAAGTATTTGGGTGAAATGAAGAAAATTGTTGCAAGTTAGGGCATGTATAACATCATATATCAGTTAAAGAATTGTCATTGCAGAATTTATAGGAATTGTAATGATATGAAGTGAACTTAGAGGGGATCTATCCATCCACTCATCAGAAGCAACATTAAAAACACTACCAACCAGGATGTTCTCAGACGGATAACGTGCCATTAATCTGTTCAATAGGTCTGTTATGTCATTCAGTATTTTTTTATTCCCATTACTACTATTATAGCCATATATATTAATAAGTATAAAAAACACATTACTGATGTTTAAAATTACTGCAATCCAATGTCCGTCAATATCTAATTTGTGGTGTATAACATTTCCAGCACACATCTCATTAAATAAGATTGCTGTTCCTGCTGAGTGAGGTGATCCATGGGCGAACAGAATTTTATTCCCCCATTGTGTACCACAAATCTTAACATTTGCATCACATGAATGAGTTTCTTGAATGAAAATACAATCTGATTTTTGTTCATAACAGAAAGAAAAAAGGCTTTGCTTTTGATTCTATCACGTAAGCCCAGGCATTTACAGTAAGAAGACATAAAGGAATATTAACATTAAACATGTGTCTATGAGGAACAATAGACAGTTAACAACTAGAACAGAATTAAAGATATTTTCTTTTCTTTTTTTTCCTCTTCGGTTATCAAACCCCAGAATACCACTAAGCTCCTGTAACCGTTTCTTTGAAAATATTGTACTTCCTTAATAGAAATCAAGTCATGTAAATAATATAGTTCTTGTAAAAGAATATTAACTTGCAGAGCTTGTATGATAAACAATACCAAAAAGTTTATACACATAGTTAAAGCCAAACATAACTGCTCCAAATCGTTGTGAGATGAGCAAGCACTATATATCAACTGAACAGAGTCCATGGCAGTACTAGCTGGTTTTCTGTCATTATTATAACAGCAATAGCTATAAAGATAGGTAACAGCGGCTTGCAGAGCATTGTTTAAGCTTGATTTTGAGGGATATGGTTTCTCGGCCGTTTCAAAACGACATTTCATATGCCTGTGTCTGTCTGACGGAGATTTTTTTTGTCCAAATTTCATGAAAATCTGTGTGGTAGTTTTGAAGTTACAGAATCTCATCAAAATTGGTTTTGACAAATTAGTCAGAGTGCTAAAATAATTGAAACGGCTGCGTGTTTAAATACCGTATGTGGCAGGTGGATATTATTCACTGGAGTGCCTTTTTTGGAACACAAAAAATGTATTTAGAGAGTTATTTAATTTTTTCTTCGCACATGTGCGCTTTATTTTTTGCTAACTTACGCATGTGCAATCAGGCTCCATCACCAAGAGTAAGCTAGTGGGGTTTTTTTGTTGTTTTTTTTTTTTAAATGCTTTCAACCTTAACTCAGATCTTAAATCAGTCTGTGAAGCTAAACCCCAGATGCAGTACCATGATTGACAGCTCTATCTCCAATGGGGACTCCAGAATTTGATATAGCAACTAATTAAATTGTACCTCTTTTAAATATTTACAGCCAAGATATTAGTCAGTACATAAACATAGGGGGTCCCTTAGTGGCTCATCCAGTTAAATTGCTGCCGCTGGGAGAGTAGGATGAGTCATACAGCTTGGACGGCACCAGTTCGCGTCTGGGCTGTGCAAAGAGCAAATTCAGAGTGGATAAGTGGCAGGGCTGGTCTCTGTTCTCCAGGATCGTTAGTCCGCCCACATCTGCTCTGGAGTGCTCAGTGTAAAAGCGATTTAGGCTTGTGAGATCGGAGGACGCTTGCTCGCCCTCAGAACGTCCGTGTGTGTGGAGACTCGCTGTGGTGACAAGTGGACTTTCCAAATTGGGGGAAAATAAATAAAAATAATAATTGGTCACTCTAAATTTAAAAAACAAACAAACAAAAAAAAAACCTTAAGCATAAAATATCTATATTCGTAATACTAATATATTGTGTACCATAACATATTACAACCAATATGATGTTCATGATAATTAATATTACCAAATGTTTGAGGGTTTGTTTTTCCGAACACAAAAATCAGCAATAAATTGCTTACAAACAATTATGGATTTGCAGCATTTGACCGATCATTTATGTTTAGAACCCTCCTTCCGTGTGAACTGTGACACACAATACATACACTATCGTTGTGAATACACTCGGGAGCTACATTTGAACAAAAAAAAGTAAAGGCAGCGCTAAAAGTGTTTTTCAATTTTTTTGACCCCAGCATTTTGTTTACATGTTGAAATCCCTTGTTAACGGAGTTACAAGTATCCCAGCGATCCTGTTGTTCATGATTATTAGGCTATTATCTTGTTTATATTAAGCAATTAAATGATTGAATAGATTGTATGGAAATGTGCCGTTCTCCTCCTAATGATGCCGTTTGAATCAATGTACATTTTTAAACAAGGTATAAATAGAAATAGAAATACATTTATGAATATATTCATGTTGTTATTAATCAGTCAGATAGCTAACCTAATATAAACATAACTAAGGTATTCATGTTTTTAAAAATTGTTAAAAATGTAACAGCCTAATAATAACAGCTTGTTTTATGTATGCATATGTGTGTAATGTATCTAAAATGTGGTCCTACTTGGGAATGTTTTTTTTTTTTTATAATAGTAGATCATTTTTCTTATACAAAAACTAAAAGTTGCACCACAAATAAAAAAATAAATAGGAAACCAAAATCGTCCTTTAAGATATACAGAGAGGACTACAATTATTATTATTTATTTACTCTGAAGTACAGGATTAAATGCAGTAAAATAGGGGGCAGATAAGAGCAAGTAAAGCGCATTTAAGGAAGGGTGATAAGTGTCCCAGGGGAAGAACAGAGGAGTTCTACAGGTGCTTTCTGAAGAGTTGAGTCTTGAGGAGGCGCCGGAATGTGGTCAGGGACTGGGCAGTCCTGACATAAATGGAGGGATCCTACTTTCCATTGCATATTAATATCATGTTTTAAAATCCTTCCAGTGAAAAAAATGAACCCACCTACTGTGCCAGTTAAACAGGGTGTGTTGGAAGGCCTTATCAGAACATGTCAGGTAAGGGTGCAGTGGCGGCCTTAACTGACAATTTCCTGTCTTTTTCGGAATTCTCAGCTCTCACCGTCAAGTAAAACGTTGCCTTTCTATCTTTGAAATTTATCAAAAAATATATATTTTTAGTAGTAGAGACTTGAACACTAGAGAATATTATGCAATGCTATAAAAAGTACTTTATTGATTTTCCACTCCAATAAGTAAAACATTTTATTATTATTATTATTATTATTATTATTATTATTATTATTATTATTATTATTATTATGTAGATTTTGGGTTGTCAAATAGATAAAAGTACAAAAAACATTTTATTCTGTTACCTGAAGGATCATAAAACACTGAGTTTTGGTTGTAAATCTCCCTCCCTACCTGTGAGGGCGCTAAGCAGCGAAAGTGAAAAGCTTTGGACTGGCTGGCCTGACAGTTCTTTCCCCGGGCCGGGAAGTCAGTCAGTCTGGAAGAAGGCGAGACTCTGTTGCAGGAACGTATTGACCCAGAAGGGAAACGATGTAGCAGCTGCAGACAGTAGAGACAGCTGCAATCATTTACCAAGGGGTCATGCATGATAGCATAAGGGGACGGAGGATCGTAAATCTTTTCCTTTTCTTCGTTCAGAGAAGCACGAAACTGGAAGGACCGGGAGAGTTCGTGTTATTATTTATTGGGTTTTGCAAACCATTATTATAATTTCCTGCCGATCTTTACACATTGGTGTGTATTGCTGGAGGATTATTGTTTGGTTGCCGACCGGGATTTATACAAAATAAAGACCCTTTTCCAAACCGGATTACAGCTTCCTTATGTGTGATTATTCCTGCATTGCATCACTTCTGCACCTGTTTCTACTCAGCAGCCACTTTGCCACACACTCTCTGAAAGTTTTGTTGATTTTTTTTTAAATATGGGCAAAATACAAGACATTATTTTATGAATTCAGAGCCATTTGTTAAAAAACAAACACAGCACATGGTTTAGAACTGAACATTTATTTTAAAAATAAATAATACTGGGAACACCCATATTATATAAACTGAATCACTGTCAGAAAATTCAGATTCACCAGAATCAGACGACAGTATGTCTGCCAACAATGATTCATCTAATCATCTTGTAGAGTGGAAACGTTTATAATATTGTGTGCATAAACAGTAAACATATGCACAGAATAGCCTATTATCAAAGCAGTGTTTTACAAACAGCAAGAACAACAGAATACACAGTGCTAACAACAAAACACTAACTATTTGAAGCAAACATAGTACAATTGCAATGCCATAATAAATGTTTATTCTCAGTATCTTTATAAGCAGTAATGGACACTACACTCAAAATAAATATTTATAAATAAAATAATAGTTCTTCATTCCATTATTATCAGTAATAAGGAAAAAAAACGAACTCATATAAATTTATTCATAGAATGTTTCTTGATATTTATAAACGTTGTAAAAACACACACATATATATATATATAATTTATTTCTTGGCAGACACCCTTATCCAGGGCAACTTACAATTGTTACAAGATATCACATTATTTTTACATACAATTGCACTATTTTTACATACAATTACCCATTTATACAGTTGGGTTTTTACTGGAGCAATCTAGGTAAAGTACCTTGCTCAAGGGTACAGCAGCAGTGTCCCCCACCTGGGACTGAACCCCTGACTCTCCGGTCAAGAGTCCAGAGCCCTAACCACTACTCCACACACACACACACACGCACGCACACACGGCTCCAGCCAGAGGTGTATATATAGAGTGAACACGGGTGTTAATATAGAATTGTGCTGGTGAAGGAATGGTGTAGGACGGGGACAGCGACTGGGACGGGGACGGGGACGGGGACGGGGGGTGTTTGTTTTTTGTGTTTATGAATGAAAAATAAATATGTACATGTGAGCACTTAGCTACAAATTTACGATGCTCTTCCATACCAAATATGTCACATACATTGTTTTAATTGAGTCTATTTAACGAAAGATGTTTAATGTTTATATACAAACATAGAAATACTGTATATAATTCATATTAGTACTGTATTTTGAAACAAACTATTGAAAATTGATATTTTCTTAACTAGTAACATGTAAGTAAGTTTTCTGAAAAGGAACAAAGAAACTTGATCAAATCATGTCAAAGTGTGCTCGCTCACTGGGGATGCACAGTCAGTAGGGATCACAAATTCCAAGTATCTGGCACTTACCATTATATCCTTCTAATTCCTGTGACTGGAGGTAAGAAGTGTGCTCTGTGGTTGCAAATACATAACGGTTTGCTGTGGAAGATACCGTTTTTGCATGAGCCACAATGGTTGTTTTGACCACCGAGTAGGGATGGGGAGTCAATCCCAGAAGAATCGATTCCCGATTCCGTTTTCGTCAAGTTTCGGAATCAATTCTAATTTTGTTACGAACCCGACAATCGATTCCAAATCTTGGAATTGAAATTAAACAATTGTTGTTGTTTTTTAAATTAATTTTATAATTACTCATTTATTTAGTTCACATTCATATTAATCATATAACTTGTTGTTGTTAGTTATCTGAGGTATTAAATGTTACTTGTTACGGAATGTTGCGAATGTACTGTGCACTCGATCACAGGAGCAGTCGAGTCTCTCACGTCAATCATATGATTCGGGGGACAGCGTAATTCCACAACAACAGCATCCGACAGAAAAATCGGCATGTTTAAAATCAAACCCGCAGGTATGTCTCTCTCCGAGTGGTCAAAATAAAATGAAGATATGTAATTCACCAAATATCTAATAAGTAATAACACTGCACCAATGTAATTAGAATTTTTAACGGCAAACATACATGTTTTTTATGGACAAAGGGGAGACGGATAGAAATGTGATGTGATACTGTTTTCCAAGGCTGCTATGTATCAATGGCCTGTCGGCAAACAAATAGGGTGTGAACTTGTCTTTAGCTAAAAGTAAATTAATCAGATTTTGTTGAGGTGTTTCACATCAGTATTAACTAGGATTTAATTAATTAATGAAGTAGTTATTTTATGTGAATTGTGATTATTTATTGGTTATTTTAATACTTTTGTTGCTATTTTTTCAATATATTATAAAGGTATCCTAAAGTATTTGATTAACATTCAGTTACCACAAAATATTCAGAACCTTCAGTTTTTGTTTATTCTGTTTCTGTATATAGTTTGTTTTTATCACATAATTCTTGATTTGTTCATGCTGTTTTAATCCAGCAATATTATAATCTTAAACAAAATAAAGGGTTTGTAGAAACAGTTTGTTTGTTTGTTTTCTCGGGGGGTGAGGTTTGGAATCGGAACCGAAATCAGAATCAATTCCATCAATTCCTAGATCAGGAATCGATTTTGGAATCAACTCCAAAAATCTTGAAATCGACGATCCCTACCACCGAGACCACCAGTATGACGGTGTAGCCTGCTGCGGTCACGTGACTGCAACCCCTGAATTGGATTGTTCACATCACGTGGATATGTTCTCTGTCCCCAGCAGGGGACAAACTAGATTGTACAGATCAGTACTAAATAGTACATTTCTAATAAGATAGTGAAAATTGTTTAAGCAACTAATATATGTCAAAAAAAATATTAAAGGAAGGTTGGTGTTTCTTATGCGTTTCACTTAAAAACCGGACATCAGGGTGTCCAGGCTTGTTAATTCCTGCCACCCGGACACATATGCCAATTCCCGGACTGTCCAGGTCAGACCTGGACAGGTTGCAACCCTAGCTGACACTTAAACACTTGTTGTATTACAGTCATGTTGCCAGTCATTTCTTATTTATATTTTTTGAATTAGTCAACCTGCCGGGAATACCTTACACTTAGGTATTTATATTTCATTTAGTCAGTTTGAGGATAATTAACCAGTTTGCCGGCAATAACTCCTAAACCTACGTAGTCTATGTTCCTCCCTACCTCTTTCCATCTCGCTTCAGTACTAACCTACTACAACCTCATTTATCCGCACACCATTCATCTGCGACTTCAGTTTTATCTCTGAAATACAGTACATTATTGCCAATGTAGACTTAATACCCGTAGTGCACACACACACACACACACACACACACACACACACACACACACACACACACACACACACACACACACACACACACACACACACATAATGACGCATGCGTCAGTCTAGATTCTAGAACGTATCTCATTTAACTCCAAATTGGACAAAAGTAACCGTAATGATGACAGTGGCAGTGAGGAAGAAGAGCTGTGGAGTAGACAGCAAGACAGCAGCGCTACAGATGTGAGGATATGTTTCTTCATATGAACAGCAGAAGGATGAAGATTCTGTAAAATTAGTTCTCCTGAGGCAATTAGTTAGTGAAGCTCAGCAAACATATTTTGCCTCACTGAAACAAAAGACTATGATGGACTTTCTCAAGGTTCAAAAGAACAACTTGCAGCAGTGAGTTGTTTAAAAAAGCTGTTATGAAAAAAAAATTTTGGTACGTATTTTGTTGAAATGTGAGAAAAGTTAAAATTACACAGCAGGCTTGTTTATTTAATTTTAAAGTAAAAACACATCCGTGGACCTATGTTCCCCCAAACATGCGGATAAACGGAGTGCCACTGTAGTTCGACTGTCTCTCCGGATTTGGGTGCAATTCAGATGGCTTCACTTTGGCTTGCAAGCAATTATATTATCATCCCCTGTGGATGCAAATAATTTGTTTCCACCCTCCCTGTAAGCTGCAGCTTTTCTTATTTGGCACTCAGAGAACTATTTATACACTCAAAACAACAATTTTGCATTGTTTGATTACCCTTTGTCAGGCGGTGAGTGGTGTGGGTGATAAGGGGAATGTCCAAACCATCATTATTCTCAAAAACTGCCGTAATTATTAACCAAAAGATGCCCCCTATACCAGCAGTGGTATGGGGGTTGCTATAGTGGGTTTACAGTCCCAAACAAAAATAACATGTAAATAATAATACAGTTTATTAATCCACTTTGTTCACGGAAAACTGCTCCTTAGTGTTCGTTGTGCCTGTTGCGCTGTGCTGTGCAGAGGTAGTGGTGCTCGTGGATGTAAGTGATGGCTCAGTGGCGGCAGCTCCCACGACAATAACACCAAAACAAAACCACACACAGTGCTCCGGCACGTTAGTACCATCAGGGTAAGGGGCCATACTCACGTAGCTACGAACCCCTTTGTACTGCCAAACTCCTCCTGGCACCACAGCCCGGCGCCACGGTCTATCCAATCGCTTCCTGTCCCTCAGCTGATCACAATGGACTTGTTTAGCAAACTCGCAGCCACGCGTTTCCCCCGATTTCCGGTTTCCACCTACCATCAAGTCGCCCCGTGTATGGGAAAGCATACCACCACCTTATACAGCGGCGTTCTGGTCGTAAGGGAGACTTACAGTTCAGATTCCTTCTCTCTCTCACACCCTTCCAATACTTTTAATGTACCTCAAACTTTTTGTCTCATTCAGTGACCCATGTGTCCTCTCACTGATTCCACATCTAAGTAATCCTAGCTGTAGGACACAATACCCATATGTATAACACCATTCTGTCTTTTCATAGTTTATTTAGCTTTATCTAAACATCCAAGGCGACTTACAAAGACTAGCCCTTTTCTTTAACCACTGGACCACATAGTTCTTCTTCTATCTACACTGAAAATTTTGTGGGAACAGGACCTGGGCGCAGTTCTCACAAATCATAAATGGTATTCTTTCTCAAGCATACGTATGTTCTATTTGTGCCTGATATGGGTTGATACAATGTTGGCTCCATAGTGGATTTCTGTATTTGATTTTCTGTCCCAGATTTTACAGTCTCCCATTGATCCCACCCCACTAGTTGCTCTTTTTAGTGTAATACCCAGTGATATCTCCAGTGAAATCCCGTTAATAAAGCATTAGCATGTTTGCTGTATTGAATGTCAATTTACAGCCAGGCCTGTTTTGATGATGCAAATCTTGGTTGAATACATAACAGCTGGCATTGCACTACTGAGCACTGTGAAGGCTCAGTGCGGGATTCAACGATTAACTATATCAGTATTCTTCCACCAGATTTGAAAAAGCAGGAGGCCGTTGCTGTTTTTATAAAGAGTAACCCTTATAAAATCAGGGTACATTTGCACATTAATTTAGCACGTTTTCCATGCTTTTGCTATGGTTACATTATGCATTTACCATTGTTTGCCATATTTTTTACTTTGCATTACCATACCTCTCAGGGCTTTATGCTTACCGTGCTTTGACATATTACTCATTGCTATGCTTTTACTATGGGAAACTTTCTGGAAATCTAAATAAACCATGTCATATGCTTTGCAATTATCCATTGTCGATGTTGCATCCTCAAAAAAATCAAGCAGGTTAGTTAGACACAATCTCTCTTTCCTAAAACCATGCTGACTGTCTCCCAGGATACTGTTACCATGTAGGTAATTTTCCATTTTGGATCTTATTAAATTCATTGTTTCGAGTGCCATTCGAGTGGATTATTTTCTTGTCTTTATTGTTACTTTTAGCAAACTGTATGAAATGCTAAACTGAACTTGTAAGCCCTTGTTACATTTGAAGTTTGTAATACTATAATTAACTACTGGTAATCGTTGAAATCATTGTTGCATAATAAAATGGTATTAGCTTTTCTGTTGAATTGATGTTAGTGTGGTTTTGTTGATGAATCTAAAGTTTTCGTTGACGAATTTGTATAGTGTGGGTTGTGTAGCACGGGTGAGTTAAAATGTATGTTGGTATGTGGCACAGGGAAGTCACAATTAGTTAGTGTGCAGACTGTGCCAGGGCCAGATTGAATGATTAGCAATTGAGTCCCGGCACAGCTGTATATCAAGAGTCACAGTTCTCTCATTTGGGGTTGGGTGTTTGCAGTGGAGAACAGGAGAGAGAGAGAGAGGAAAAATAAATCCAAAGGAATGTAACAATTGCTACTTGTGCTGGAAGGACCAGCACGATACTTGTTTGGGGTTTGTCTACTGTTTTGTTTGTTTGTCTATTTTGGCCATCATGCCGTTTTGTTTTTGTATAAGTGTTTTGTTTTGTTTAATGATTTACTTTATAATAAATCTGTGCAGCAATGCCTTCACTCACCATACTGTGTCTTGCATTTCCTGGTCTCCCCTTCTCTTCAGAGCCACTCAGCCACTTTTAGTTAGAAGATTTGTAGAATTAATCAATCAAAGGATCAAAGGGTGATGCCACAGAAATGTTTTAAGTACGGCTCTTTTCTGAAGCACAGCACTTGATCTAGGCAACCAGGCATTAATATTGGTTAAATTAGAAGGCATTACAGTTCTGCATCTGTATGTACTCCATTTAACTTGATTTGCCAGAACATTTCACAAGATTGCAACTTCTCAACAAGATCAAAATGGGACCCCACATGATCAGAAATAGGCAATGTATATGCCAAATCTAAAACAAACTTATTTTGCAAAAACTTTCAAATTAAACACATTTTCTTTACAAACCACACATTTACATGTGCATGGCCTCGGCCCTGCCCCAGCCACCATTTGCCGAGCTTTCCCTACATAAGGAGGCTTGGTGGTCCAGTGGTTAAAGAAAAGGGCTTGATACGAGGAAGTCTCCAGTTCTAATCCCGCTTAGCCATTGACTCTGTGTGACCCTGAGCAAGTCACCCTTCCTCCTTCAGATGAGATGTAAAAACCAAGGTCCTGTTGTAAGTGACTCTGCAGCAGCAGCAGCTGTTGATGCATAATTCACCCCCTAGTCTCTGTAAGTTGCTTTGAATAAAAGCGTCTGCTAAATGACTAATTAATAATAATAAACAAGACCGCATTTTTTTATAGGTTACAAATGATACCAGCTTTTATCTTCAATTATGTATTTATGAGAAGACTTCATTTGAAGAGCCAGAAAAAAATACCACTAGTCAAAGGCATTGAAAAGGTTAAACAGAATTGTAAACCAGGTCTGAATTCTTTAATTGTGTGTATGAAAATTGAAAACTTCTCTTGTTTTATGAAGCCAAACGAACAAACAATTTCTTTGTAAGCAAATTAACGATTTCACTTCAGGGAGTACCAGGGAATGCTGCCTAGCATCCCAAAGCCCATTTTTGTATCAGCAGTTGCCACAACATAGGTCTATTACACGTGTTGCTGTTAAAGATATAACACTCTGCAATGCAATGCTCTTTATGTTTGTGCTCAAAATAAGTCAGTTTAATAATATAGTAATATAATGATGTGTGTTGTCATTTTTGCATTATTTCATTTTATTATCAAAACAAAGACTCAAACCTCACCTTAACCTCAACATTTTAAGATAATTAATGAATGACATTGGCAAATATCATGCGACCTTCCTCACACAACTCTCCCCTCAACAACTTCTGCCTTTCAGTCCTGGTCCTCTCTCAAGCAGATCATTCAAATTCTGTAATGGTAATGGCTGAGACCACCAAACTCATTTCACTTATGACCTGAGTGATATTAAAAGCAAGGCCAAGGGAAAATGAAAGACTAAACATCCACTGCACAACCTAGCCTCAAGAGATCAATTTATTTTTACTCTGGTCTGTAATGTGTTGTGTTATTTTGTCCTATTACACTTCTTGACAGACCCTACTGACATTGATAAATAACTTGTGGTTTTATATAGCATGTGGGAAATGAAATGCTTGGTGATTAGCAGTTGACATTTCTTTTTAAAGATAATTATCTATAGCATTGGTTTATTTACAAGTTTTCAATTGGTGGATAATTAAAAACTGCTATCCCACCATATGATAATGTGCTTCTCATATCTTTCTATTTGATTGAAAACAGTCTCAGTGTGGGACATGGAGAGCTATGCTTTAGGTATGTCAACCATTTCTCCCCCCAAGTTCATTTGACCTTGAGTAACTTCACTGTTAATTTCAGTCCTGTTAATCAAAAACAGGAGTCATTGTTTTTTTTTTATGTCCGTGGCCTAAAAAAGTGGAACAAATAGTGGATACTTGATATCATTTAAGGACCTTGGATACAGGAGTTTATGTGAGTTGATGAGATTATTTTCTATTAGAAAACCAGTGACATTGCTTTACATTATCTCATTTTACTATCAATGTTTACCTTGTACTTGTATAGTAGTGCAAATGTATAAGCATCTTAAGATCTTATATTTGTTCTTACATTAACCTATGAGACACCTGGACACAGGTCGATGGACTAATATGTGCAATCAAAAGAATAAGCGTAATTTTGCAGAAAACAGCATAAGGAATAACATCATGGGCCTATTTGCAAGATTATACAGTAATTCACAATATTATTCTTCTGTAGTCCAAGGTATTAAAAAGTTTTTAGTTGGACACTGTGACGGGTACACCCCACCCCTGTGTGTATATTGTGAGGGGCTGGTCGCACACGGAGGACACGGACAACAAAGTTCAAAAGAAAGTATTTTTAATAGCGGCTCTGCTGCAACGAAGGAGCAAAACAAATAAAACACAAAATATACTGGAAGCAGGTCTCTTTACAAAAGTAAATTAAAATACAAACAGATCGTAGCTGCCTCGCAGCAATTTCCACAGTCTGCAGCTTATTCACTGTACTTCCAGTACTTCTGTTACAACGGGATACTTTCAGGTTTGTCTCTCAACTCGGTTCAGATGGTCCAAGTGGTCTCACGAACACAGACAATAAACCTTTTTTAAAGGGATTCTGTGAGGAGTCAATTGCGGCCCAGATAGGCCACAGGTGTTGGCCAAACTAACTCTATCCCTTATACTAGCAGCACCTGTATCACGCAGTTAACTCCTCGAACTCATGGCAGGCTGATTCCAAGCCAGCCACGGATCATTCCAGCTGTCCCCTGCTGTGTAGACCGGCTTGTCTTCAGCCTGCCACGAGCGCCTCCAGGTGGTTGACCTGTGAGCTGGTTCACAATATGTATTATTTTGTATTTGTTTTGTTTATTATTATTTAAATGTATGGTTTGGTTTTAAAAACACAATGTCTATTATTGTTGATTTACAGCATGGATGGGGTTAATATTCCCCATCCATGAGAAACGCATGCAGAATGTGACCATCTCCAGTTTATTACATCACATGTATAAAAACTCCAAATGGCGCATCCAGTAAAAGCGCTCCGCGCGGAGTGCAGGATGTGCCCTATAGCCTGGAGATCGAAAGTTCGAATCCCGGCTATGTCACAGCCGACCGTGACCAGGAGTTCCTAGAGGCGGCGCACATTGGCGCGCTGCCCAGGTAGGGAGGGCTTAGGTCAGCAGGGGAATCCATGGCTCACCGCACATCTGCGACCCCTGTGGGCGCCTGTGGTTCTGCAGTGGAGCTGCCAGATCTGTGTTGTCTTCCAGCACTATAGGTCTGGTGGCATCGCTGTGGATCCGCAGTGCGAAAAATGACGACTTGGCAGGAGCACGTTTCGGAGGACGCGTGCTCCAGCCACCGTTTCCCGAGTCGGCAGGGGGGTTGCGAGCGGTGAGCCGAGGATACAGATAATAATTTGGCATACTAAATTGGGGAGAAAACGGGGGGTAAAAAAAATTGCCGATGACTAAATTTTTAAAAATAAAAAATAAAAATAAAAATAAAAATAAATAAAAACCCGCAGCTTGCAAGCTCCAGAGCCCACAAGGGGAGAGCCCAAGGGCACAGTGCCCACAACTGGGGAGCACGAGGGTCCAAGGTCCTTAAGGGCGATGTGGGACTGGCTGATGGACCCTGGGGGGAATCCGGAGGAGGTACTCCTGTTGGTAATCAACCTGCTGTGGGCCAGGGAAGCAGTGGGAAGACTGGGAGCGACAACATCAGCCAGCATCCTTCCCAGACACAGCAGCCATGGTGTTCCATTACCTGGCTGCAGATATGGGAATCGACCTGCTGCTCCCACCTCCACAGGCAGTAGGCATGTCCACGCTAGGGCCCAGAGGGAAGCCGCACCAGTCCTCAGTGACCGATAGAGAGCCACACCTGTGTGCGCTGCAGCGCTGTCAGCATTGCCATTGCCAGCGTTGCCATGGGCAGCATTCCTGCTGTCAGAACCACCTGAGTTGGAGGAGCCAGCCTGGGCATTGCCATTGGCTGCATTGCCGCTGCCAACATTGCCACTGGCAGCATTGCCACCGCCAGGATTGTCCCGGCTGGAGGAGCCAGCCTGGGCACTGTCAGCATTTCCGCTGACAGCATTGCCATGGGCAGACTTTCTGCTGCCAGAACTGCCTTTGCTGGAGGAGCCAGCCTTGACGCTGTCAGCATTTCTGCTGCCAGCATTGGCGCTATCAGCACTCCCGCTGCCAGCGTTGCCAATAGCAGCATTTCCACTGCCAGGATTGCCACTGACAACATTGCTATTGGTGATGGAGGGGGGCCTCACACCATGACCGCACGTGGGCCCATTAGTGGCTCCATTCTGGGGCCAGGACCCTGACCAAGGCTTTTGGGCTTTTAAGGGGGGAGGTGTTAAGACCATGTGTGCTGCGAACAAGGGGGGAGAAGTGTGACATATGTATTATTTTGTATTTGTGTTGTGTTATTATTATTGAAATGTATGGTTTGGTTTTAAAAACATGATGTCTATTATTGTTGTTTTACAGCATGGATGGGGTTAAAACTCCCTATCCATGCTAAACTCGTGCAGAATGTGACTGTCTCCAAATTGATTAATTTATTACTAATCTGGAGACGGTCTGTGACAAGGATGTGCAAAGGGGTGTGTGACAAGCTGGCTTTAGTGGTGAAGTCAGACCAGAAAAGAGTACACAGACAGATGGTAGTTGGTGGTGAATCTGAGACGTTGTGGCGCTCAGTGTTTTATTACGACACAGAAAATAAAAAGGTTGAACAAAACACAGGACACGGCACTTTGGCCAAAATAAACAGACAAACAAAACGAACAGACACTAACAAGCAGGGACGAATACTAAACAAACACGTACCACGTAGCAATTGCTTTTTATAACTTATCTCCTCACTCTCTCCCGTTCCTTCGCCCTGAACACACAACCCTGAGTGAGTAAAACGTGCATCCCTATATTCAAGTAATATAAAAGTGAATAAATATACATGTTAATTATTCACTTGAATCCCAGCACGTGAACTAATTCTGTGCAACCCCCGTGCTCACATATTAAATACTTTAAATGCACATGAAGTGAAGTGCAATCCCTGTGCCTAAATACAATTATACATTTTAAACACTTGTGCTCATTACCCACATTATATCCCGTGTACCAACTACAATACACCAACATTAACACACGCAACATACAACATAAAACACAAAAATACACACAGGGGCAGGGCACATTGCCACAGGGTGCAATAATACAATGTTTTATTAATTTTCCAAAAACACAAAAATAAAGCAAGTCGCCCCTATACCAGCAAAAACATCCCAAACAAAAATAAACAAACCAAAATAAGATACTCTGATGACCACAATTCCTTTGTGCACGAAACTGTGCTCTCTGTGCTGTTCTGTGATGTGCTCTGCAGTGGAACAGTGCGTCCGGGTATTCGCTGGCTCAGTGGCTGCAGCTCCGGTCTCCATGGTCCTACTCTGCTACTGCTAACACAACAAAACAAAACAAAATGCAGGCTCAGGCTGCTTAGTCAGTCATTCAGCGTATAGTGGTCGTACTCACATAGCTGCCTCCCCTTTGTACTATCTAACTCCTCCCTGCAATCAGTCCTGGCCCACAGCTGATTGCCTGGGAATTGTTTCAAGTACACACAGCTGCGCCCTTCCTCCGAGATGGCCCGACTTCCTGTTTCCGCCCACTTCGACCAGTCTACGGAGAAGTGTACTACCAACCTTACACAGCCCCCTTTGTGATCGTGAAGGAGATTTACAGCATCGATTCTTTCTCTCTTTATCACACAGTCATATGTATAAAAACCTGCAGCTTTGGCTGAACGGGGTTAGTGTGTTCACAGGCGGAACGAGAAACGTCAGTTGTGAGATAAAGAGAATCATATAGAAAACAATTGCAATGCATGCTGGTTTTACACCAACACGATACTTGTTTTGTTCCGTGACTGTTTTTTTTTTGTCTGTTTTGGCCACCGTGCCGTTTACTTTTGAAAAGTGTTTTTGTTTTCTGCTTAAACCTTTTATTTATTATTAAACGTGCACACCAGCGCTTCATACCCCGTAATACTGTCTGTGTCCATTCTTTTCCTGGTCTGACAACCCACAAGCCATTCGGGTTATAGACACTTGTGAGCTATGTCATAGACGGTTCATTAGATCCTTTTGCATGGAAGGCCTCTGTTGCAAGGGTGTGCGGGTCTTTGATGGACCCAGATTCAGTTAAAATGTGTTTACCCACTGATGATGTGCAGGTAAAAATAGGTTGGAAACTGAGTGATATGAAAAATAGTGAATTTTGGCCCACACCTGTATTCTGGATGGGGGAGTACCTCCTAAAATTACCCTCTGTGAACATGAAATGTGTCAAGGAAACAGTTATAGGTCCAGAACAATTGTTTCTGGTAGAGAATGGACTCTGAACAAAGAGGTTGAAAGCAAATCTTTTGTAAAATGTGGATGTGACAAATGTTGGGACAGATTATCAATGAAAAAGTCAAAAACTTGCCCAGCCTGTAGTCATTTGGTCAGGCACTGTCAAATTCTATTTGAATGTAGTGACCCTGAAGGAATATCATTTTCACACTTGAATGTGGACTCACATAGTGTTAAAAGAATCTTGAGCTGTAAAAGTGATCATCCAGTAATGTGGGCTCATTTAGGTGTGCTAGAATGTAAGGAGGGTGTTCCTGACAAACGTGTACAAGTGTCTTGCAGGTATCAAGTAAAGACCCTGGTCACCCACACCTGTGATGTAAAACATTATTGTATTACTATAACATCTCAAAAAGCTCTGCAAATGTACGTGATATTCTTTGAGAGCGGTGGATGCAGAAGCAGCTATCTTGTTTGTTTATGTCCATGTTATCTCTGTGGTGCAGGGGCTACGTGATTTGCTCAGATCCGCCCCTTTATTTCGGCTTCTCTCTGCTCCTATCAGTCTCACTCGGCCATTGAAAGGTTTTTGGCTTTTCCCAGAGAAAAACACGACTAGTTACCTGTGCTTGACGTCTTTTTGATGATGTCGGACCGGAAAGGGAAAATTGTAATGTCGGACCTGGTCTGACATAGGACTGCAAAGGGTTAATTAGACCTTTTGTTATTAGAGTGCATACACTCTTGGAAGCTGGTCAGACTCAAACATAGCCTCCCCTATCTTTAAAATAATGAGAGCTATCGCGCACGGAAGCCTGTAACCTTGGCAAAAGCAGGCATCTCATTTAATTAACTTAAATGAAGTCATAGTTTTTAAAGAATTAGACACAGAGCCTAGGTATTGCCATATAGCAAACACAGAGCCTAGGTATATGCCATATAGCAGCACACATGGCCTCAACGGCCACCTCCTCCCTTAAAATCCCAAAAGTCTCGCTCAAAGTCCTGGGCCAAGAACAGGGACTTCAAGGGGTTCATCGGCAGCAATGTTGCCAGTAGCCAGGCTGCTACTGGCAGTGCTGTCAGCAGACATGCTGACAGCGGGGCGAGTTCTTCCTTCCGCTGAACCACTGGTAGCGGAAATGCTGCCGGTGGTAATGCTGTCAGCAGACGTGCTAACAGCGGGGTGAGTTTTTCATCCCGCTGTACCCCTGGCAGTGGAAAGGCTGCTGGGGTTGGTGGTCTCCAGACCTCCCCCACCTTCTTCAAAGCCGGCAGCTCCCTTTTGTGGGGATCCGGCCACAGTACTTCCGGCAGCGAAAGTGCTGCAGTGGGAGCAGGTCTCCTGACCTCCCCCACGATCTCCGGCAGCGAAACTGCTGTTGGGGTTGGTGGTCTCCGGCCCTCCCCCCCCTTCTTCGTGGCCGACAGTTCCGCCACAATACTTCCTGCTGCGATGCGGAGCAACAGGCAGCCCAGGCGATCGCGGAGCAACATGCAGCCCAGGCGATGCGGAGCACCAGGCAGCCCCAGGCGATACGGAGCACCAGGCAGCCCCAGGCGATGCGGAGCACCAGGCAGCCCCAGGCGATGCGGAGCACCAGGCAGCCCCAGGCGATGCATGGCAGACATGCTTGGGCGGTGTGAGGCTGGCATCCTTGAGCGGTGCGAGGCAGGCATCCTTGGGCGGTGCGAAGCAGGCATCCTTGGGCGGTGCGAGGCAGGCATCCTTGGGCGGTGTGAGGCTGGCATCCTTGGGCGGTGCGAAGCAGGCATCCTTGGGCGGTGCGAGGCAGGCATCCTTGGGAGGTGCGAGGCAGGCATCCTTGGGCGGTGCGAAGCAGGCATCCTTGGGAGGTGCGAGGCAGGCATCCTTGGGAGGTGTGAGGCAGGCATCCTTGGGCAGTGGAAGTGGGAGCAGCAAGCAATCTTCCCACAGCAGTGAACGCGGAACCAGCAGGTATTCACCCTCTGCTGGTGGAGGTGGGAGGGGCAAGCAGTCCTCCCATGACGGTGAAGGCGGAACCAGCAGGTATTCACCCTTTGCTGGTGGAGGAGGCAGAGGCAGCTCCCGCTGCTCTGCTCCTGCCGGTGGAGGTGATGGAAACAGAAGCAGCTCCTGCTGCTCTGCTCCTGGTGGAGGTGGTGGAGGCAGAGGCAGCACCCGCTGCTCTGCTCCTGCCGGTGAAGGTGGTGGAAGCAGAGTCAGCTTCTGCCGCTCTGTTCCTGCCGGTGGAGGTAGAGGCAGCTCCTGCTGCTCTGCTTCTGGTGATGGCGGAGGCAGAGACAACTCCTGCTGCTCTGCTCCAGGTGGAGATGATGGAGGCAGAGGCAGCTCCTGCTGCTCTGCTCCTAGTGGCGAAAGCGGTGGAGGTGGGAGCAGTGTGTAGCCTCCTGTGTGGCACCTCTGCGCATTCCCTCCAGCGGTAATCCTACTTTCCACACCATGTGCACCAGGGGAACAGGTTCTCTGGCTCCTCTGGCCGCTGTTGCTGTTGCTTCTGGGGCAGTGGGAGCAGCAGTCTACCACCCCCTGCTGGTTGTAGAGACCGAGGCACCCCCTGCTCCTCCCTCTCCTGATGGACAGGGCAGCGGGCCACATAGTGCTCCGCAGATGGGGCATTGTTGGGGTAGCTGTCCGAGGAGGTACCAGGGACAGTTCGTGCGAGAATGCCCCGGCTCAGCACAGCAGTAACAGCTGGGCTGCTGTTCCTCCGGCTGGTGGTGTGGCTGCTGCCTTCTGCTGTTTTTTCCCATTTTTTCCCCCCAAACAAACAGTACTCCTTCTGGCCTGAGTCGGGGAGGCGCTGTTGTCCCGGTTCTGACACCACGTGTGACAAGCTGGCTCTAGTGGTTACGTCAGACCAGAAAGGAGTACACAGACAGACTGTAGTAGTGATGAGTGAATCTGAGACGCGGCAGCGCTCAGTGTTTTAATAAACAGACAAAAAGGGTTTTAAACAGAAAACAGGACACGGCACTTGAGGCCAAATAAAACAGACAAACAAAACAAACAGACACTAACACACAGGGACGAACACTAAACAAACAAGTACCGTGCTGGTCCTCCAGCACCACGTAGCAATTGATTATATTTACTTATTTACCTCCTCACCGAGTGAGTGAAACGTGCATCTACATATACTGTTGTGCCGGGATTCAATTACTAATTAATTATTCACTTGAATCCCAGCACGTGAATTAATTATTTGGAACCCTGTGCTCACATATTAAATTACTTTAAATGCATGTGAAGCGAAGTGCAATCCCTGTGCCTAAATACAATTAACATTTTAAATAACTTGTGCTGCACACACCCATTTATATCCCGTGCAGCCATATCTATACACCAACATTAACACACCACACGCAACATACAACACAGAAATGCACACAGGGGCGGGGCACATTGCCACAGCCCTGTAGTAAATCTTTAGTTCCACTGGGGCAATCGTGATCCTGCAGAGCACGGGGTGGTCATCTCTGCCGTCGTTCTTCGTCTCGATATTTCTTCAGCACTGCAGTTTCCATTGCACAAAACCATCAAAATGATCACAAATCTTATCCAGAAATGTTTTCAGAGATTCAAGTAATTCAACTACCACTGACAGTTCGATGTTTTCTGCTTGAATGAATTTGCTAGTTTTGTTGAATCTCTCCAGAATATTATTCAACAAGTCTGTGGGTTAAAGCGAAAGGCAGATTGAAGTTACCTTGATCGTTGATTGGCGATGTGGGCAGACTGGGTCCGACTCCTTGTTCTGTACTACTTTCTAATTCTTCAGGCCTGTTATTTGGAACAGTAGCGCCGCCAAAACTCTCATTGACCAGTTGTTCAGGTTCATTTGTTGTTGTCGTTACTTCATTTTTATAGGATTTAAAACCAAAATTTGATAGTCTCGGAATGTTTTCCAGCAGGCATTTTTCACTAGCTTTTTTTTCCTTTTGTTTTTTTTTTCATTTCACTGCACCACTATGTTTTTTCATTTTTCCTGTATCTCTCACTCCCGCTGCCTCTCTCTTGTCTCGCCGTCCTCCAGTGTGCGAGTGACCAGTAAGAGACGCAAGTGTTTAGCTAGCGCGATCACGGGGCAAGTGGATTGGATTTTAAACTGTAAAATAGCAAATTTTATTTTTGCATTTATTTTAACCAGGCTGCGGACCCCCTCTGCAGCTCAGGGCCCTGGACAAATGTTGTCCAGGTTGTCCCCCCTTAAATCCAGCCCTGAGGGGACCTACTGAAGAAAAATAATTAATTTGATGAGCTCGCCTTTACCTCCTTGTAGCAGAGCGGTGCTGGGCATGGAAAGTGCTTTTTGGCAGTTGAAGCGAGACTTGCTGGTCGTTAGCAGTTTAAATTCAAGGTCTTTCTATAATGAGCGATCTTTTTAAAATTAACTAACAAAATACCTTTTGGTAACAGAAAAGGGAGTATATGGTGCAATGTTTGTTCTCTTCATTGTATTATAGAAATTAATGAAAACTTGGCAGCCGAAATGAGCATTTCATTTAAATTAGAAAAGTTGTCTACAGGATCAGTTCTTATCAGGAAGGTAGCGACTTCAATTGGGCTGATGTTTGTGAGCCAAAAAAAACAGAGTCTTTTGGACAGAATTACATTTAAAATTAAAAAAAGCCACAGTGTTGCATTTATTTAAGTTTTACTGCAGTAATGGGGCTCCCGAGTGGCGCATCCGGTAAAGGCGCTCCGCGTGGAGTGCAGAATGCACTCTATTGCCTGGACATCAGGGAGGGTTTAGGTCAGCCAGGGTGTCCTCGGCTCACCACACACCAGCGACCCCTGTATTCTGGCCGGGCGCCTGCGGGCTTGCCTGTAAGCTGCCCGGGAGCTGCGTTGTCCTCCAACGCTGTAGCTCTTGGGTGACTGCATGGTGAGTCCGCAGTGTGAAAAAAGCGGTCGGCTGATGGCACGCGCTTCAGAGGACAGCGTGTGTTCCTCTTTGCCCTCCCGAGTCAGCACAGGGGTGGTAGCAATGAGCTGAGCTTCAAAATAATAATTGGCCATTCCAAATTGGGAGAAAATAATAAAAATAATTGGCAACGACTACATTAAAAAAAAAAAAAAGTTTTACTGCAGTAATAAAGAGGTATTTATTTACAGGGAGACACTAGAGTTTACAAGTGAAAGAATTAAAGGTCTGTCTCAGACACACAGTACAATACTGGAAGGACATTAGACCTCAAAGCAGGATTCGTTGTTGGCTTTTAAAAGCAGGATTTGTATTTGCTGTGTATCAATCTTGAATGATAACCAACAGATGGTGCTTTAAGAAAAACAGGAGTATGAACCGCATTATATTAAGAAAATAATTAGAGATTAGTTATAAAAATTAGGATGTAAGCTTTTTTCTTATCTATAGAAATACCAGTCCAAGCCATCTCTTGAATCCAGCCCAAAAAATTACTTCATGTGGTGAATTTGGAAAAGTGCTTACGGCAGTGAAAATTATTAATTAAAAAAAACTAGCATTGGCAGGTAAACAGGATGTCTGAAACCGGCTTGCACAGAGGATTTTTTAGAAAGAGAGAGAGGTCAGGCTTAATCCAAACATGGTACAGTTAATATGAGACTATTATATTTAACAGGTGTAAACGAGCCTCACCACTCGCGGTTCGTTGCCCCTTTAAAAACAGACCCAGGACACACAAATGGAATTTTTTTAAAGCGCTGACACGCTATTTTTAATAAACAAAACCAAAATAAACACCTAACTCCTTTGGAGCGCTAACTACACGGTTATGCAGGTCCCTGATTAGCTCACAGGACGGCTAAGCCGTTTACCTGGCATAAACAAAAAAAACACACCCAGTTTTATCACAACACTTACTTTGCAATTGACTGCTCGGAAAGAGAGCACACCTTCTGTCTCCTTCTACTCAGCAGTCTCGAGCAAACTGACTGCTTCTCTTAAATACCCTGCACCTGGTTCTAATTTACAATTACGACCCGGTGCAGGGGATAATTAACAATAAAATAATTTAAACAATTACACAGAATGTGCCTACACACATGTTTTGTGCAGGGAAGATATTAACCCCCTCCCTGCTCTCTTACACAGGTTCATTATAGCCTGAATTTAAATGAAAATAATTGGATCAACATTTGCAGAAACAGAGGTTTGTCATGAAGCTTTTAACAGTCTTTATCCAATATTATTTTGTTGACACACATCTATACTGAGGGAAATATATTTTAAACCCGGGTTGGAATGATTAAACAGAGTGGGTGTTGTATATTGGAAAACATCTCTGTCTATATATTCTTTATATACCACCACCAAGAGGAGCCACCCATCAGAGCCGGCTTGAACTCTGGGTTCGTCTCTCATGCCTGCCCCTATATAAAGCTGGGTATTTCCACTGGGGCCGACAGAGATTCATCTCAGCTGACCCCACCCGATAACTGAACCTGAGATATGGGATCAGTGGGCTGGGAATCACCTTCCCCACCCTCCTCCGTCCCACCGCAGCACAGGGCTGAGACCCTCCACCGCTGCCATGAGAAAACATAATAGGAATTTACCTGTCTGTATGTATGTGAAATATTGATTTTTTTACATGTGCATGTTGGGTGTAAGTAATGGTGATTTACTTTTTCATTATACTGATTTCTATTTAGTTTTTCTATTTATTTTTGTATTTACAGCCGTGGCAGGAGGTATCAGTCACAAGAATGTTTAATCAGGGTAGTGAAAGGCACAAAAGATGTCAGCCCAAAATCAGATGAGAGTAGCAAGGGGCAGCGCCAGCTATGCTGTGACAGTCAAATCTAACTGTACACCTGGGTCCACTACAGCAGGCATATCTGAGGGACACAATGACAAAGTAATTGTGACTAACAAAATACTTCCATAAATCTAACCTGCTTCGCACTTCCATTAGATACAGTAGTCTCAAATGTAACGTTTTTAAAGAAATATAATGTTTAGCAAACACATATTTTCTGTTGTAGTTGTACACAGTATCTAGCCTTTATTCAGGTTATCTGTTACACTTGCACTTCCTGAGTCATTTCTCTCAGCAGTGTCTTCTGGGTCAAAGCCTTTTACTGGCTGAAAGCATGTCAATAGGGGAAGCAGCTGGTTGGTTTATGACAGGAAAGAAGCCATTGAAGGGGTGGGGACAATTTCACTCTCCAGGTGAAATGACACGGAAGTACAACACTATCTGAAAGGTCTGAGTTGTTTATTTCTGGTTTGGTAACTAATGTGTATTGAGTCAATTATTTCCTTTCTGAAAAACAACATTATTACTTTTTGGTGTAGAGACTTCTGATTGAAAACTGGTATTAAAAATGTTAGGTCTGAACCAATTGGACAGAGGCTGAGGTGTGAAGCTTTTTACTTTTGGTCTCTGTTTTTTTTTTGAAAACCTAGGTTAATTGTCTTCCAAAGTAATTTAGCTGGAATGGAAACTGGGTGGTGATCTCAGCTAATACCTATGGGTGATATCTTTGTATATTCAGACACTCAATTGTAAATCCAGTTGTAAAACATGATTAAATAAAGCAGCTAATACCAATGTGTCTACTTGATTTAGTTTACCTACAGGCTTTATAACCCTATGTGACAAAGTGGCTGAGTGGGAACAGGTGCAGGAGTGATGCAGTGCAGTAATGAATCAGACAGAGCCTTGTAATCCAGTTTGGAAAGTGCGCTTTATTTTTATCCAGGTCTGGTGACCAATAAACAATAATCCCCCGGCGATACACAGCAATGTGAACTGCACGGGGTAGACAATAATGGGCTTCTAGACCCTAAACAATAAACAATACGTATCTGCCCCACAATAATACTGTAACAGGGAGAGATCTGGACTGGCCGTCTGACGTATGCACGATGCTGCAGGAAGAGGGCGGCAGTCCCATAGGATCTGCCTGCCAGTCATGGCAGTGACACAGAGAGGTGGGGAAGAGGGTGTGTGAGCTTTCCCCTCTCTGAGTGGCTGGGAGGCGGGTTTTAGTGGGATTGCTGGTCCTGTAAATTAATACGCTGCTGTTTCCTCAGATCTGTCCCTTTAGACCTGTACAACGAGCAAGCGGTTACGCTGCTTAGCAAGACCAGCTGACGGACGGGAGAAGCCGGGAGACCCGAGTCGTACGGGTAGCGGCGACTGGGGAAATTCACGCTGCGAAGTGCAGCACCTTTATTTTGTAGTTTTGATTACTGTGTTTTATTTTCCCTTTTTCTTTTTGCCTTTTAGTTTTCATTATTTTTGAGCACCTGCGAGTGCACCTGAACTGTACTGTGTACCCTGACGTGGTATTCCCGTAGGTTCTGGATACCATAGTTGGTAGCCAGACCATGGACAACAGCGCCCTCTGCGGGCTAAAAGAAATCAGTACAAATCATAAGATTAAACAAAATAAACCTGAGCACCTATGCAGTGTTTCGACTACAACTTCTGTCTCCTGTGTCAGTGAATACACACACCCTTCCAGAAATACCGACACGGTCACCAGTCCTGGTTGCGTGCAGTAGTGCTCGTGGTGGGTGATACAGTTTATTTTGTGACAGTAGTGTAGTGTTGTTGTTCCGGCTAGTGCTGGCCCTCAGTGACAGCTCCGGAATCGTTTAGCCATGTAGTGATTTACAAGCAATACGAATTACACAAAGACAAGCAAGTCTCTCACCGTCCTTCTGGGTTCACAAACACAAACCAAAACGAAGGAACAAATTAAGATTCTCTGTCCCCTTTTATGCTGTCACACATGACCCCTTGGTAAACGAGTGCAACCGCCTCTCCAATCTGCGGCTGCCACGTTGTTTCCCTTCCAGGTCAATGCTTTATTGCAACGGAGTCTCGCCCCCTTCCTGGCATCCAAGGAACTCTGTTCTCGCTGCTTAGTGCCCTCACAGGTCGGGAGGGTGATTTACAACCAAGAATCATTGTATTTCTGTCACACCCTATGTAATAGGGGAGATTTGTACTGACTGTCTGGTGTATCCGTAGTTCTGCAGGAAGAGGGCAGCAGTCTCGCAAGATCCGCCTGTCAGTCATTGTGATGACACAGAGAGGTGGGGAAGAGGGTGTGTGGGCTTTTCCTCTCTCTGAGTGGCTGAGAGGCGGGCCTTGGGGGATTGCTCGGCCCATAAGAACTGCGCTTGGTTGTGCATTGGGGTGGCTGTGATTGGGAACATAACAAGACAGTTCTAAGCAGGACAACGAGAAGTTTAAAGTGCAGATTGTTTCTGTACAGCGGAGCATGGAAACTGGAAACGTTCCGAGCGACTAAAACAGGCAAGCACAGCTGAGGAAGACAGCCAGCCTTATATAAACCATTTGTTAAAATATATGGTTACGTACCTAAGTGGAAGTGTGTAGTGATAGGGGAACCTTGGCCACCTTAGTGTATAATGCACAGCAAAGTGTAGGACAGAGACCCGAGCTGACTGGCACAGCGGCAGTGGGGGCACTGCGTAAGTAGCACTTTTGTTTTGTAGTTTTATTACTGTGTTTTATTTTCCTTTTTCATTTCGCCTTTGGTTTTCATTATTATTTTTGAGCACCTGTGAGTGCGCATGCATATACCTATGTTGGTAACCTGTGGTCCTGATTACCGTTGCCGGTATACAGGCCACAGACAACAGTGCCCACTGCAGGCTAAAATAAATACAAAAGAAAAGAAATAAAACTGGTCATCTGTGCAGAGTTTGCAACTACAATCTCCTGTCTCCTGTGTCAGTGAATACCCCCACCCTTCCACACCCTACCATTAAACTTTAATTAAAAGGTACTATATAACAGATAACTAGATACAATTGTTTAATGCTAACACTACATACAGTATAATGCCACAAACCATCAATTGTCTATGGCTGTTATTGCTTAATACTTCTAAATGCCTCTATAAAGATAGCTGCATCATAAAAATGTAATCCTACATTAATTCACTGCATTTAATGCAGCCACATCATTGAGTAGTTGACAGAAGTCTAAACGCGAGAAATGGTCTCAGTAAGGCTGTGTGAGGGGAGAAACTTGTTGCTATCTATGCTGTAGAATATTTAAAAAATATGCCAAAAAATGGTTAAAAACTACAACAGGAGGACCACACCTGACGTCACAATTAGTCCAGACTGTGAAACCAAGTACAAAAGACAACACACCATAAATTGGCAGTGGGGGTGTAGTAGAAGGCTCTTGAATAAGCACACTGAATTACAGTATTTATTTCAATTTTTGCAAGACAGTTTTTCCTTTAGATACAAAAAGACGTGGAGTAAATGCTTAGCGAGTTTGGCCACAGGCTGATGGTCATAGGCTCTACTTGTATAAAGCACAAAAGAAGCTTGCACTGTGGACTGAGGAACAACTGCAGGAGTGTCATTTCCCCCACTTTCTATGGTTATGTATTTATCTTTCCACAAATAAGACAGTTTTGACCTAGTGTTGCCACCTGGACAGTCCCCGCGCCGTGTTTTTTCATATGTGCAGGCTGGACAGCTGGAGGTTTTCAGCGGCTGTATTTAGACAGTATATATTCTAGAAACAGATTATAAGTGTATTGTATAATGTCTGATCTAAAAAAAAGTAAAGTTACTTTAAAACAATAGTTCAGTTTAAATGAAGCTCACTTGATATGTTTGCAGTGAATTTGGCACCCAGAAGGGCACTTTCTTTTTTTCTAGATTCGCGATGTCATCATACCACTACACTATACTTTTCTAGATTCTGGAAATCTGCTTTCCAAGCGTGGAACGCCTATAGGTGGTAGACCAGTGCCACTTTGGTATGATTGACATTGTTCCATACCTCAAAATGAGTCAGATTCAAGGGACAAATTGAAGAATCATCATTTTACTGAGAAAGAAATAAATGTCCTTATCTCTTGTAATCCCGTTTCAAAGATAGTGTCAAAACAGATAACGCAAAGGCCAACGAAACTCGGTACAGTCAGCACTGCCAAAACAGGATCCTGATAATCAGGATTGCTGCATAAATGGGATACAACTCTGGAATACGGTTCTTCCCAATGCTATTTATATCTATTTATATATATATATATATATATTTATAGGGCAGCAGTGTGGAGTATTGGTTAGGGCTCTGGACTCATGACTGGAGGGTTGTTGGTTCAATCCCAGGTGGGGGACATTGCTGCTGTACCCTTGAGGTACTTTACCTAGATTGCTCCAGTAAATACCCAACTGTATAAACGTATGTAAAAAATAATGTGATATCTTGTAACAATTGTAAGTTGCCCTGGATAAGGGCATCTGCTAAGAAATAAATAATAATAATAATAATGTTGTTTAGTTGGGACGTCACTTTGTTTAATTGGGATACAGTATTTTCAAATGAATGCTTTTTAGAGCATGACAGGTGGCATAGCATGGTGCACTGAGTAAATAATCATGCTGTGACTTGCATAAACTAGATTGAACTCTTGAAGAAGGAGGAGTCTCGTGGTTTCTCAGGCTTCTGTTGCAAAGAAAGTTGGCATGTCAACATCAGAGGTGCAATTAATTTTGTTTTGGAATAATAATAATAAAAACAATTTAATAAAAACAAAACTTGTATTTTAAATGATGTATTTAACATTTAATCATAATGTGATGTGATTTCATTATTTTTCTTTTCATTAAGAATCAGAAAAGTGTGATTAAGATCATCTCAACTGTCTCTCATTTAATTGGGACAGCCACTTATTCGGGATATTTTTCCTTCTTGAGGTGTCCCGATAAAGCGGCGCTGTGGAGGCCGGTGGGCAATTCACTGACACACATGGGAGGCAGAAGGTTTATTTGTAACACCACACTATTGCCCAGTTTTATTATTTTCTTTGAGTTGAAGTTATTTTCTCTTTAGCCCGCAGAGGGCACTGTTGTCTGTGGCCTGACTACTGACAACGGTAGTCAGGTCCACAGTAATACCAATACAGGTACAGACCAATGTTTCGCACTCACAGTAATAAAACTACAAAATAAAGGTGCTGCACTCAGCAGTCTTACCCCGACCGTCGCTCGTGGATGACAGGTCTCAAGGTTGCCTGTGAAACTCACGTTTTTTTCACAATTTTGAGAGTCTCACAGCCGTGCAATAGATTCTCACGTTTGTGCATAAGTTTGTTATTGTTTGCGAGGCTGCGAAACCCTTTATTCATGATACAGGGGTAAATCCAATACAACTGTCCAAGCGTATTATTTAATTTTTTTATTTTTTGGGGGTGTAACCATGAAGAGGTGTACAATACCAGTCTATATTCCTGTAGCTGCTATGCAAGCTGCCTCCTTATTCCAAAGATAGAATTGCCTTTTTCTCTCAAACTGGTGGTTTGTCTGCGCGAGCCTTATATGTTTCTGTACACAACACATCATTACTTGGACAGAGTTGAAGGAGAGGCTGACAGACTGTCACTGTCTCGCTCACGCAGAAATTACCACAGAAATAAAAGAGAAATGGACATCAATGAGAATGGAATTATTAAATTAAAAAAATATAATGTTCTTTATGATGCCAGTGTTAGTGGTTATAAAGACAATACAAAGAAAGATGCCATATGGTAAGAAATAACAGAACAATTGGAAATTGATGGTATGTCTAACTCTCTTTATTTTCACCTTAATTTTAGTCAGTGATGAGGAGCGTCACACACTGGTTTCGTATTTCTGTAAAATGACACTTCTTTAATAATGTTTTAATAATGTTGACCAATAATAATCACACCCACACACTAACTGAAGATGTTATTAAAACTGAAAAAAAAATCAGTATTTACAAAGAAATGTGTAGATGTATTCTTTTTGAATGATTTACATGTTAAACCAGATCACTGTTAACTTAAATGTAATTTGTACACAGACTATTTCTTTGTTTTATTTATTTGATTTCATCTCCACAAAAGGAGCAAACACAGATAGTATTTTCTGTTCATGACTAGCTAAAGTTTTTTTTATTTTTTTATGTACTCGTGTTGTATTCGTATGCTGTATTCGTGTTGTTTGCTTCACTCCTGGTGTGCATAGCCATTAAGTCTAGGTCAATGGCATAACTGTCAGCCATGTGCAACTACAATCTCCTGTCTCCTGTGCAAAGATCCGTCACCAGCACCCCAAAAAAAAAAAAAACACATAATCTAGTGGTCTAAGTTAAAGTTTTTCATCAATCCCAAGGTTTTTCAGCAGGAGTTTCACTGGTATGGACACTTAGGGGTTGACATGTATGGTCACTATCCGCATATAAAGCTTTCCTGCTCGGTGGACAACCCTGTTTACCCCTGTATTACTGCACGTACCACTTACCACTTTGCCACAATCATCCACGGACACAGGAATCACAAAACCCATCTGCTGGAGTGACTGATGGAATGGAACAGTGTTACCTGGTTGAATGAGGTCACATCCCCTAGCGGGACAATCCCGGTCGATGTGGCTCACCCCCCAGCTTGTTCCACACATCAGTGAACTGGTTTCTCGCCATGAAGCTTCAGCTGAAGGTTGAGACACAGGAGCCATCAAAGGGACTCGACTGTAGGGTGGCCGCGTGAGACCCCGGTCCAACACCGCAGCAGCCCGTGGTGACCCCACTCCGCCCCAGTTCTCGGACGGGGAGCTCCCACCACCACACACTGTCTAAAGACCTTGCTACCCCTCCCCCCCAGTCCCATCGCCCTCCCTGGGGCCAGTAGGGGTGGTGATGCTGGAGTAGCGCTGTTTACAGGCAGCTTAGCGGGCGTTGGTTCTGCTGCCTGGTACTCCTCTGCCAATTGGATCGCCCGATCCAGGGCTCCAAGCCTGCGCCTCCCGTCAGCTGTGGCAGGAGGTAGCTAGCTCAATGCTCTCGGACCCAACCGGCAGAGATCGCCATAGCCTCGAATACCTCCAGGTATGCGTCCGGCTGATCCTCTGTCGTCATTTTTGTTGGCCGCTGTACAATTGGGGCGGGCACAGCAGCTCTTACACTCCCCTGCCCTATCTCAGTCAGGGTTTGGTGCAGGAGGTCCATCATAGCAGCAAATTGCTGCGGGTCCATTCTGCCTCTTTGCTCTTGCACTGCTTTGGATGGGCAGTGCCAGTGAATCCCACTTAAGAACATAAGAAAGTTTACAAACGAGAGGAGGCCATTCGGCCCATCTTGCTTGTTTAGTTGTTAGTAGCTTATTGATCCTAGAATCTCATCAAGCAGCTTCTTGAATGATCCCAGGGTGTCAGCTTCAACAACATTACTGGGTAGTTGGTTCCACACCCTCACAATTGTCTGTGTAAAAAAGTGCCTCTTATTTTCTGTTCTGAATGCCCCTTTATCTAATCTCCATTTGTGACCCCTTGTTTCTTTTTCAGGTCAAAAAAGTCCCCTGGGTCGACATTGTGTATACCTTTTAGGATTTTGAATGTTTGAATCAGGTCGCCGTGTAGTCTTCTTTGTTCAAGACTGAGCAGATTCAATTATTTTAGCCTGTCTGCATACGACATGTCTTTTAAACCCGGGATAATTCTGGTTGCTCTTCTTTGCACTTTTTCTAGAGCAGCAATATCCTTTTTGTAACAAGGTGACCAGAACTGAACACAATATTCAAGGTGAGGTCTTACTAATGCATTGTAACGTTTTAACATTACTTCCCTTGATTTAAATTCAACACTTCTCAGAATATATCCGAGCATCTTGTTGGCCTTTTTTATAGCTTCCGCACATTGTTTTGCTGCAGGAGGATGGGTGGCCGGAGCCCCACGGAGGGGAGCTGCCGGCCATGAAGAAGTGGGTGGAGGTCTGGAGACCACCTCCAAAATTTCCTTGGCCAGAGGAGCCGGCCTGTGCGCGGTCCACTGGGACGCTACAGCTGTTTGAGTGGGAGGAGGACATCCCGCCGTGGCCGCCCCTGGAGACACCTTGCTTCCCCTGTTCCTGGGCCGGGACTTTGGGGACTAAGGGGGGAGGTGGCCTTTTAAGGCCATGTGTGCTGCGCACAAAGGCGGGCATGTGTGGCGGAGTGTCCCGCCCCTATATATATTTGTATTATTATTGTTTGGCGGCGCAGATAAAAGCGCCATGATTTGTTATTGTTTTTATATTTTAAAAACCTTGTGAGGATGCGTGGCTGATCAGCTACTGATTATTTAACTAGCTGACAGTCACGCATCCTTACTAAACTCGTGCAGACTGTGGCCGACGGGTAATAAAATAATTAACAGCTAGTTAACCCCTCGGCCAGAGTATAAAAGCCTCCAGCTGTCCGTGCTAGAGCGGAGAGTGTACAGAGGAGAGTACAGGAGAGCGAGCAAGGAGAGCGGTATTAAAATAGAAACAATTGCTATATATATAGAAGTATACTTGTTTTGTTATTGTTTATTTGTTTGGCCAACGTGCCCTTTTGTTTCTGTCTTTTGTGTTTGTTCAAATCGTTTGTTTTGTTTATTTAATAAAATAGCTGAGCGCCGTAGTGCTCAGTTTCACCACCACCATCCATTGCCTTTGTTTACTGTTATTCCTACCTGGTCCGTGACGTCATCACGGCAACAGCTCGGCCACAGACAGGCTGAGGGAACAACACAGCGTTATCTTATAGGGTCATACTGATGTTTGAGTGACATATTCACAGCCAGTGGCATTGGTACGTAATATGTCCCAATTACTTATCCAAATTAAAACAAAAGTCTAATTTAATAACAGGATTTTTCATTTTGGCATGTTTTTATTTAGAGCATTTTATTTTTTTAAATACCAATCATTCTAAGCACGGGATGGCAATACAGGATAAGCGGTGTAGGAATGTTTGGAAATGCTGCTCTGTGATTGGCTGATTTGTCATATGTGATTCATAATATGGGTATGAGTTGTCTTGATTCCAGCCCTTCGAGTAACAGTCTTCTCTATCTGACAACACTTGCACGCACAGTTGTGAAACAGGCATGTATGCTTGTCGTTTTCAAGCGAATACATGTAAATCATCATAAATCTTTCAAAAGTCAAAAGCCTGTAAAGCACCTTTATTAATCTGAGTGAGTATGTGACATGGAAAAAGCGAGGCACACCGTTGTATTTTGGCCTGGCCACAAGCTAATACACAATTTTTCGGTAATACCAAAAACAGCAATGGCAAGTACACAATCACACACCACCTTGGCATATTTGTTCCTAGTCAGTTCTTTCAGGGGAACTTAATTTAAGAACTTTTTTTAAACTTTGGAGTGTGTTTTCGACATCTAAACCCCCCAGGAACAAACCGAAACCTACATAACTGGAAACTAGAAAGCGTCAGCATTAATATTATTTTCTTATTCTTAGCCAACTTAGCCAACTGATTTTTTAGGAGGAAACATGACGCGTCCTCGCAGCCCCCCATAAAAGCCTATTGAGTCTGACACTTAAAGAGAATCAGAGTATCAGAGTATGTCACTGAGTCTCCGTGCTGGCTACATCAGCAGTACCGCCCAGGAGAAAAGGTTTTTGGAGGCTGGGTTTGAATGAAGAGGATACAATATTGCGGATCACAGAAAAGTTAACAGATCATTGACATTTGTATTGTTTTATAACGTACTATTGTTTTAAGAATGCCCAAGGTCCAAAAAAGAATAAGATTTCGGTGCATAAAAATACATTTTATGCATTTTAAGCACATATTTCCATGTTTTTATTACAAGACGTGTTTAAATTAAGTCAAGATTGATGCATTTAACTCATGTTTTTATTTTTATTTTATTTGTTTAAATCCAGAAATCGACTGACCAGCCTACATAGCTGAGACAACACCAGTCAGGTGCAAGTTTCATTAAATTAATGAGAAAATAATAATAATATAGAATATATTATTTTGTGTCAAAGATACTAGTAAGTGCTCATATTTTCATGATATAATCTAGATTATCAGGTCTTGAATTTCAGAGCGGGATTGTGGGAATCGTGCATTTTCCAAGTTGCTTCCGCATATCTGCAACTTTCAGTGTGGGAAAATTCTGCAGAGATATTTTAAGACAACAAGCTACTGTATTTTTCACCTAATTTAGAATGCCTGAAACACTACAACAATCTCCTAAGGAAGTGGGTGTCGGTGACGAAAGCACAATGAGCCACGTTCTGAGTAGTTCTGGTCAAAATAAGTAAATAAATAAAAGTAGTGCTGGATATTTTAAGTACCGCAAGACTTTATTCTCTCGTATGTGAATCTCGGTCGCTATCTTTAAGGATTATAGAAACTCAGTACACTGCAGTAAGTAAACAGTTTTGAAAAAAAAGACGATATTAAGTCTATCTAGGTGTTGTTTTGTAAGCGGTGACTTTCGCTTTAACTCTTAAAACTCAGCCCCATTCATTTTGGGGCACCAGCGCACCGAAGGTTACACACATATTACTCAGGCATAGTAAAAGCCACCACATTGCTTGTTTATAAGTACAGACTCGGAGCTTTCCAAAGACGTATTCAGTGTGTGTATGCGGTCCACTGTCCTTACAAGGTACCACCAAATGTTCCTGTCAGGACACTGCACTCTGATTGGTTATCATATTATGGTTAATAAAACAATGAATAATCCTCTTCCAACATCGAAACCCTAAACCTAAAGTCAGTATCCTATACTGCAGCCATTACACATCTAAAGTAGTTCATGTTTGGCAGTGAATAAGCGTATTTGTTACTTTAAAAAAAAGTGACCGGCGGTGCTGACTTCCTCAGTTCTCCTGACAGGAACATTTCGTGGTACCTTTGTAAGTGCTCCTAGCCGGAACTACGATTGCCTGACTTAAGCCTCTCATCATGTGACAGAGTTCACAGCTCAGGTTTCCTTCTGAGCCTATTGATCCGTAGCAGCTAGACAGAAAGGGACGGTATCGCTGGAAAGCTTAGAAGCTCAGCTGCACCCCCGTGTTAATTAGGCTTCCAAGCCGTAGGCTGGGGAAGCCTATTGTTTTTGTTAGGATGATAGTCGGTGATATTCAGCAAATTTGTGCAAGTCACATGGTTCGGCAGCCATATTGGATTTTGCAGAATTTGTTAAAACGCCTATGTTTCGGAAACCGCTTACTGCAGAGTTCTGAAAATTGCTATACATGTTGAAGGATAGTCCATGGCTAACAGCTGTTAATATGAAGCTGATTGGTGCTGTGGTTTGGCAACCACATTGATTAATGACATAAAATTACCATAAAAATATAAAATCATCAAAATTCAAACATCTTCTCTGAAACCGCTTATCCGATTGAAACAAAAATTGGAATAAAACATCTCAGTATGGTCATCTGTTACGCTTGTTCAAGGGAAGTTGCTACTGTGAAAATCATGGCGTCCACGCTGCATGACATCAACATACGCAACTGGCTATAAAACTGCCTATAACTTCTTATCGGCTGCACCAAAACGCAAATAGTACAGCTGTGAAAAATTTTGTACATAGTGCGCTCATGTCCACGATTGATTCTACTTAAGGAAAAATTGATCAGTCACATGGTGTGGCAGCTATGTTGGATTTTGCGTAAAACACTTAAACAACAACTGCTCATGAGCCCTTTGGCTGATTGACATGAATCTTGGGTATACGTTATCTTTGTATTGTCCTCTAAAAAATTTAGTCAGGAATATGTCCTACATGAACAAACATGACCGCCGTGAGCCAATCAATATGGGTGACATGGCCGTTTTGCACATATTTAACCTTGAAATGACACATTCCCACCACTGGGGACAGCTGTTAACATGGTACAGTCAACAAGCTAGAGAAAAAAATCTCTTAAATCGGCCATTTTTTGATGGTGTTTAACTAGCTGATGTAACTTAATTACAGTGGAAAGGATGATATTAATTCACACGTACACACAGTATACAGTATATAAAGACACATACTGTAAACTACTGTTGCAGCTGCATCCACGCGAAAATAGAAAAATACAAAAAATAACCTGCACTATGCTTTTTAAACCAGACAATCGAAACAAACAAACACAAAAAAAATACATAATACATGAGCTTTACCATTCACATGAATACAGCTTGCTTAAAAATCGTTATATAATTATTTTTTACGACTAAACTGTGGTCAAACACAGTCACAGATCCTGAATCTGTTCCAACAAACCTGCGCGTGTAGAAAGGATGATATTAATTCACACGTACACACAGTATACAGTATATAAAGACACATACTGTAAACTACTGTTGCAGCTGCATCCACGCGAAAAAATAAAACTTTTTTTTTTTTTTTTTAAAGCTCTGTGGCAGCTACAGGATCTACTCTTAGGTAGGCTGACAGACTACTCATATCAATATATAAATGATGTTTAATGTGATATTCGTTTGGTTATTTGTATGTTTTAAAGTGTTTCTAGTATAAACCTACCGCCACACTGTGTTGACAAGTCAATGGGAAAATTCAAAGTCTCGAGATAAGTTATACGCAGTTTGTAAAACTTATGAACAAATTCATTTTATTAAAGCTACCATGAGTATAATTTCGGCAGAATGTTAACATATAACAGGCGTCAGTTACGTTCTACCTTTTATTTTAATTATATTAAGTTGTATTTATAGGGCTGTGTTTACAAATAAATCGTCTCTGATTCAGTAGTATCTACATACGGAATTCAAGTGAATGGGTATACTGTACTGATACGGCGTCTATGTTATTTATTTTTATTTTTTTATTTCATAACTACATTCATAGTTAGAATTAAGACTAAACTGATAAAACCACAATCGCAAATCCTCAATAGGTGGCAGTGTATTTAAAATATGGAGGTTCTTTTTTTTCCACTTATCACAATATACACGATTAACCAAGGAATGCAATATAAATAACTTATGTCTAATATACATCATTAATGTGAAATATAACTGGGCTACTATTGATGTGCAATAATTACTATTTATGTGCAAACTATAATGAGTTTATCACGTGTGCAATATGATGTTTATATCAGCCGGATATAATGTTTGTTGGGCCAGATGGTTAACTATTGAGTGCTATAATATAACTTTGGATGTGATTTATTATGAAATCATTTGTTCTGTATTTGAGCCAACTCTCCAAAAGGTCTATTACCTGCAGAGCACAATAAATGCTCCATTTCTACACTCTCTCTGGGTTCTGTTCCAGCTTCTTCTCTCCTCTGTCCTGTTTATAATTCCTTGGCATAGGATTGGAGTGGTGTTACTTATAAATCGTGCACATGTTATGTCCTAGTAGCGGTTTGGTCACAATTAAATATGGCGAATTGTGTATTTGCCAGGCACCCCTGATAGCTAATCGTTACACTATTATAACTTTCTATTGCTTTAAAAAAAAGTACATTAAATGATAGTGGCATTAAAATATACAAAAACCAATACATGCTGTAGATTTTATTTTAAAATGAAGAATAGGGCACCACATGCTCAGACACACACACACACACACACACACGCACACAAACTCAAACAAAGAGTGATCTGTAATTTAGAACAATGTTAGCCTCTTATATGCATTATTTTCAAAGTCTATATGACTGCATACTATTTAGAATGTTGTGTGCATCCAAATACAATTTAAATAGCCTACTAATCAATAATTCCAATATGTGGGCCAAAATTGACCCACATATTGGAATTATTGGTTAGTAGGCTATTAGTAGGCTACAGTTAGCACAGTTGTGATGATAACGCTTCATTTATAGTAACCAATGCGCTTAAATTTCATGATAACTGCTTGGAAGCCGTAAAGTTGCTCGCAACTCTTGTTTCATATTGAGGTTCAGTTGTGCAGTGTTTTTTTTGTTTTGTTTTGTTTTTTTTGTTTTTTTGAGCCATCTATGATTACAATATATATAGCACTGACCAAACATGATTATTTTGAAAACACTTTTTTTTTTTTTAGTTTTTTTTAATATATATTCTGAACTCTACCACATATAGTATGCCTGATCCTGTTGCTACTTACATAATATGAAATTAAGTTGTGTAGCCTTTCATTTGATATGTTACATGCATGCAGTACAAACTATCCAGTAGTTCAACATACATAAATGAAAACAGTGAAAAACAGGCAGAAATAGGGCTGAGTGTAAAGAGTTAAAAAAAAAAGAAGTGGAGGGCTGGTTAAAAAGAAAAGCACCTTTTTCTTCTGCTGCAGCAAAAACTTCACGTCAGGCAATGGCAAAAGCAATGGAGAGTGCTCTGTCTCACAGTGATGAACAGCTGTTAGGTCTCCTGAAAGCAGCTTACTTTAAAGCAACACCAGTGTGAATGACGATGCAGTAAAATATATATAGTTTTTTTTATATGCAAAAGTGCCTTTTCTTTTGCCATTCCCCCTAAAATTTTTGAATCCCCCATTGGCTGCAGCATAGGGGGGGAATCCCCCCAGCACACAAAAATGAAATTCAAGCCCTGATTATTAATTAATATTTACGACTTATGGTGCCTATATGAAATGTTGGCTTCTGTGTGGATTTCACATATCTATAAAATAATATAATGTGAAACAATTTTCTATGTAAATATTGTATATGTGTGGGAGTTTATTTTTAGGTGTCATTTAAATGTTAACATGAAAACATTTTTTCAGTTTGGCTTTATTCTACAACAAAGGTTTTCAAACTTTTTAGGCCTGTACCCCTTTCCAAAAACTCTAGTCTACTGCGTACCCCCATCTGAGATAGGGTCATAATATACCTATGAAAACAGAAAGAAATTGGATTTATTGATTAATTACTAAGCTTAAGTACTTATTGATGTTAACTGAAAATATATATATTTTTTTAAATACTAACCTACCAATGTGATGGGCGTGCCTGCGTTTTATCACAGATTTCAATAAAACTGCACCCTGATTAGTAAACAATGCAGCCCGTACACAAGGGTATGTTATTCTGTATTTTAAAATGAACGAATAGGACTTCAAGTTCCAAAAAAATTAAGTGGGTCATTTAAAAAAAAAAAAAACAGGCCTTGATTTGCTGGCTCAGAAGGCACACAGGGAAGGAGGAGGGGCTTGATTGAGTTCAGCCAATTACTGCTCATGGAAAACTGCTGTTAAACTAATAAAATTAAATTAAATTAAATTAAAACTAAAAATGCTATGTAAAATTATTTCAAAATCCAGACCAGTAAGTATGGCAAAATGAGTCCAAACACAGGTTATGCTTTTGAAAAACAAAACTAGGGTTCTAATGTAGAGAGAAAACAGAGAGGGCACTTTGCATAAAAACAATTTAAAATTTACAAATACAGGCATTTAAAAAAAAAAAAATCAGCTAGCATGTGGTACTGTGTGAATATTGAATAACACATTGAATATGTGTGTGTTTTTTTTAAATTTATTTAACTCGAATGTTATCGTTTAACACTTGAGCTGGACATTTAAAATGCTATGAGTGTCTTGTGCAGTATCGAATCCAGCAAGAATAAGCACATTGTTTTGAAGTGAATATTTCCTAAATTTGTTAAAAGTAGAAAGGTGACATTTATATCATGCAGTCATAAATGACTTTTAGCCAAATGCCTTCATGTTAGTTTAGTGCAGTCGTCTGTTCATGTTAATCAGCTGCCAGACAGCTTGTTGATGGGCACTCGCTATATGATATGAACACACTCCATAGGTCTGGAGCAGGGAATCCAGTTCCAATCCCAATCCCAGGAGTTAGGGATAGACTTTTTTTAAATACTGCGATTCTATTTTTGTAATAATAATAATACCGTGCTTTTGCTTTTATTAGTCTAATAATTAGCGGCATACATGCGTAGGCTAATGCAATCACTCGACAAAGGAGTTCAACGAATTAGTCATAGTGAAAAAACACATAAAGCATTGCACTCCAGGCAGCGCAGTGATTTCACTGCCTTAGTGCGGCACAGCTGCCTGCTCAACTCAATAATACTGTTATTTAAAAACATAAACTTAGATAAAACACACTGAACTGATTAAACTACAAACACTGAACATTTAAACTCCAGAAAATAAACATACCTAGTAAATACTACACATTTTTAAAAGAAGCAACATCATACAATGATTTTTTTTTCTTTTTAGCCTACAGACTGCAGAACCATCGCACTGCTGTTTAAATATGTAATTTAGACATGTGTGCTCAATGCTCACTCGCTGTCAGCACCTGGTTGGGTGTTTATAGTTAACCTCGCCCAACAGAAAGGAAACGTACACCAGTACTGCTGTGGTTTTATTTGAAAACAGATTCAAGATTGTTAATTCGATTGCTAAGTCGCAAAGTACTACAATGCCGTTGTCCACCATTACAGGATTTTTCTCGTGTACCCCCTGCAGAAGCTCAAAGTACCCCAGGGTACGCCCAGTTTGAAAACTGCTGTTCTACAACATACAGTGTAAAACCTGTACATATTTTGTTTTAAACTTAAATATTTCACCATTTGATGTTTTTTCTCAATTGGACTTAATATTTTGTGTCATTAGGTAGGACAATTTACGGACTATTGCATTGTGGGATTTTGAAATTTGCAACGCGAACACTACCCACCATGTGTCAAAACATGATCAATATAAATTAGTTAATAGATCCATAATAATAATAACAATAATATTTAACTAACACTAATATGTGTTTTTTAGGATGGATTCAAAAACACGTAGACTGCAGTATACAAGATATTGGAAGACTGCAACAAAATCACTGTCTAATATTACTGAATTCTGATTCTGGAAGTAATGATGAAATGCTGCCATTGGATGTTGACGGTAATGACACAGAACAAATGCAATATGAATTACATAACAACCATGGTGAAGGTAGAGCGATAGTTTTTCTGAAGAAGAGAGCTGGAATGTGGCTGACCACCAAAATTATTACATGTCGTCAGAAAGTGAGGAGGAAAATGTACTGGGCACTTCACTAAAAGAAGACCTGGTAAATTCCAGGTCAAGCAGAATGCACTTGATGAGCGCCTAAAAAATACTGCAGAAAAATGGACATTCACAGCTGTCTACAAGAGCAAGGACATTGTTGAACACAGCAAAAATATAAACAGAAATGAAGTCAGTGATGCAGTACATTCATTTTGATTTGAAAAACAAAATTTCAAAGCACCTGAAACGATAACCTGAAGCTGTAGTAAACAAGGTAGACAATTTGGAAATTTCTTTGTGCATTGATGGATTGCCCCTCTTAAGAGCACTAACGTAACACTTTGGCCAATTCTGTGTGCTATCCATTTGTCACCCATCACCATCTTTCCAGTTACCCTTCTCTTGGCTCTTCCAAACCAACTGATTTGGAATTTCTTGAGGAGACTATACATGATCTGGGCAATCTAATGCAGGATGGCTAGAGTATGGAGGCAAAACACTAAGGATCCAACTGAGATGCATTATTTGCGATGCTCCTGCCAAGGCAATGGTGAAATCCATTAAACAATACTCGGGGTATTATGGATGCGACAAATGCACACAGAAAGGTGTGTGGCTGAATAAAATCACTTATCAAGAGGTGGACAACCTAACATTGAGAACGGATCAATCATTCTGAAGCAAAGTGCAGGTAGAGCACCACCATGGGAAATCACCTCTCTGCAACCTACTGATTGACATGGTCATGCAATTCCCAACAGATTACATGCACCAGAGTTCCTGGGTGTCATGAAAAGACTAATACTTTTATGGCTGAAAGGAAACAGGTAAACAAGAATGTCTGCTGGACAAATCAGTGAAGTCAGTCAGAGGCTACATTAGCTGAAGTCTTCAGTGCCAAACTGTTTTGCAGGCAAGCCAGGAGGATTGGATGAAATTGATCGCTGGAAAGCCACAGAACTGAGACCATTTGCGCAGTACACGGGGAAGGTGGTTCTGAAGGGGATACTTCAAGAAGATCTTTATGACCATTTCATGACCTTGAGTGTTGCCTTGTGCATCCTTCTGCCCAGGACTTGCTCAAGAGCAAAATGACTATGCAAGACAATTACTGACATTCTTTGTGGCACAAGGAAGCAATTTGTATGGGCAAGCATTCTTAGTTTATAATGCGCATTCCATGGTCCATCTTGCATCTGATGCAGATGAGTATGGGAGTGTGGCGGAGTGTCCCGCCCCTATATATTTGTGCACTGTTTTTGTATTATTGTTTGCGGCGCGGATAAAAGCGCCGCGTATTTGTTATTGTTTTTGTATTTTTAGAAACCCTGTGAGGATGCGTGACTGATCAGCTAGTGATTTATTTAGCTAGCTGACAGTCACGCATCCTTATTAAACTCGTGCAGACGGTGACCATCTCCCGAGTTAATTCATTGAATAATTGTTGCTAATCGTGAGATGGTCACTGTATATAAACCTGCAGCTCTCTACCCTCAGAGGAGAGCGTCAGAGGTGAGACGGGTTTTGAGCAAGCGAGCGAGCGAGAGTAAACAACTGCTAAGTATCGTGCTGGGGTAAAACCAGCACGCTTATTTGTTTATTTATATTTGTTTGGCCAACGTGCCCTTTTGTTTTGTAGTGTTTTGTTGTTTGTTTTTGTTTTATTATTTAATAAAAGCAGCTGAACGCCGTAGCGTTTCAGCTCTTACCCGTACTTCCTGAGTCTGTGTTTCTGGTCTGACGTCATCAGTGAAGGCATCCTGTTCACAGTTGGTGTCCAGAAGCGGGAGGACAGCGCCGCCAAGCATCAGGCCAGAAATACTGCAGTTTTTTTTGTTTTTGAGAAAAAAATAATAATGGGAAGAAGTGGACGGAGGAAACAGCAGCAGCAGCAATTGCATCAGCAACAGCTCGGGGCTGGTTGCAAGTCCCGCCAGGTCTCTGCTGTGCTGGACGTTTGCCTCACCTGTCTGAAAGGTGAGGAATGGTGCTTCGCTGTTGGTGAGGTTGGGCACGTAGCACCCGACCAACCCCCTCCATGGCAGGTGAGGGAGGATTGCCCAGAGCAGCAACCAGAGGATAAGGAGTCGGTCCGTCCACAGCCCAAGAAGGGGAAGGCCGAGCGTCCACAGCCCAAGGCTCCACTAGCAGGGGAGGAATACCTGCTGGTTTCACCTCCACCACCACCATCTGAGGGAAAGGAGCAGGAGCTGCCTCTACATCCTCCGAGGCGGACTGGTCCACTCTCCTGAGAGGGATATCGTGGAGGCCCTCCTTGCTGTGATCAACCTCCTGTGGGCGAGAGATGGGGAGCGCTGGGAGGCCTGGGAACAGAAACACCACCCAGCATCCCTCCCAGACATCGCAGCCATGGGGCTCAACTATCTGGCTGCAGATATGGGAGGGACCCCGCTGCTGTGTCCAGCGACAGAGGGAGAGGAGCCCTCGCCACTGTTTCCAGTGCCAGAGGGAGAGGAGCCATCGCTGCCATCTCCAGCGCCAGAGGGAGAGGAGCCATTGCTGCCGTCTCCAACGCCAGAGGGAGAGGAGCCATTGCTGCCATCTCCAGCGCCAGAGGGAGAGGAGACATCGCGTCCATCTCAAACGCCATTGTTTCCAGTGTTAGAGGGAGAGGTCCCACCGCTGACATCTCCAACGCCAGAGCGTGAGGAGCCCTCGCCACTATCTCCAGCACCAGGAGCAGAGCAGCAGGAGCTGCCTCTGTCTCCACCACCACCAGGAGCAGAGCAGCAGGAGCTGCCTCTGTCTCCACCACCGCCAGGAGCAGAGCAGCAGGAGCTGCCTCTGTCTCCGCCACCGCCAGGAGCAGAGCAGCAGGAGCTGCCTCTGTCTCCACCACCGCTAGGGGCAGAGCAGCAGGAGCTGCCTCTGCCTCCGCCACATCCACCAGCAGAGGGTGAATACCTGCTGGTTCCACCTCAACCACCGTGGGAGGACTGCTTACCGCTCCCAGCACCACCAGCAGAGGGTGAATACATGCTGGTTCCATCTCAAGCGCCGTGGGAGGACAGCTTACCACTCCCACCTCCACCAACAGAGGGTGAATACCTGCTGGTTCCATCTCCACCACCGTTGGAGGACTGCTTGCCCCTCCCACCTCCACCAGCAGAGGGTGAATACCTGCTGGTTCCACCTCCACCGTCATGGGAAGGACTGCTCCTGCCCTGCCTGGCTCTGCCCAAGGATGCCTGCCTCGCACCGCCCAAGGATGCCTGCCTCGCACCGCCCAAGGATGCCTGCCTTGCACCGCCCAAGGATGCCTGCCTCACACCGCCCAAGGATGTCTGCCATGCATCGCCTGGGGCTGCCTGTTGCTCCGTATTGCCTTGGGTTGCCTGTGGCTCCGCATCGCCTGGGGCTGCCTGTGGCTCCGCATCGCCTGGGGCTGCCTGTGGCTCCGCATCGCCTGGGGCTGCCTGTGGCTCCGCATCGCCTGGGGCTGCCTGTGGCTCCGCATCGCCTGGAGCTGCCTGTGGCTCCGCATCGCCTGGGGCTGCCTGTTGCTCCGCATCGCCTGGAGAGCCACCAGTTACAGGGTACGAAGGAGAAGTGGAGCTCCCGCTGCCGCCTCCATGGCCAGGGGCTCCCCTCCCGAGTTCGCCTCCCGAGGGGTCCACTGCTCCTGCCGTCGCCTCCCGAGGGTCCGCTGCTGCTGCTGTCGCCTCCCGAGGGTCCGCTGCTGCTGCCGTCGCCTCTCGAGTGTCCGCTGCTGCTGCCGTCGCCTCCCGAGGGTCCGCTGCAGCTGCCGTCGCCTCCCAAGGGTCCTGCTTCGCCTGGGGTCACTAGTGGCTGGAGCTCCATTAAGGGGAGCTGCCGGCCACGAAGAAGGGAGGGAGGTCAGGTGACCAGCTCCCAAAGCCGCACTTTCGTGGCAGACAGAAACTGTGGTCGGAGCCCCACGGATGGGGAGCTGCTGGCCATGAAGAAGGGGGGGAGGTCAGGAGACCAGCTCCCCCCGCTGCAATTTCGCTGTAGGAAAATGGGTGGCTGGAGCCCCACGGAGGGAGCTGCCAGCCATGAAGAAGGGGAGGAGGTCTGGAGACCACCCCCAAAATTTCCTTGGCCGGAGGAGCCGGCCTGTGCATGGTCCACCGGGACGCTACAGCTGTTTGGGTGGGAGGAGGACATCCCGCCGTGGCCTACCTTTGACCCGTTGCTGCCCCTGTTCCTGGGCCAGGACTGTGAACCGGGACTTTGGGGACTAAGGGAGGAGGTGGCCGAAAAGGCCATGTGTGCTGCGCACAAGGGGGGGGGCATGTGTGGCGGAGTGTCCCGTCCCTATATATTTGTGCACTGTTTTTGCATTATTGTTTGCGGTGCGGATAAAAGCGCCGAGTATTTGTTATTGTTTTTGTATTTTTAAAAACCCTGTGAGGATGCGTGACTGATCAGCTAGTGATTTATTTAACTCGTGCAGACGGTGACCATCTCCCGAGTTAATTCATTGATTAATTGCTGCTAATCGGGAGATGGTCATTGTATATAAACCTGCAGCTCTCTACCCTCAGAGGAGAGCGTCAGAGGCAAGACGGGTTTTGAGCGAGCGAGCGAGAGAGAGTAAACAACTGCTAAGTATCGTGCTGGGGTAAAACCAGCACGCTTATTTGTTTATTTATATTTGTTTGGCCAACGTGCCCTTTTGTTTTGCAGTGTTTTGTTGTTTGTTTAAATCTTTTGTTTTTGTTTTATTATTTAATAAAAGCAGCTGAACGCCGTAGCGTTTCAGCTCTCACCCGTACTTCCTGAGTCTGTATTTCTGGTCTGACGTCATCAGTGAAGGCACCCTGTTCACAGTTGGTGTCCAGAAGCGGGAGGACAGCGCCGCCAAGCATCAGGCCAGAAATACTGCAGTTTTTTTTGTTTTTGAGAAAAAAATAATAATGGGAAGAAGTGGACGGAGGAAACAGCAGCAGCAGCAAGTGCATCAGCAATAGCGCGGGGCTGGTTGCAAGTCCCGCCGGGTCTCTGCTGTCCTGAGTCTGTGTTTCTGGTCTGACGTCATCAGTGAAGGCTTCACAGGGAGCCTTGATAATTGCAGTGGTTTCCCATTTGAGAACTATCTACAGAAGCTGAAACGTCTGGTTCGCTCAGGGAAAAATCCTCTCACACAAATTGTAAAAGGACTTGGAGAGCTTGAGAGTTTTCAATTGATACGACCAATACCCAAGTGAAAAATCCAAATTAAAAGGCCAAACAATGCCTATGTCCTCAGTGACACTGCCTGCTGTGAAGTAAATGCCATTACACATGAAAAAAGATGATAGTGTTTGAAAGAGTGGAACCTTATTTTACCCAGCCGTGACTCCCGCATTATAGGTTATTACAAAGCTCATGTGAGAGATGCTCACATGAAGATTTGTTCTGCCAAAAGTATGGTTAGAAGGGCAGTGATGATTGAAGAGGAGCAGGAGTCACAAGTTGTTTTCTTGGCAATTCTTCATGCATTTTGATTATTAGGTAACTAAATCTATATTTAACCTGTCTTGACAGCTCATGACAATTAGAATAATTTTTGTGGGAAATATGTTTACTTTTTTTAATTAATAATGAGTTGTTTAATTATAAGGACTATGTTACTAGGGGCTGGACCAAACCAAAGTTAGCATTTAGCAAACGACAACGCAAAAGCATTCACGGTAACAAAACACAAGAAAAATTCCAAGCGAAATCTCACGGAACCAAAACAAGCCCTTTTGGCCCTTCAAAAAGCAGCTATCGCTTGTTGACTACAAGTGGGTTGAGAAAGGGGAGTGGTTTGCTATCGCCCAACCAAATCTACTCAATTCAATTCCAGCTTTAAATCACAGGACTTTCGCAGGACCGGATTTTATAGTCAACTTCAAACTTGTCGAAAGCTATCATGTATTAAGCAAATAGTAAAAAAATAACACTAAACATCCTGATATTTGCAAAAAAAAACCAAAAAACCCAGTACATGCCTCTGACGTCATATATCGAACACTTGCACACAACACTGAATAATTTAAAATGAATAATTTACAATATCAAATATTAGTATTTGTATTATTCATATTATTATCATAATATATGTTATGTTTGTTGCACCCTTAAACGAAACACGCACAAGACTTCTTTAGCCTACTTTTTTTTTTGCCACAGTTCGAATTAAATGTTTAATAAATCAATATGTATTATTTATTTAATATGTACAAACAATATACTATTTTCTACTCATGGAGAGGTTTGCTTGAAGCAGTGTCTCTTTTAGTGATGGTAAAGCTTCATTACATTCAACTTTGATCAAACTCAAGGTTAACAAATATAAACAAACTAGAATACTAATAAAGAATGTATGAATGTTTTAACCACTTTAAAGATATTAACTTTTAGTTTTAAACATTTGGTTACTCTCGTAAGTACTTCAACATGTTGGCCTACACAGAAACATTATGAAGCCCAAATCCTCGACATTTAAGAACAAGCCCACCGTTCCAGTTCAAGGGAGCACATTTTGGCTATACCATGTCAGCATGCCAAGTGGTCCCCTCGAAATATAAATCCCTGTAGATAACCAAATTACATAATACCTATAAAGGTCATCTCAGAAGCATCAAGATGAAGTTTTTAAATTTGCTTTGGGTTTTCTACAGAAGAAATAATAATATAAGCAGCAGTGTGGAGTAGTGGTTAGGGCTCTGGACGCTTGCCCGGAGGGTCGTGGGTTCAATCCCAGGTGGGGGACACTGCTGCTGTACCCTTGAGCAAGTACTTTACCTAGATTGCTCCAGTAAAAACCCAACTGTATAAATGGGTAATTGTATGGAAAAAATAATGTGCTATCTTGTAACAATTGTAAGTTGCCATGGATAAGGGCATCTGCTAAGAAATAAATAATAATACAACTACCCGTTTAAAATAAAAAAAACAAACAATCTGCTATCAATGTTTGTTTTTTTCACGGCACTGGATAGCATTGCATTCAACTTCTTATTGTATATAATATGTACCGGTACTGATCCTGGCGACAGTGTTACGTTGGTTTTTGGATGTTCTATTCACCCCAAGGTTTTTTTTTTTTTTCGTTCTTGTGCAGTTACTACTACAACAACAACAACAACAACAACACAAAAAAGGTGGCACCCGAAAGGACGCATCCAGTAAAAGCACTCCGTGTAAAATGCAAAATGCGCTATATCGTCTGGACGTCGCGAGTTCGAGTCCAGGCTATTCTTTTGCCGACCGTGGACAGGAGCTCCCAGGGGGCGGTGCCCGGGGGAGGGAGGGTTAGGTCGGCTAGGGCGTCCTCCGCTCACCGCGCACCCAGCGACCCCTGTAGTCTGGCCGGGCGCCTGCGGGCTTCCCTGTAAGCTGACCGAGCGCTGGTGGCTCTTGGTTGGCTGCATGGTGAGTCCGCAGTGTGAAAAAAAGCAGTCGGCTGACGGCAAGCGCCGGAGGACAGCGTGTGTCGTCTTCGCCTCCCGAGTCAGCGCAGTAGTAGCGGTGAGATGAGCCTAATAAAAAAAATTGGCCATTCCAAATTGGGAGAAAATAATAGAAAATAATTGGCAATGACTAAATTTATATATATATATATATATATATATATATATATATATATATATATATATATATATATATATATATATATATATCCAAAACAGTAATTCAAATGAAATATTCTTAATTTCGTGTGATAAGCGTGTACACATTATTTATGTAATATCTAAAGATAATGTAATGTTTTGAAAATGGATGAATACTAAGTAAGTTCTAATCACCATAAAGTTCTAAGCAGGTCTGGAAAATTTGCCTGAAAATTGTTCTGGGATTATTCTTTCCTAACGTTCCCTAATTTAAACAAACGTTCTTAGAACGTTCTGGGAATTTAACATTGTTAGCTGGTTAATCACTCGAATCTCAACAACTAGCTGAGCTCTGTTTAAATCAAGTAGTAAACCTGTAGTTTACAGTCCAGATTATAGCACGTCTCATAACGATTGCAGTAGTTATAGCATTTTTTGAAAAATGAATTGATTTAAATTTAAGAATCCTACACATCAGACACATTTTTATAAAGGTTATTTTACTGTGTGGCGGTTCTGATAATCGCAATGCGGAGTAACAAAAAAACTAACTTTTTTTTATTTTTTATTTAATTAGTAGTAGCGGTAGCACCATGATGGCTTTGGACGTGTCTAGATATTGTATTAGAGCTATTTAATTCTCGTAACTTTGAATTGAATTAGCTGTCGCGATTAACATGTTAGCACAACTTTAGCATAGCACATTAAATAATCCATTTGGTGCTATGAAGGAATCGTGATAGAAACATTTAACATATACTTACATGTAATAATATTTTGTCTTGTCTTGTTTAATTAATAAATCAATATTAGCTTAACCTCTAATTAGCATACAATGAAACCCACTTGTCAAGGTATTCTTTTCAGGAATAATAGGGGGACAATCATCGCGTGCTACCTCCATTTTGAAACCTATTTCAAAGGAAACAGAAAAGTAAAGGCAACAACTTAATAACAATTATAATGATAGTTAAAGTATTCCTCTAAAATGTGTAAAGATACTTGTGATATAGGCAAGATTGTGTTAGCATTTATACTACAAATAATTACTTTCCCTATTTAAATAATCTTATATAGTAATCAAGATGTTTGCTCAAGAGTTCTAATATTTTGTCTGTTTTTATGGATAAAATAAAGTTTGAAAGATATTAAAAGTTACAGACTGTTGTACAAGAAGCCAATAACAGACTAGAGCAGTTTAATGAATATCAAAGTTTTATAATAATAATAATAATAATAATAATAATAATAATAATAATAATAATGTCCAGGATTGTTGCTTATCTGCGTCTGTGAAACGAACCGCTAATAGTTATTATGGCATGGCATACATATAACCATAGGAAAACTGCAGGGAAAGCTTTTGTCTAGACTATAGGACCATATGTAAAAACTTTCCAGATTAAGATGCATGCTATACCTGAAGATATTACAATTCCTAAAAATGAAGAAACATGTGATGTCAGATTTATGTTTTGTTAAATTGTAACAGCAGTATATGTAGCATATATTAATATGAGTACGTTTTAATAAGAAACTTAAATGCCATTGTGTCACATTACAAACGTATATGCTTTTTTCAGTTGGGATATCCTTGCTCTCTCTCACAGCGGCGATGTTATCTACACAGTAGTCTGTAGTTTTTTAACAAGGTAGAAACAAAAAAATAAATAAAAAGGCTTTACGGGACTGTGGTATAACAGTTATGTTCAAAGCTTTGTAGACTTTATTTCCCCATAAGGAGTCACGATAGAGTAAGGAATATTCAGAACTCATTTGCAAAGACTCGAGCGAGCAATCACGGCGGGCGTGGCTAACAGATTTTTGTACGTCTTGTGCGTGTGTTACGCCGCTCAAAGAAGCCCTGCGTCAGCGTGGTGTCTGGAGACGGGAATCCCGGTGGAGCGCGCTGCTGCTACTTGTCGTTAGAGCGATTTGAGTCTCGGTAGAGCGAGGGAAAGAAAAAGAAAAAGAAAAGAAAAAAAGAGTTGCAGTTAAAAAAAATACAACAAACATTACACTTAACTGGATACTATAAAACAATCGGAACAATTGATTTTTTTAATTTTATTTTTTACTTTCTTGGATTTACATTTTAGTCCTGGCATTTTTCCATTTACGGTTTAATTTGGTACCGAGTAAGTGAGTGATTGAATCTGTGAAAAGAAGAGGAATAACATTTTTTTTTTTTGAAATAACGTTTTGGACCGGAGGTGAACAGTTTGAGCATTTCCATCATGAGGTAAGAAATAACATATTATACAGAACCATGAAAACGGTGCATTGAAATGTTTGTTTTATTTCTTTAACTTTATTTTAGTTTTGCATATGGACAATTATTGAAGTATATTACATCCAGGGGTATTCGTGTTTACTGCATCGATGTCAGATGGCAAATTCTGATCTCGTAATTAATTTCTTGTTTGTGGAATTATTGCACGAACTGCAGCATTGTTAGACGAAGCACACAGTGGACGATTTATCAATGGGCAAATTAAATTAAGTGTGACTGAACTATACCTCAGGGGAATTTAACTTGTGTTGCAGGACAGTTGGGCGTTTGAAAGCACAGCATTTTCAATCCTACACAACAACAACAACAACAAAAATAATAATTCTAAAATGTTATTCATGACTACAATATTTAATCATCGCTATCTATGGAGGAGGGGGCGAGTATGTGTTTTTTAAAATGTTATTAAGTTGTTTAAATAATGTTTTACATTTCGCTGTCGTTGCAATGCAGTACTCTCATGGAATCAATAAACACATGGGAAAGAGCTACGATACCCGGTTAATAAAATAATCCGTCTTCAACAAAACCAAACCATCTAATTATTATGGATATACTGGTAATCTGGTTGTAATGCTGATGCAATTTATTTCCCACTTCAAATCGGTGTTTTCAGAATGGATGGAGTACGTGCCATGGATCCTAATACAGTATCTCCCTAAGAATTGGGAAATGCGAAATTATTGTTTTCATTTTGAGATTGCATATTTTAATAACTGTATGTATATTGTTACCCGGTTAAAATATATACGATTTTCGATTAAAACGTATACATATTTTTTTGCAATTTAAAATATTACCGTATGTTTTACATTTGGCGTCTTTCAAAATTGTCAGATTCCACCCACACAGTTCTACATTTAAAATGTAACGTAGATTGTATTTTATGGAACGATAGAATATTTTATATTAATAAAAAAACAACAAAAAAAAAATTGTACTCATTGAGAAAGTAAGTCTTATTGTATGTACTGGACCAAATAAGGTAACGGTAATTAGTAATCAAATGATTTACACGATCATAAACCTACATTCCTATGTTTTTACCACGTACACAAATCCAACATTGTGCTTAATGCCAGTGGTATATTACTGAGTTACAATCAAGACACATAATAGTTTTTTTTAAGACAGCTTTTATTACTTGTGCAATACAGTTCAGGTGAAATTTGCTTTGGTATGGAAATCCAGTTGTTCATCCAATCTGAAAGGCCACTCATGGTTTTTTTTGTCTTCTTTTTCTAAATATAACAGTGGTTGGGAAATGCTTGTCTGGTAACAACTGTTGCCCTCACAATTTGTTCTAAAATACCACATTGAAAAGCAGACCCACACGTTTTCTGTGGAAGGTGGTTTTATTTTACGTTAATTGGTAACGACAGTTGGTGGTAGAGGTTTTATTGTTTTTGGCATTTTGACCAACGGATTTATACCTGTGCACACTGAAATTCTGGTAATGGCCATTGTCAGTAAAACAAGAAGAACATTATGCTGTAAAAATCTTGTCGATTAAGTCGCTATTAATAATGGAATGTGTTTACTGTTTTGAATTTAAATACAGTGAATTCGGAATAGATCTGTTTTAGTTAAAAACAACTTTAATTACATATGTGTGTCTGTTACTCTGTATACATATAAAATGGCCCTGACGTTTGAATGTAAACATTTACAGAGCTAGAATTTAAGCTCATTGCTTCATCTGGCTGTTACAAAGACTCGTGCCATTGTAAGGTAGAAGTACTTGGTGTTTTTCTCTTATGATGATGAAACAGCCTGCATTATGCGCCATTCATAGAGGTGCTCTGATCTTCTTTTATATATCAATATTGATGGATTCCTTTGATTTAACAGTTTTTCATGCCACATCCTGGTTATAGTGGCCAGGGATGGAAATAAGACTCCAATTGCATAGCAGTTTGATCCATTCCAGGTTTTACTGTGTGTTTAATAAGACACGCTGGAGCTTGTTACCAATACACTGTGGCTAATCAAGCTGGTATTAAAATCTGTGATGAGTGAAACTGTTATACAATAGCAGTCTTCTTTCCATCCCTGGTGTCTTATAGAAATTGACTGGCGCCACCTAGAAGAAAACCAAAATCTCTGGAGTGATGTGTAGAAGGGAACAGCTTTTTTTCTGAAAGTTTGTCAGGTTAGGGTGGTTCAACTTTGAGTCTTTTCATCAGCAGCCTTCGGGTGGGGCCCCCATATTTTTGGCCATAGTTGACATGTATTAAAAAAAAAAAAAAATGGAATCCATCTCAAAAGATTCGACCAAATACCGAATCCTACAAAAATTGTCAAGAAAACTGAAGGAAACTGTTGAATGAAAAACAGACTGGCAGCTACTAACAAGGGACGTGCACAATCTTTAATTTTGAGCCTTTTGGTTAATAGTATTTTTATTACCGAATGGAAATATATCCCTGAATAAGATTTTAGTTTGAAATTTACACAATTTACCACTAGCCCCCTCCCCCCCACAACAGAAATGTCAAAATATAGAACTGTTTACTTTACCTTTACAAGAAAGGAGAGCTGAATCTTTGCCATAACCCACTATTTTCTTTTATGACGTTTCAACCTGTGCCAACTGATCTGAGAGCTATGAGGAAAAAATTACCGTGAGTGACCTGAATCTCCCTGCGAAATAAAACTTTAACGTTGATTTAAATGCGCTGTGTGTGTAACACCTATCAAATAGGCTACAAAATAGTTTTAAAATTAATAAAACACAGCAGTTTCCAAATGGTTCAACTTGGATTGGCACATTTACATTTGTAATGTAATTTACTAAAGCATATTGTTCAACGTCTTGCACATCTGACAGTTGTAAAGTTACTAAAAATATAAAAATATATATTTCTGTGTACCAAGTTGTTTTTTTTTTTCCTCTTGGTATGATCTGTAGAACACGTTTCACAGACAAAGCAACAAAGCACAAAAGTGTACAACAGTTTGCCATTACTGTATATTACAGGTTTACTGCATAACTTTACACCATGAAAAGTGTGATGTGACTGCTGTGTTGCATACGGGGTATGTTTACATTCAGCAGCTACGTGACGTGTTTAGTGCGTGCGCCACCAGTAATTTAGGGAGTCGAGTTCATCACAAACGTGTTCTTGTTCTTGAATACCTGTTATTAAATACAACAGTTACATTCAATTCCGGATTTGTGTCTTACTTAAAGAACTGCACACATTGGAGGGATGTTTGGACGGATGTAGGATTCGGATTTGGTTCACAGAGTATTCGTCCAAATCCGAACCCTGCTCAAAAACTAGGTGTTTGGGCCGAATCCGAAATTGAATCCTGGATTCGGTGCCCCTTTTTATTTGCAAAACTCCAAAAATGCTAATTCAAAACTATTCATACCCTTTGATGCTATGATAGTGTTGTCTATAAGGTGCTAGACATTTCAATATGATAATGCAGAACCTAATTCTAGAAGTCTAGAAAATGCTGGATTGTAGGTGAACATTCTTAGAGTATAAAAGGGTTAAGCATAAGATGATTGCTGTCATTACCAATAAGTCAATATGGGACTGTGGCAAAGTGGTGAGTGAATACAGGTGCATGCTGTGCAGAGTGGATACAAAACAGACAGACAATGATTTCCAGGTGCAAGGGTGTTTATTGATTTTAATTGACAATGTCCAGAGCCTTATGGCAAACACCTGTAAATAATAATGATGGAGTGATACAGCGGCGTGTATCACTCGGTATTTGTAAATCCCCGGGTTTGACCCGCAACCAAAAGTCCAGTTTTACATACCAACACAAAATACAAACACAGTTCCTAGTGATAGTGAATAAGTGCTAGTGGTGTTTTACAGTTCTCCGTCCGGGTTTATGCTGGCTTCTGCTACAGCTCCGGATCATGTTATAGGTAGTCTAGTTTAAAACAAACAGACAATTATAGCAAACACTAACAGACAAAACAAACTCCCGGTTTACAGTACGGTAACACAGGCTCCTTGTAGGTTGTCTCTAATCATTTACCAAGGAACAGATCACGTACGCCATGTCCCCTATTTATATCCTCGGTCGTGACCCCAAGGTTAACGAGCGCATCCGCTCCTCCAATCCTCAGATGCCTTACCATTTACCGTCTGGGTCATTGAGTTTGGATACCATAGCTCCGCCCCTTTACTAAATGACTGACTTCCTCCTATCCTATGGAATAAATTGTTGTGCCATTTAGTTAAGGGTACTCTGTTCCTTTTACACAGTGCCCTCACAGGTCGAGAGGGAGATCTAACACCAAGAATCATTCGATCTCTGTCACAGGGACAAAATAAAGAGCTATCTGAAGACCTTAGGCAGAAAATTATTTATTGTCAAAGCTTGAGAAGGATACAAGATTTCCAAGCATTTGAGTATCCCAATTTCAACTATTGTTTCTATTATCAAGTACAAGTCTCGTAGTACTGTCACAACGCTCCCTCGGTCTGGAAGAAAAAAGGTTCTTTCACCAAGAACAAGTAGAAGAATTGTGAGGAAGGTTAATAACAATCCGATATTGACTGCCAAACATATTCAAAGTGAATTGGCTGCAAGTGGGACTGGGGTTTCCATTTCAACTATAGGTTGAGTATTGAATGGTAAAGGTCTCAATGGTCGCAGGCCAAAGAAAAAGCCACTCTTTAGGAAAACGTCACAAGCACAATCGCTTAGCCCTTGGACGCCTAGGTAGAATGACCATATTTGGGCTTGAATATGACCACTTTGTGTTTAGCGCTTGTAGTTTGGCAACCTTACATCAGAAATCAAAACCCGATAAATCTACAGAAGGTCTTTAGTAGCTGTTTCCAATGATATAATGTATTTTATTGTGAAATGTATTATTTTTTTTTTTTATATAAACTTTACCGCCCCAAAATTTGAAAAATGTATAATAAATAATATTTTTAAAAATTTCAACCCCCTTCCAAGTTAGATTTAAAAGAAAGATTGTCAGCATATGACAGGGGAGTGAGTGAGGTGGAGAGGGTCAGTGGGTGTTTCGTTTTTCTTTCTTTTTATACTGTTATTTGTTTGTTATTGTCTATATAAATAGTTATAGTTTTGTTTAAGTAATTTAGAAAACTTTTGTAAACCTTTGAGGCCACTAAGGCTGTGTGACAGAGATCGAATGATTCTTGGTGTTAGATCTCCCTCTCGACCTGTGAGGGCACTGTGTAACGGGAACAGAGTACCCTTAACTAAATGGCACGGCAATTTATTCCGTAGGGTAGGTGGAAGTTGGTCATTTCAGAAAGGGACGGAGCTACTGTATCCAAACTCAATGACCCAGAGGGTAAACGGTGAGGCATCTGAGGATTGAGGATGGATGCGTCGTTAACCTAGGGGTCATGAGCGAGAATATAAATAGGGGTCATAGCTGACGTGATCTGTTCCTTGGTAAATGTGTGCTTCCAGTAAAGCTATTTATTATAGATGACAAAACATATTGCATTTTTACGTTTCTTTCGAGTTTTATTTTGTATTTGTTCACCTTTCAGTGCGCCCTAATGTTTTTATTTGGTTGAATGGTCCGTAAACTTTGATTTGGTTGAATTTGTTACTTTAAAGAAATGTGTTAATCCTGATGAAAATTACTTCTTTAATACTAATTTTATCATTAACTTACATTATCTAACCACATTTAAACAGTAATAATAAGTCTTATAATAAGACTTATCTATTGAGTTAAATTAAGTATGATGCAATTGAAAATGCTGATGTACATTTAAAAAAAAATCTCAACTTAATGCTGAAAGACTTAATTTTTCTAAAGAAACACATGAACAAACTTTGTACTTTTAATAGTTATCAAACATTTTTTTACCTTCTCAGAAATGTGGTAAAGAGATTTGGTTAATTAAGTTAAATCTGATATCCCAGAAACTCTAGCAGACATGCTGCTTTGTCTTTAAACTCAAACAAGTGCTATACTATTTAGGGGTAAATACATATAATTGATTTTCAACTGAATCTGTGTATAGATCTGAAATATCTTCAAGTCCATCAAGCAGAGATGAGTTTTCCGTAAGTGTCGTGGTACGAATCGTATCGTGGCCTGTGTGTCGTGGTACGAGTCGTATCGTGGCCTGTGTGTCGTGGTACGAATCGTATCGTGGCCTGTGTGTCGTGGTACGAATCGCATCGTGGCCTGTGTGTCGTGGTACGAATCGTATCGTGGCCTGTGTGTCGTGGTACGAATCGTATCGTGGCCTGTGTGTCGTGGTACGAATCGTATCGTGGCCTGTGTGTCGTGGTACGAATCGCATCGTGGCCTGTGTGTCGTGGTACGAATCGCATCGTGGCCTGTGTGTCGTGGTACGAATCGCATCGTGGCCTGTGTGTCGTGGTACGAATCGCATCGTGGCCTGTGTGTCGTGGTACGAATCGCATCGTGGCCTGTGTGTCGTGGTACGAATCGCATCGTGGCCTGTGTGTCGTGGTACGAATCGCATCGTGGCCTTGGTGGATCGTCTCACCCCTAATGTTTGTTCCAATGATGGAAAAGAGAGGTTGGAATTTTTTTTTAAATTTTAGACCAGATTCTATTAAAATGTACTTCTGAAGAGGTTTTGTTTCTAGCAGGAGTTTTTACTTGCACTGCTAATTGTAATGAGGACAGGAACCACCCTGAGCCACTCCCTAAGTCTGCAAGAGAATTAGCAGTAATGATAAAGAAGTTTTATATAGTTGATGTGTGGAAAAATCTGCATCCTAATAAAAGGCAATATACTTGGGTCAAGTACAGTAATAGTAACATTTCCATGGCTAGATTATATCAAACTTATGTTTTTAAAGAACATTTAAATTTGATGAAACAATATAACATTTCTCCTGCTACTTTTTCTGATCACAACCTTGTCTCTTTCTGTTTTATTGCCCTGTATTAAATGCAGTCGTTCCTATTGGAAATTCAATACTAACTTGTTGAATGATTTACACTAAATGTTTTAGTTTCTTTTGGAAAAAATTGGAGGGCTGGTGAAGATTCTTTTTCAAATATTAGGCAATGGTGGGATGTGGGAAAAGTTCAAATAAAAGCATTCTGTCAAGTATAATGAAAACATTGCGAAGAGGGTAAATGAGTCTCTGCAAGAGCTGGAGCGGGAGGTCTTAGGCTACATACACACACAGGCTAAATGTGGTTGTGAGTACACCTTTTGTTCTTAATACAGTTTGTATACACACACGGTTCGGTTACAAAAGGCAGCGACAACTGCACTAAATCCTTTTCAGAGCAAGTATCGAGTGTGGTTATTAATTCAGTTCGGTTAGTTAATGCGCACTAACTGTGTGTGTGTGTGTGGCTCTGTGCATCCGGTACATCCCTTTTTATTTGCAAAGTACTGTAGTGCCCTACGATTTGAACAGACCGGACATTTTTTCTGCGATAGAATGGAGACCAATCCAATAACAAGTGCTTTATCGAAGTGTCAGGTCTTAAATTCAAAGATTACTACCTCTTTTTAGATTACCCACAATGTGCAATCAGCCTTTCAAACAGCTCATCCTGTTCTATATTACCAGTTTCTTTTGCAGACATTATTTTAAATTATCACGTAATTTTAAAGCTGGAAAACGTGCTGCTTCAGTATAGGCTATTAAAAAAACAGGCTACATACGGACAAATATTACTTGATCCCTAACTTTATTATTATTATTATTATTATTAATTTTTTAGCAGATGCCCTTATCCACGGTGACTTAGTCGTAAACAATAATACATTTCAAGAATCACAGTACAAGTATTAATACAATTATGAGCAAGATCAAATACAATGACGATCGGGTCTAGCAAGTACAAGTATATGACAAAATACCATTTAGTAACAGAGCAAATAGATCCATGCAGACTGACTACATATTATTATTATTATCTCTGTTGTCTAAAACCACGTGCAGGAATGAAGGTCAAAATTTGCACATGCGCTATCAGAATAAGTTTTCCGAAAAGTGCGTTTACATGATATACATTTGGTTCGTTTTAGGAATTGAGTCGGAAATTTCTAGGTGCTGTTTTCTGAAAACTGACCTAAGGAATATTCCGATACATTTTCCAAAAACTGTGTTTACATAACTTTTGATATCGGAATTAGTTTTCTGAAAACTTAGTTTTCCGAAAAATATCGGAATTCTTATGCTCATGTAAACGCACCGATTGTCTCACTCCGACTGTCAGTGTCAGAGTCAATCAGTAAAGTAATGCATTTGTTAACGTCCATATGTATTTGTTAATAGCCCATACTGAAGCAGCAAATGTTTACCAGCTTTAAAATTACGTGAGAATTTAAAATAATGTGTGCAAAAGAAACTGGTAATATAGAACAGGATGAGCTGTTGGAAAGGCTGATTGCACATTGTGGGGAATCTGAATAGAGGTATAGGATAGTAATCTTTGAATTTAATACCTGACACTTTGATAAAGCACTATATTGGATTGGTCTCCCTTCTATCGCAGAAATGTCCGGTCTTCAAATCGTACTTTGGCTACTACAGTACTTTGCATGCAAAAATATGCTGTGTTTTCCGAAAACTTCAATGTGTGTAAACAGTTGAATTCTAATTAGATTTTCTGTCATTAATCATGTAAACACAGAAAAGTGGCGTTTTAAGAATCAGTTTTCTGATTTCAGTTTTCCGAAAAAAGGCTTTGTCATGTAAAAGTACCAAGTGTTTACCTTTCTCTCCATTACACACAGATGGTTTGAGCTAGTTTGACCAGACTTTGCTACAAACAACTTACATCTGTCCTCTACCAATCCCCATAGTTATCCTGTTTTAAGAGCTGATATACAGTACTGTGCAAAAGTTTTAGGCAGGTGTGAAAAAATGCTGTAACGTAAGAATGCTTTCAAAAATAGACATGTTAATAGATTATATTTATCAATTAACTAAATGCAAAGTGAGTGAACAGAAGAAAAATCTAAATCAAATCCATATTTGGTGTGACCACCCTTTGCCTTCAAAACGGCATCAATTCTTCTAGGTACACTTGCACAAAGTCAGGGATTTTGTAGGCATATAGTCAGGTGTATGATTAATCAATTATACCAAACAGGTGCTAATGATCATCAATTCAATATGTAGGTTGAAACACAATCATTAACTGAAACAGAAACAGCTGTGTAGGAGGAATAAAACTGGGTGAGGAACAGCCAAACTCAGCTAACAAGGTGAGGTTGCTGAAGACAGTTTACTGTCAAAAGTCATACACCATGGCAAGACTGAGCACAGCAACGAGACACAAGGTAGTTATACTGCATCAGCAAGGTTTCTCCCAGGCAGAAATTTCAAGGCAGACAGGGGTTTCCAGATGTGCTGTCCAAGCTCTTTGAAGAAGCACAAAGAAACGGGCAACGTTGAGGACCGTAGATGCAGTGGTCGGCCAAGGAAACTTACTGCAGCAGATGAAAGACACATCATGCTTACTTCCCATTGCAATCGGAAGATGTCCAGCAGTGCCATCAGCTCAGAATTGGCAGAAAACAGTGGGACCCTGGTACACCCATCTACTGTCCGGAGAAGTCTGGTCAGAAGTGGCCTTCATGGAAGACTTGCGGCCAAAAAGCCATACCTCCGACGTGGAAACAAGGCCAAGCGACTCAACTATGCACAAAAACACAGGAACTGGGGTGCAGAAAAATGGCAGCAGGTGCTCTGGACTGATGAGTCAAAATTTGAAATATTTGGCTGTAGCAGAAGGCAGTTTGTTCGCCGAAGGGCTGGAGAGCGGTACACGAATGAGTGTCTGCAGGCAACAGTGAAGCATGGTGGAGGTTCCTTGCAAGTTTGGGGCTGCATTTCTGCAAATGGAGTTGGGGATTTGGTCAGAATTAATGGTCTCCTCAATGCTGAGAAGTACAGGCAGATACTTATCCATCATGCAATACCATCAGGGAGGCATCTGATTGGCCCCAAATTTATTCTGCAGCATGACAACGACCCCAAACATACAGCGAAAGTCATTAAGAACTATCTTCAGCGTAAAGAAGAACAAGGAGTCCTGGAAGTGATGGTATGGCCCCACAGAGTCCTGATCTCAACATCATCGAGTCTGTCTGGGATTACATGAAGAGAGAGAAGCAACTGAGGCTGCCTAAATCCACAGAAGAACTGTGGTTAGTTCTCCAAGATGTTTGGGCCAACCTACCTGCCGAGTTCCTTCAAAAACTGTGTGCAAGTGTACCTAGAAGAATTGATGCTGTTTTGAAGGCAAACGGTGGTCACACCAAATATTGATTTGATGTAGATTTTTCTTCTGTTCACTCACTTTGCATTTTGTTAATTTATAAATGTAAACTATTAACATGTCTATTTTTGAAAGCATTCTTACTTTACAGCATTTTTTCACAACTGCCTAAAACTTTTGCACAGTACTGTACATACGGCAAGAGGGCTTGAAATGTAAGGTGTCCGATGTTACAAATGACCCCATGGCCAGGGTCAGTTGTAACGGGGAGTGGGGTCATATGTAACATTCTGTGAATAATTAAATTAATAATACATTTAATTTAACTCGAATTGAATGTTTTATTGAACAAGATCAATTTTCACAAGATCAATGTTTGTTTTTATTTAACTCAACCTGAATATTAAAATAAAAATGTTAAAATTAAGGTTTTTTTTTTTTTTTTTTTTGTCCTACTTTAAACTAACATCCCTAAAATTATAGGCCTTTTCAAGCAAGAATGTTGCTTTGAGTCACAATTGTGATCTGTACATTTTGTTTCCTTCAGTGCAAGGTTCATGTGACCAAATATAGTTGAGTTAATGTTGTATGAGGTCATTTGTAACATGTTACAACTGGCCTCAACTCATGGAGCCATTACTAAACCATGTTTCAGCAAGAAACAACAAAACTAAGAGCAATTGTGTCAATTATAAGTACAAACATCAGGGATGAGAATGCTAAAAGCCTGGATCCATAAACTGGTATATAGCACAACAAGAACATTGGGGAAAAATGTACTCTTACTATTATGTTTTTGATAAAACTGATTACTACAACAATTTTTATCATACATTTGATAACTATAATTGACATGGTCACACTTAGAAAAAAAAAAAGGTCTGCAAAATATTTATTACAGAATTAACAGGGTTTTTAAAGTGGTGTTGTTGTTTTTTATTTATTATTTATTTCCCTTGAGAATAATTCAGTCTCACTTTTACATTAAGTGATAAACGCTTTAGGGGGAAAAAATGTACTTTACTTGGTCAAAAATCGATTTTTGTAGGTAAGATCTCAGGGCTTCAGCACAGACAGCTGCTCTTCCACAGCCAGACAGACCTGAACTGAGCATGTGTTGAGTGAGTAGCACTCTAGCTTTCTTCTGATTGGAGAAATTCAAGGTGTTACAACCGTCCCGTGTTGCAACTGTCCCCTGGTCTCCCCTACTGATGGCATATCAAATGCTTAGATGACAGATATGGTTGTTCTTGTAGAACTTAAGGATAAAACATGAAATTATGTTGATTGTTTGAAAAAAGGAGTAATGCAGGCATATCTCTGTTGTGAATATAGGTTGTCAAAAAGCTTGTTCAGCAACCATACGGCAAAGCAAAATTGATTAAAGAAAAAAAGTTACAATACTGTTACAATAAGTTTAGCTAGCAATTTATACATTTGTTTTGCAACAGTCACACAACTAACATTTTGCATTTGTACTACTAGGAGGCTGTGTAGTCCAGTGGTTAAAGAAAAGGGCTTGTAACCAGGAGGTCCTCAGTTCAAATCCCACCTCAGCCACTGACTCATTGTGTGACCCTGTGCAAGTCACTTAACCTCCTTGTGCTCCGTCTTTCGGGTGAGACGTAATTGTAAGTGACTCTGCAGCTGATGCATAGTTCACACACCCTAGTCTCTGTAAGTCGCCTTGGATAAAGGCGTCTGCTAAATAAACAAATAATAATAATAATAATAATAATAATAGTAAAAAACACTTATGTAGGAAAAAAAATATAGGCCTAATGTGACTTTTATAGCCACTTGCTGTCAAACGTTGCGTATTATAAATTCTACCTGTACTGTACAGTAGAAAAAAAAAAATGTAGCCTTCACAATGTCAACCAGTGCATGTGAGTGGAGTGGAGCGCTCAAACGCCACACCTCGCTCTTTTCCTCTTTTCAAACCTCTTGCTCCAAGGCTTTTATTTCCCCAGTCCGCTCCACTCGTACTCCGTTCCAGTGCTTCTAATTCTGCAGCCAGCTCTGCTCCACTGCTAGTGTAAATCGCTTCCAATGTGCGAACCGGTTCCTTTGAAATCGGGTACCCGGTTCCTGCTTTGGTACCGACAAACGGGATACAAATATCAGGTATCCGGTTCCAGTGAGAACTATTATGTTTTCGGTAAAACTGATTTATTAAAACAATAATTTCTGTCAAATACATTTGATAACTATAATTGACACGTTCACACTTAAAAAAAAAAAAAAAAATCTGCTAAATATTTATTACAGCAATAACAGGGTTTTTTTAAAGTGTTGTGTGTGTGTTTGTTTTTTAATTATATTTATTTACCTGGAGAATAATTCAATCTCACTTGTACATGAAGTGATGAAAACGCTTACTGTGCAAATTGGATATTTTGATTATTTTGTTAACTAAAATTATACAGGGCGATTTCATAGATTGCACAATATTGTCTGAGCATTGCAAAAGCTGCATCGTTTATGGATCACATCTTATATGTACAGTGTCAAATATTTTTCCTTTGCAAAACATCTTTTGAAGCGGGTGTTGGAGCGGGAGCGGTGCCAGAGGCTTTTCATGCTCGCGTGCCTCTCGGGCACTTTACCCATTCCACACCACACTCCAAGCAAAATGGTCTCGCTCCACTCTGCTCCGCTCACATGCTCTGATGTCTGCTACAACAAGGTTTGTTTAAATTCTTATTTTAAGCATACACTTCTTAAATGCAGCACAACTTAAATTGCGCACTTTAATCAAAAATAAGATGTCATAAAAATATTGCATTTCCAGTTACAAAATTCAGTCAAACTTGAATTAGTAACTTGACAAAATCCGGCACAGTAAGCAACCAATGCAGATTAAGGAAGATAAACAAAAATTACAAAAGGCCATCTTAAGGTACATTTAAGCGATAGTGCCCGTCGATGATGGCCCTACTGTGTAATAGTTGACCGCAAGAGGAGTTGTGTCCTGAGCCATTAAACTGCTTCCCTACTTGTCATAACACTCTTACATTACTACAACTGCATGCTCTTCCAGACTTAAAATTAATTCAGTGTTTTTCCCCACCTTGTGACTGTTTTAAGTCAATCAGGATACACATTACTTTTTATCTGCATTTTTAATAACATCATTCTAAAAGAAACTGGGTAGCGCTATGTAGAAGTGGAGCCTCAACCGCGTTAACCATGTCTCAGTCTTTTAAACTTTGGGTTCAGCAAAAAAAGCAAGGATAAAGGGGGAAAAACAGCCCTGTAAACCAACTACCAGTGATAACACTGCAACTGCTAGCGCTAGTAGCAGCAGCCAGCTCTCTGCCACAAAAAACTAAAAATATGATGAAACTGAGAGAGTGTTTTAACCTCACTGGAATGACTCTTGGCCTTGGTTAGTTCTTAAGGAAAGCCAGTCTAAAGAAGGTGAACCAGTCTCCAAAATGCATTGTGAAGTTTGCCTGAAATATTCTACAATGGCAGTTAGTCAGTCTGGAACAGGTAAGAATGCTTTCTTGAATGGATGTGATCAGTTTCGTATTGAGCCAATCAAAGCACACGAAACCAGCAAAGCTCACATAGCATGTTTGTCATGGTACAATGGAGATAAAAAAAACAAAAAACAAAAACAAATTGTGCTTCTATGGTCAGAGTGACTTCTCCCAGTTCCAAAGCTCAGTCTGGGGGGCAGCCTATTATTGTGCAGGCAATGCACAAACAGGTGGAAAGGAAGAGGTTCACAGTGTTATTTAACAATTCATACTTAATTGCTTAACAAGGTAAACCTCTATCAGACATGGAATTCCTATGCAGTGCAATGAAGGAGCCTAGTGTGGATGTAGGAGGCAGTTACACCAACAGAAAGAAAGCCTTTGCATTCATTAGGTGTGAGGAGGAAAGTCCTTAGATGTGACATCAAGGAATTAGTTAGTGGATCAAGGTTCATCTCTATTTTAGCTGATGGGAGTACAGATAATGCCATCATTGAACAGGCAACTATGCTGGTTAGGGTTGTCAATGCAGGAAAGCCCTATACAGTGTTAGCAGATCTTGTTCCTCTGGAGCATGCACATGCATTAGGTGTCCTAGGTGGAGAGCAAGTCACGAGCAAGTCGATAATGGCACACGTTATGATGTTTGTTTAATTTTTATTTGATAATTACTTTTTACCGATTTATTATTGTTATTAGCATTATTATCACCGTTTTTGTTTTCATTGTTCAAACAAAAAAAAAAATTAAATTAAAAAAACAAACAAACTGTTCATCTCTGTTGAACATGGGTATGTAGTACACAGGAGCATAAAGGGTAATGAAAAACACAGTTTAGGTCATTTGTTTGTGTTTTATTCATCATATGTTAACGTTTTATAGCAATTACAGGTTTGAAATTATTATTATTATTATTATTATTATTATTATTATTATTATTATTATTATTTTCAAAATCTGGTACCTGGGAAGGGGTTTCATTTTTACATCTGGAGTTGAAGTGGTTAATATCGGTGAATTTTGATGGTGCAGCTGTTATGATGGGTGCAAAAGGTCGTGTTGCAGCGCTTCTAAAAAAAAAAAAAAAGTAAAATAAAATAAAGAAAAAATATCCAATTTCTACTCCCATTCCACTGTGTAGCTCACAAGCTTCAGCTGGCAATTCTAGATGCAGTGAAAACCTTACCTGTCATTGCTCATTTTGAAGACACTCTGAAGTGGATTTTTAAATTTGATTGGAATAGCCCAAAAAGGAGAAGTGATGCAAAAGAAATTGCAACAGTTTATAGATGAAAATGTTGCCCACTGAAGCGATATTAAACAGGTACGATGGATCTTAAGCAAAGCAAGAGCCTTGAATGCCATGCAGCAAAACCTGCAGGTTGTGGTTTTGCATTGGGGTCAAGTTTGCAATGGCAGTGATGAGTCAGCAGCTAAGGCAATGAAGTTCCTTGCTGAAGTCACACGTTTCAAATTCATTAAAACACTCTGCAGTGTAGATCCTAGAGCCAGTATCCTGTCTTTCAGAATTCGAATGATGACCTACTGTTGCTACATGTCCAGCTTGCAGTAGAGCAGTGTGTCTTAAGGTTAGTAGAACTGAAGAATGACTCGGGTGTACACATGCAACAGTTTCTTAAGATGTACCACCCAGAAGAAAGACAGTTTGGGGATGATTCAGCTGAGCAGCCAGTTTAACAAGTAATGTTAGACTTATTGACAGCATGGTCAAATACATTGATGAAAGGTTTCCCAATTTCAACTGCATGCCAGCTCAGGGAGTCTGCGTTTTTGACTACACTTTGTGGCCAGAAAGTAGAGAAGAGCTCAGCTCATATGGCAGATCTGACACTGAACAAGTCCTAGTCCATTTTGATGCCCTTTTCACTGAGGGGGGAGAAGGCTGCAATTGTGGAGGAGTTTAGTGGACTTAAAGCACATATGAAAAGCTTCAAGCACAACAACATACCAGTTCTGTCTGCATACTCTACCATGCTGTCAACAAAACCTCCTGCTGTGAGCAATAGCTTGAAACTGATGGAGATGATAAGAACGTAAGGAGGGGGAGAAGGGCAGAATGCCTCTGTTTATGCTGCTGAAGGGAGCACGGCGCACACCAGCCCAGGCGCCACAACCTCCCTCTGAGTGGCCAGCATCAGCCCCACCACTGCTGCCGGAGGAGCTGGCAGCCTTTCCACCGCTGCTGGAGGAATCGGCAGCAGGAGCTGCCTCTGCTTCCACCACCTCCACCGCCAGAGGGGAGCAGCGGCGCTGCCTCTGCTTCCACCACCTCCCCGCCAGAGGGGAGCAGCGGCGCTGCCTCTGCCTCCACCGCCAGAGGGGAGCAGCGGCGCTGCCTCTGCCTCCACCGCCAGAGGGGGAGCAGCGGGCGCTGCCTCTGCCTCCACCGCCAGAGGGGGAGCAGCGGGCGCTGCCTCTGCACCGCCAGAGGGAGGAAGCAGCCTTTCCGCTCCTGGAGTGTGCCACCCCGCTGTCAGCACGTCTGCTGACAGCATTACCACCGGCAGCATTTCCTCTACCAGTGGTTCAGCGGAAGGAAGAACTCGCCCTGCTATCAGCATGTCTGCTGACAGCATTGCCAGTAGCAGCCTGGCTACTGGCAACATTGCTGCCCATGAACCCCTTGAAGTCCCTGTTCTTGGCCCGGGACTTTAAGCGAGACATTGAGGATTTTAAGGGGGGAGATGGCTGTTGAGGCCATGTGTGCTGCGCACAAGGGGGAAGGTATGTGGATTTGTGGATTTTGTGTTGTGTTGCGTGTGGTGTGATAATGTTGGTGTACAAGTATTGGAGTACGGGATATAAATGGGTCTGTGTAGCATGAGTGATTTAAAATATTTAGTTGTATTTAGACACAGGGATTGCATAATCACTTCACCTGCAGATAAAGTATGTGAGCACGGGATTGCACAAGTTAGTTCACGTGCTGGGATTCAAGTGAATTGAGGAAACTAAATTGAGGAAATCTAACTTATTTATGAATAGCTTCAGTATCAAAAGATAATACATTAAGTACAAATGATTAGAAAGACAATATTTAAACTAGTGATTTGGGTCTCAAAGCGCCTTCATTGCACTAATGGAGTACTTTGTCAGACACTACAAGCATACCACTACTAGTCTAACACATGCTTAAACAGTGCGAAGATGCCCCAGAATGCATCATTTTAATCCCTTTTTAAAAAATTCCCAGTGGGAGTACCCCACCTCCGTGCATCAATGAGATGGGTGCCCCCTACTACCTTGGAAGTGACACATACTTTAAAACTAATTGAAAACCCTGCTATCTGAAGAAGGATTGCACCAACTCCACATGCAACAGGTATGTTAATAACTATAAGCTGGGGGAAAAGCTGTCTGTTGCCTGGCAGACCTCTACACCAAGCAGTATATAACTGGCCATGCAGAGGAGGATATTTTACCTTGACTTACCTGGAGGCTGCATGTTAGACTTTTGACACTAAGGTCAGGACTGTGATGAATTTTATCGGATGGAGACATCCACATTCACAACAGACGCGCAAATCAAACTGCTGTAATTGACCCTCTGAAGGGGATTCCCTCTTGGCACTGGTCTGAAGGATCCCCTGTTCCATATGAAGGAGGCGTGACAGGCGATCTAATCCTGCTCAGCAGCTGGTGGTCCCTGGGAACTCCCGTCCACGGTCGGCAGTGGAATAGCCTGGACTCGAACTCCACGAGGAATGTCTTTGCCTTTGGCTCCTCATTGTCCCAAGATGTTCTGTATCTTCGAGATCCTCGAAATAGAGGAAGCCGGGCCGCTGCACCTACAGTTGAGCAGCAATCTGCTGTCCAGAACAGGAAGGTGTTTTCCACATTCCTTTGCTGTTGATTTTAGCTGCCTGAAGACTGAAGGGCAACTACTGAGGAACGAAGGCTTATCTGGACACGTACAAACCCTACTTGCGCAAAAAAAAGGAAACCTGTAGTTTTTCAGGTCCATACAGGCAAATGGAAATGAGTTGTCTGGTGTGATCCAAAATCTCTACATGACTTGGATTCTCTCCCACAATTTCATACCTCCCCCACAAGGGTTCTACCTACCCTCCATCAATGTTCACATTGCTGCAATCTCCAACATGCTACCTGGCTGGGAATGTTACTCGGTAGGTTTCCACCCTAGGGTGTCTAGAGTCATTTGTTGGCATTACCACCTAAGACCCCCCAAGGAAATGCATCGTCCCTCAGGGGAGCCTTAGCTTGTGTCAATAACTTGTTACCTCGGTTTGGACCCTGACTACATGTAAGAAAAAATTTTAACTTGGAAAACTACATTTCTAGTGAAGATGATCTCAGTAATCACCAAATCAGAAAACTGTCTCAAAACACATTCAAATTGAATCTCATCCTGTATTGAGTTCTGTTGCAGCCTTGGAAAGAAATCTTCAGGGTCCATCAAAACCCACAGTGTGTAAGGTATGGTTACTATAGGTGCAAAACTAAAATCTGCCCAATACAGGACATCTGCCACGCTGCTACCTTGACCTCCTCGTAGACCTTTTTATTAGCGTTCGTTTGAATGTGTCTTGCTTTCAGCTGACTTTTACTCTATGTATTCTGTCTTCCTCTACTAACATCTGACCAACCACCCTCTTGTCTTAATCCTTTGGTATGGCTCACTTTGTGTGGAGCTCATCATACAAGGTAAGAAGACCAAGATTGCCTGTAATATGGTTTCTATGTAGGATGATGAACTTCACCCACCACCCCCTTCTTTTCTTTACTGTCATCTTGTTCGAAATTTGGACAATGATTGGTTGTGACATTTTCATGTTTGGATATCCATTCAGACAAGTATTCGAATATTTGTTCATTTGCAAAACGTTATCAAAGCCATTATATGTAGCACTGTATTAGGTTGAAAAATATCCCAGGAGTAAGAAAGGCCTTACTTTACAAAATAACAATATTTACTCACCATTTTATTTCTGTTTTATTACACACAACTGGGATTGCATCAAGAAAAAGAAAAAAATTGGAAATAGGAGTAGTGTGCGTGGTTTTTTTTTTTTTTGCAAGTTTGTGATGTACCTGACTTGTATCATATTGCAGACAGAAATGGACCCTGGTTTGAAGCAGCACCTGCAACTTCACAAGTATGTAGAGAGCACTGTTTGGCAGCTGGTGTTTCTTACACAGCTCAATCTGGACTCTAAAATGCTGTTTTGACAGCCAGAAGTAAATAAGGGACCAAGAGTGCCTATGTACCGTATTCCTTTGAATTTAATACACGCTTTTTTTAACCATTTTCTGCTACACAAAAATAGCCTGTGTCTTATTCGAGTACAATATAGTGATGTGTGTATTAAAATCGGCAACAAAAGACATGACTATCTGAGTACACAAGCAGCAACGTGACTGACTGCCGAAAAAAGACAACAAAGGCATCTGCCCAAATACACAAGCAGCAACGTGACTTACTGCTAGGGTGACCAGATGTTCCGATTTAAAATCAGGATCGTCACGATATTAGGGGCTTTGTCCGGCATCCTGATTGAGGTACTGTCGGGACGCCATTTGTCCCGATTTTTTTGAGTAAACATTGAAAACCGAGGCATAAAATGTGATGGAAATTTCGTATATGTGGCTGCGCGCCCAGCGCATAGTTTTACTGGCGAAGTATCATGTGGCTGGTGTTGTTGACGAGCCTGTCACTAAAAAGCAAAAAAAGGCCGAACGCAGTTGGGGGGGGGGGGGATTGATTCAATCATGTGCCCATGGTCAAGTCATCCGATTAGGATTAGAATTAGGATTTCACAGACATTTCGCTGACCTGTTTAAACATTAAATACACCTAATATTTCAGAGCACTATAAAAGCTTAAAAACAGTGGTACTTCCTTACTAAAACTGTGCTGTCATTTGTTAAAGCCAAGCATGCATCATCTCCTAACAGTTGCTGCTGACATTCTCTGTCTGGTGTGGATTTGCCCATACATTGAGACTGCACATCTGCATCCACTGAATTGGGTGGAAGAGTAAGGCAAAGCTTTGCCAAGTTATACAGAAGTGGACATCAATTAGAAACAGTCCCAAAACTCGGTTACCCAAAGGTATCTGGCATTCTTTAATAAAGTCCATATATGCAGCACGTTCATTGTCATGTTATTTGTCCTATCCAGGAATTTATTTTATCAGTGCTAGTCAAAACAAAGAAAATGTGCCTGTTCGGGTCTAAAATTCTAACTATGTTTTAAAAAGTAAACAGCAGGTTGTTTGAACCGAGATAGCTGTGCTTGATTGTACCTGTAGTGCTGATTTAACTTGGGTACAACCAACACAGGAATACTTTTTGTCTGCGCTGACTTTCCAGTTTATTTTCTGAAAGCTGTTTGTTTTACGTTCTATTCAACAGCCTCTGTAGTAGCATTTTGTTTAATGTGTGATTCTGAAGTTATAGCGATCGATCATATTTTCTTTAAGTCACATTATAAGATGTGCAAAACAATTACCTCCATCTCCATGTACAGTTTCTGTGGGAAATGTCTAGACACGATCCTCAGCCGAAATATACTTTGCTTGTTTTGCTTTTGTTGTCTATTTTTGGTATTTTACGTCTAATGCTGAAAACTAGATTTTTGCAACCTAAATCAAAACAATGCAGCACTGACTTTGTCCCACCTGCTGCATACAGTACACCAGGTCACAGAAAAGCCAGAACAGGCACACTGATGGGCTGATTTAAAATATAGTTGTCATCTGAACAATAAACAAGAAAGTTAACCGCTTTGGAGTATTTATTTATTTTTTAAAATTATATTTCTCTAAGTTTTTTTTTTTTTTTTTGCCTTAGTGCAATGCACACAGGAAGGCGAAGGAATTAAAAAAAGACTGTCTACAGAAGAAAGATACGTAGTTTGCGTCGCATGCGTTGTGCAGTAGTTCACAAGGTTTCTTTCCTCCCCTCACCAACTGAAAGTGTCCTGATTTTTCACTCTTGCTATCTGGTCACCCTACTTACTGCTGAGAAGACATACTAAGCTTCCTGAGTAGTTCCAAGAGAAACATGTACAATTTCAGCATTTCTAACAAACTGTACCAGCTTGGACAGATTGGGAATGCTTATCAGACCCCTGTATTTTTCGACATGCCAAGCAATACCACAGTTCAATGCTGTTGTGGTTGTTGGGTTACATGTTGCCTGATGTCGTCTTTGCTGTTGCCAGGATGCGTGATACTGTAAGTGAGTGGTGGTATGTGTACAACAGAGACACCATCTTGAGTATTATACAGTGCACAGCACAATAAACAAGCTCTGTGGTTAATCTACAACAACACTGTTTCATGTCAGTTTTGTACGATACAACAGTGTAATTTGAGGTTGTAAATTTGTAAATGCATATTTACTTTTATTTTTTCCTCAAATTTGAGGGTGGTAAATTTGGGCTGCGTTTTTATTTATTTTTTTACATTTTAAAAAAAATATATATTCATATATAATTTAGACAGATTCTGGCAGGGTGGTAAGTTGTTGCAAGGCAAAACATCTGATATGTATTTCTCAATTCTGTCCACTGTAATTTCTGGCAGGCAGACTCAAACATTTTTATTTTTTTTTTCCCTTTGAATATCGCTATTTTTTTTTTTTTCCAGAATTTGGTTAGTATTTTACTGTCCAATAAACATTTATAGCTGGAAGTTCATTGGCTGATGATACTGAATCATTTTTAAAAAAAGGATAAGCATGTCCTATATTATCTAGTGTCTGTAATATAGTAATTACACTCCTCTAAAACATTGGAGAAAATTAGAAAGGTGAAATCTTGAAGGAGTAGAAGTTTCAGATTGAAGTCAGACCAGTTTCCACAAAAATACGTTAATAATAATATTGGGGGTGGGATAGGGAGCAAGAGGTTAAATAACAAAATGAACCAAAATAATTCATATATCCAGTACAATCGCGGAATTAGGCATTGGGAACGGAACTGGCGTTTTGGGAATGGAATTCTGCTTTGCAACTGCACCTTTTTAAAAAAAAAAAATAATGGATTGCTTTGAAAACTACATTACCCAGACGCCTAGTGGTGATTCTTGTATAAAATGTTTTTTGTATGTTTATATGGATCATTGGATAACGAGAAAACAGGTGGTTTTGTGGGTGTTACACTAATGAACTATCTGTCTCCCCGATTAAAAAAACAGAACAAAACAAAAAAAAAAACGTAATTTGAATTTATGTATGAATTTATTTAGTTATTACAATCCATTACTCCGTCACCCGCTCAACACAAGGAAACGACACGGTGGTTGAGGTGAAACCATTTATTTGTATAACTTATTTCTAATTTAATAATAACTCCTTAATAATATGTGATTTTTTTTCTCGTGTTGCTATAACATTGCTCTCTGTACTCTAGCTACTGTAGTAAGAACAGAAAATGGTGACAATTGTAGATTGAACAATGAGTGGACCAATAAATACTTATTTATTTTACCAGCTGTACTGAACGCAAAGCCAATGTGTTTATTGTGCACTGAATGTGTGTCAGTAGTTAAGGAATACAATATGAAAAGGCATTTTGAAACCAAACAAGGAGCTTTTGGAAACCTATCCAGAGGACACAGTAGTTAGAAGCTCAGAAGTAGAAGCGCTGATCTCTTAAGTTATACTATTAATATGTCACATACCTTTTAAAATGTTTGTAATGGTACTCTGTTAAATTCTCACACTGTTCTATTATTAAATTACTATTCATATGGTAAAATGTGTAAGTCTTGTTCAGTATATGAACATTAAGTTATGTAATATTTATTATTGCTTAAAAACGTGCAGAGTAAAAGACTCTGGCCTGCCTACTCCTAACTTTTTCCCAATCTGGCCCCCTTAAATTTAAAAAAAACTGGTTAAGAGCCTGGCTCTAACTAAGGCAACTCTATCTGTCCAGGGTATATGAGAAACATATGCAAGCAGTTTTACAGCGAGTACAGCATAAACCAGTCTGCGTTGTTGCAGATGAAACTACAGATGGGAGATAAGTGTCCTGAACATTGTATTTAATTTGTAATTTTATGAAAACTGTATATTTTTGTAATAATGCCCCTCGTTTGACTAGTCTGTATATTGTAATGCCAGCAATAAGCTGTTATTTCAAAACACCTTTATTTGTTGACTGACCTACACTACATTGTTACTAGTGGACTGCTTTAAGAAATATTTTTCCTGAAAACTGCAGTATCTCAGGGACTTAAATAATCAATGAACATGGACATTTTATGAATTTACAAAAAATGTTGTGACTAATTGTGACATTAAAACTTTAAATACATATATTGTGATGTATTTCAGTGGAATAAGTTTAAAGATATTTCTGTTGGCAAAAGCACAATACTCTACTCTAAGCCTGATATTTGTTGCACATTTCAACAATTTTGTGAATTCAGAAATAGGTTATATAACCAGTTCAGCTTCTCTTATACAGATTTGTTTTTTTTTTCAGAGGAGGATACTATATTGGTAAAGTAGGAGTCACTGCTAAAATGCACAACAATAGTTACCAATTTACTGTACCTGTAATTCAGTGGGAAGATTATGATGGGTGCACAAGAATAAAATAAACACATGGGAGGCTGCAGTCAGCAGGTTTATTCTAGGGAGCAGATGCATTCTTTAGGGACTGCACTGCCATACAGATTTAGACACGGGGGAGGGTTTTCTCATGAGGCTGGAAGAGATAGAGAAACATTTATTCTGGGGTTTCAGTGTTCTGGAGAAGGGGCGGTTTGGTGAGGTGAACTTTACAATGAGGTTTCTAAAAGCAGTGAATGTGCAGGACTGTGTGGCTATAAAAATGCTGGACACACCCATTGTTTTGGCGGCTGAGATGCCTCTTGCTATGTAAGTTGTCTTGAAGGTTCTTATTTTATACTAATGAATGGGTTAGTGTTTGTGTAGAATACAACAAACTTTAAAACCAACCATTGCATTTAATCATTAATGTAAAATTACATTTTTTTATTTAATTTTCTTAACCAGCTACTTTTCAAAGTTATAGTAGGACAGAAACTAGGCACACATGTGTTTTTGGTCTTGGAAGATATGTAGTCTTGGACTAGCACTGTTAATCCATTTAAAAGGCTAACTTGGAATTAGAAACATACTTTACAGTTTCCGCATTGGACATATTTATAGACTATGTCATAGCCATTCTAAGTGCTTTTATATTTGAAGGACTAAAACATAGCCAGTGCTATTGCATATTGAAAATTAATGAGTTTAATGTTGAATATTTATTTCCAAAAGTATTTGGAATTCGTAACTGGAAAATGGATTTTCTGATTTTTGTGAACGCCCTGTATGACAGGTCTTAGGTTAGACGACAATCCTAACAATCTCTCTCTCTCTCTCTCTCTCTAAATACATGGATGAAGGCTATATTTGCATCCTAAGTCATAATACCACAGTAGTGACACCAAAATGGCATATTTGTCGTGAAGATTATACTTGACCTTTTGACCCATATTTGACTCCTGTGCACCCTGAGACCACTTTCAAAAACAAAATGTCTTGTTTTCAATCATTTGACAACACCCACAATTTATAGGCACTTTTTAACAAGTCTGTCTCCCTGAAATAGAACCATTAACCTTCAAGGTCTCTGCTTCCATGATGTGTGGCATCAGCATGGAGGCTGCTTTTGAAAGAAAGTACAGTACATAATTGATTGAGATCTCGCTGTTTAGCTGTGCTCTTTTCTGCAAAACCAGCGGAGACGCCGTTCTTGCTTTTTCTGCACTGCTAAGTATAGTGACGATCTGCAGTACCATGACGGTAGAAAAAAACATTTGGTCGATCTTCCGACCCAGAAGGCTGGTGGGAACGACTTGAGCGGTTTCCAAATGACTGGATAAAAAATGTACGCATGTCTAAGGAGTTGTATATGCGGCTGTGGCAGGGCAAAAGCCCTGCACATGTAAATAATGTATTGTATTGTTGTGTATATGTATAGTTTTAAAAAATAAATATTGAATTTAAGTGTGCACTAGATATGGCAGGTTTTTGCAGTTGTACATAAAGTTGTAAAGTTTTGAATTTAAGTTTGGCAGTGATGAGGCCAAATCCATGTGCAGAATGTGGCTGGGGCTTAATTGACTAATTGATGATCAATTAAGCCTAGCCACATTGTATAAAAAAGGTGCTGGAAAGCCAGTTCTTTTGTTCTAGTTCCAGCAAGCATGCAGCCTCACTGCTGTGTGGACAGCAAGGGTGAGTGAGTTATATAGGGATTAATTTAGGAAAATTTTGATCCCACAACAGTTTATTTTAGTGTGTCAGAGTAGGTTCCGGAGCGGGACCTCCCTTTTAGTGGGAGCAGCGCTAAGCCAGTGTTTGGCAAACTTTTGTTATTTAGCGGTTTTCTCCCTGTATTTTGTTTTGCATTTTTGGAGCTCTTATTTTGATTACACTCTGTCTGTGTATGTCCTTGTGCACTAGGGCTATCATTGCTGGTACCCTAGTGGCGGCCACTTGTCACTACAACATTTTGTTTATTTGAATAAAACCTGGACGCCTGAGTGGCGTTGTCAACTGCATCTCTCTCTCTCTCTCTCTCTCTCTCTCTCTCTCTCTCTCTCTCTCTCTCTCTCTCTCTCTCTCTCTCTCTCTCTCTCTCTCTCTCTCTCTCTCTCTCTCTCTCTCTGTCTCTCTCTCTCTCTCTCATCATTCAGCAGGCACCCACAACTAAAGTAGCAGGTACTAAGACCCCCTGTTGCACACGGAAATGTCTGATAAACGATGACTTCATTATTTGCTAAATCCACTGAGCACCTACTGCGGTTGTTTTAGTGCAGTTTTAATACACACACACAGTTGTTGCGCATTAACAAACCAAACTGAATTAATAACCGAACTCGCTACTTTTTCCGAACAGGATTAACTAGTGCGGTTGTTGCTGCCTTTTGCAACCGAAATGTGTGTGTACTTGAACCGTATAAAGAGCAAAAGGCTGTGTGTGTACGAGGCCTAAGAGTTTATTTCCTGCAGCCACATTTGTTCTTTAAAATAATAATAATTTTTAAAAAAATCTGTTACTTTTATTACAACGCTATCATTTTATTCTTGTAGCAATAACTGCCGTTCATGGGCCTTAAATGCAAAATGTTTGATTTATTTTTTAGTTAACCAGTGATGATGCCTAAAACAGAATATGATAGATTTATAAACGCACAATTGTACTGCTGCATGTATCCAGCATACAAGTAATGTGTCTCTAATTCCTCACACTTTTTACTGTGTTAAATATTTGATTCATCCAAGCAGTTAAGCTTTCAGTTAAATTGACAACAATTACAAAATTCAAAAACAATAGTAGTAGAACAGTAGACTTTTCCAAAATAAATGGTGTTGATTTATTGTAGTAGGAAACAGTTACCGTTGTAATTACCATATTGGCTACTATAAAAATAATACTGCAGTCGGAACAAAATATATGAATGAATAGATGTGGGCACAAATTGAGAATCAGACGGATTCTTGCAGACAAACGTAGAGATATATTTCTAATGCTGTAGCTTGTTAAGTCTTACTGGGGAGTGGGGTAAAAGCCAGACCAAGACAAAGCTACCCGGACGAGGCATTACTACTGCTCTAATCGTCAGAAATCATAACCGTAACCCTAACCCTAATCCTAAACCAAATGATTATTACCTCCCCCATACGTTACATACCAACAGGAATTATTATAGGACTTATTTTTATTGGGGAAAAATGCATCCAGACCTAGAGAACTACCTGGACAAGGCATTAAAAGGTGTCGCATCATCTAAAATCCTACACCAAAGTATTAATCCCTCTCCACACGTTACATACCAACTGGAATTATCATTATAGCAGTTTCCCTAAATAAAAGTTAATGCTTCCAGACAAAATACTAATTATCACTTTCCCAAGCGCTGTTTTCATGGTGCTGAAAGAACAGCTCCCCATAACAGTAACAAGAAAATTTAAGAGACCAAGCCAACAGATACGAAATTGATAAGATAAATAACAGGACGAACTCATTGCAATTTAAACTTGTTTTTTACTGAAACAATAAATGGTTACATGTACAGTAGAAAACTGAACTGGCTGTGTTACATGCTCTCAGAGCAGGTCTCCACTAACCAACACTGGGCATGCGAGCTGCAGCCTACTATTCCCCTTTATTACAAATGTACACAATTAGAGGTGCCATCACCAACTCCGTACACAACACTTGCAAAACATAAAATGCTGAATTCATTCCAGTCATCAGCTGCATAAACAGAATAAGGCAACAAGCAAGTGAGTACGAACATAAGGTACTGTTTTATTACCACTTTAGTGTCTTCACAAGTTGTTTTATTTTAAAGCAGTTAAATATGGTAGCAACCAACTTGCTCCTAAAGTGGCACCCAGCAGTTGGATTTGATGACCAAATGTTTTGGCCTAAGCCATTGGCTCCTAAGGCAAAAAGTTAGTATTGCCTCATGAGGGTTTAGCTTCTTGTAGAAAGACAGATCCCATTTACTAACATCAATATACAGAAAAACTGTGTAATTTTAATTTCATTGATGGCCTATTCATTCAGAAACATAGTGAAGAAATATTTTGCATTCCATTTTACCTGACAATCAATCTATGCCAAACTGGTGCTCCCTTAGATATATAAAAATATAACTGTGTCCTCCTCTCCAGCAAAGCATTTTATACCATGCCCTACAGACAAACTACAGACTGCCAGTAATGCAAATGGTTTGTACTTGCATGTCTTTTTATAAGGCTGCATATTATTGATACGTAATCATAACTTGCTTATTCCTGAAACAACTAAGGCAGCTGGGTGGCTTTATTTATTTTTTCTGCACAAGGTGTGTTGTTTAATAACAGATAGCATTTAAGTGAATCATTAGGAAATAACTGTAGTTTTAACCACGTCTGAGTCTTTTCAACTTTGGGTTCAGGAAAAATCCAGGATAAATAAAAATTAAAAAACTATGAAAGAGTTGTGTAAACCTAGTGCCAGTGATTATGCGGCCACTGCCACTTTATCTTAAATTACATGAAGCAAAAATGGTTATTAATCACCAATTGATTGATTGTGTTCACTGTAGTTAACTTTTTCTGTGATGGGGAGGGGGCAAGTAGAATTTTAAGAAGGCCAAGTAGATTTTTCTAGCATTTTTGTCCTTTGGACAAGATGTTTTTTTCAAAATGTCCACACCCTATATCTCTCTCTCTCTCTCTCTCTCTCTCTCTCTCTCTATCTATCTATCTATCTATCTATCTATCTATCTATCTATCTATCTATCTATCTATCTATCTATCTATCTATCTATCTATCTACACACACAATTTTACACAAATAAATATAACAGTACTAACTTGTTGAAGATCAATGTTTCTTTTTTTATGTAGTACTTAAGTTTAATACTTTATGCATCAACAAAATAAATATTACACCATTTTTTCCAAATTATTTTTTTTTGGTAGAATGGTTTCTTAGAATGTTTTGATTACACAGTTGGTAGGGTCAAATTCTGCATCAATATCGTAAGTTGTTTGTGTGTGGTGGTGGTGGTGGTGTTGTTGTTGTTGTTGTTGTTGTTGTTGTTGCTGTTGTCGTTGTGTCTCCAAGGTAAAATATCTAGGTTCACACTGACAAATATTAGGCACAGTTCCCACACCCAAGTTCAAGTCTCCTGCCTGTAATGCATAAAAAAGGAGTATCTCCTGTTGAAACCAAAGTTGAGGAAGAATACACTTCTTATTGTAGAGGGAGTTTTGTTTCTTGTATCTTTGGATATACAAGTAGCAAGTAGCAATTTTCATCACAAATCCTGTTTGGTCACACCCTGCCGCTCATACAACTAGCTGGCTGTTGATATGGCAGAGAAATCAGAAGGGAAGGAGTATTTAGGGACCGGTCAAAACCTCTTGATGCATATACAGACTTTATATCAAAGTACTGATTGCCAAGAAGGGAGATAACTAATCTTTGGGTGGTCAAAAGCATTTTTCATTTTAAATAGAAAAAAGTCTAAATGCATTTTATTAATCCATTTTAACCTAACTTGAATATATCTGAAACAAACTTTAAAACAAGTTTTTTTAAAGAACTAAAAAAGCCATTTTAATGCGCAAACATCAGCTCATCATTAACCCAGAAGTCCATCTTTGGGTTTATGGTGCACGCTGAACTAACCTTTGAGTTTCAGTAGTAACATGAAAAAAATACATATTAATATATCCCCAGCTGTGAATGAGCATCTGTACTTATGCAGGAAATGTTTTAATTCCATAATATTCAAGCCATCTCGGATGCCAAAATGTCTGTTAGATGCTGTCAATCGATATCCTGGGTTTAAAACTGCAGTTTCATTTGGGCAAATTGTGATACCACCAATCGCTTTGCCAGTGAAGATATTGGTAATGGGTGGCTTTTGGGAGACAGTGGGGATGATGATGATGAAGAATAACAAGAACTGCCAGGCAGTTTTACGGCTCCCAAAGCCCCAGTACCAGTACCAAACACTTAAGCTATTACTGGAAGAAGCAGTTTTAGTTCTTGATATTTGACAAGTTTGAAATCAGTAACTTCACCAGTTCTCCAGAAGAAGATTTTGAAATTTTTTTTTTTTTCCCAAAAACTGCATCAAGTGGCCATCTTGATTCACGCACAAACACCGTTTTTGAAAAAGTCAATTGTACTGATACAGACATGATGGTTTTCATGTTTTGAGTTAATCAAGTAAACCGTTTTTAAACTGAAGCGGTTTTAAATTAAGAATGAAACGTAGGTCTGGCCGCTGTCTTGTTTTACGAAAGAACACCATGTTGCCATATTTGAATTCCGTTGTCCCCTGGATTATGCCTACCAAGTTAGGAGTTAGTTGGTTAAACGGTGTGCAAACAGAAGCAGTTTGTTTGGGGCGCGTTTTGGCGAATTTGCTGGCAGCCATTTTGATAGTAAAATTTATCGCAGCAGCTTCTGCTTCGGAAACTTGAAGCAGGTTTGGTTGCTGATGACGTATGCGAAGTTTGAGATCAATCGGTTCAGCCGTTCCATAGAAGATTTTGAAAGGTTTTTCCAAAAAATGCGTTGTGCTGATACCTGCCAAGTTTCATGCTGAGCCTAATAATAATATACATTTTATTAACAAGTTGTGTATCTTATAACTATTGATTTTCATTATTGCTTACTTGGACGTGTGACAAAAGACATGTTTACTTACGTTGGGTCAAAGACAGCAGAAGAGCTTTGCTATCTGCTCGTCTTGTTTTGCTTATCCCAATCCTCCCTCAATACCAGCAACAGCTGCTTCACCAATTTATATTTAGACCATTTTTTTCCTCCTCATTGAGGTATTTTTCATCTCCCTTCTATTCCTTTTTAATTTCGTTCTGCTCACTAGATCTAATAATTTATTTCTAATGTTTTCTGCTCCACCCCAACAGTGTTTACTGCACCCTTGATCATCTGCCGCTTTTTTCTTCTGTTTGTGACTAAACTTCCTGACAAATTGCCGAATAGAACGGATTTGTGTTGACCAACCATTTCAATAATTGCATCAATTTATTCTTTCGAAAAATTGACTTTACTTGGCACACCTGTCATTGTACGTAATTAGTCACTGGGCTTTAAAGTTGATTACTGAGTTACTGAATTCTCAGTGCTGATCGCAAGAGTGGTTGCAAGCGACAGCATTTGCAATGTGTTTATATGAAACGCTCGCAGTGACGACCTCTGCGTCCTCGCAAGCAGATCACAAGCACATCGCAATTGCAGAACTTTTATGAACCAGGCCTGTGACGGGGTACACCCTGCCCCTGTGTGTATTTTATCTTATTGTTTTACTGTATGATTTAGTGTGTAAAAACACAATGTTTTATTCATTTTTACAGCATGGATGGGGTTACAATTCCCCATCCATGCTAAAACTCGCGGAGAATGTGACCATCTCCAGACTGATTTGATTTTACTAATTTGGTGATGGTCACATGTATAAAAACCCGCAGCTTTGGCTGATCAAGGTTAGTGTGTTCAGTGGCGGAATGGGAGTCGTGAGTAGAGAAAAAAAGCAGAGAGAAATAAGCACTTGCTACGTGTTGCTGGATATACACCAGCACGATACTTGTTTGTTTTGTTCCATGTCTGTTTATTTTGGCTACTGTGCCATTTTGTGTTTTGTGTTTGGTTAAAATTCCGCATCCATGCTAAAACTCAGCAGAATGTGACCGTCTCCATATTGATTGATTTTATTTATTACTAATTTGGAGACGGTCACATGTATATAAACCCACAGCTTTGGCTGATCGAGGTTAGTGTGTTCATTCTCTTCCGGGTCTGACGTCACTTGTTCAATGCCCAAGTCTGACTCTGGTAAAGCACACGATATTTACGCGATATGTGTATGGGTATTCGTTCTCCAAGATGAACATTATGCATTAGCATTCTGTTTTGACTGATGCATATCTTTGCGCCTTTCTATTGAGCTCACCTGTAACTCAAGCCATGTGAGGACCTACCACTTCTCCCACTTCAGTTACTGAGTATTAGCCGATGACAAATGTACTGAATGTAAAAGTGGGTACGTGTACCTTTTAAGCCCACCAAAATCTAAGTTGAGACATTTTTAAAGATATAATTCACTGGTTTCTGGAAGAGAAGTGATGAGAAAATGAAAGATTAATCTCTCATGTGAAGTTATATTACTCCATTTTTATATTTTCAAAATAAGAAATAAAGATATATTAGTGAAAATGTGAAAAGTCCTGACTGGGCTTAATGGGTACCTGATGTACCATTTAAGCCCATGTATGTTCCAAATAAGCCCACTACATGATTTTTATCAATAAATCTATTTTAATTAATTAATTAATTAATTAATTAATTAATTCATTCATTCATTCATTCATAGGTCAAAAGCAAAAAAACTCCTATAAACCAAGTGAAGAACTCTAAAATTAACAACAGTGTAATAATTGTATTTGTGTAGTTATGTGTTTGTTTGTGGGTATGGGGATAGGGGTCAGAGTTAATGTGCTCCGGACCTTCATCTTGCTGTAACTAAGAATGTTGGACTTTCACATAAAATAGACTACCCCTGATCTAGCTCAAATAGTTTGAGTAGAAGACTTATTTTAAAGGTTGGGGGGTCCAAAATCAACCAAATTCTGACCCCTCTAACTTTTGACCCCTTGACGCGATCAGGCTGGAAACCATAATTATATATATTTTTTTGCCATGGACAACCCTGAGCACAGAGTTTGGTGTAAATCGGAGGGGGTAGGGTATGACCTGTAGGGTGATTTTGTACAGTATGTTACTGCTGCTCTTTATTTACCTTTCTAACTAAAATGGTTAATTGCTTCCAAAGCTTTGGAAAGGTACAGTAATTGGATTTGATTGATGGGTGCTTAATAGACCTCCTTAAAGCCATTTTTACCAGATGGCTTTATTTTGGAAAATGACAGGGTTCATGCTATTTTTGCCTTTGGAAGTTGTACTCTACAAATTATCTTCAGCCATATGCCGTAAATAAATAACGGAAGCTGCATGGCTTTTGCATTTGTAAATAACTTGTTCTTAAATTATGCATATGCCTGCCTTGCTACAGGCAGTTTTTGAAGATAATGTACATATCATAGTATTGTCCAAAGTCTAAAAGAGCTTTGCCCATCCCTGTAATACAGCATAATTCTTCTTATTAAAAAAAAAAACAAAAACTAATAATAATAAAAAAACAGAAAAACAAGACAGTATTTATTTTTATTTTTATTATAAATTTAATCGTTGCCAGTTTTATTTATTATTTTCTCCCAATTTGGAACGGCCAATTTATTTTATTGTGCTCAGCTCACCGCTACCACCCCTGGGCTGACTCGGGAGGGCGAAGATGAACACTCGCTGTCCTCCGAAGCGTGTGCCGTCAGCCAACCTTTTTTTTTAACACTGTGGACTCACCATGCAGCCCTCCAAGAGCTACAGCGTCGGAGGACAACGCAGCTCTTGGGCAGCTTACAGGCAAGCCCGCAGGCGCCCGGCCAGACTACAGGGGTCGCTGGTGCGCAGTGAGTCGAGGACACCCTGGCCCCACAACAAACCACCTTCATTTTTATCTCTGTTTTAAACAGAGAAATATATCCGACATTCAAAATAGATATCGGATAAACTGTGCATCAGAATCTCACAATTTTCAATATTGTGATTGGCATGTACAGAAATGAACACCAAGAATCTATCAACTATAAACTTTATTGGCTACTTTTTGTAAAATAATTGGGTACTGGTTCTGTGTGAATTTCCCAAAAATCTAAACTTATGTAAATACTGTAAAACTCCTAGTGTTATTTAAATTAATGCTCCTTAACAGATGATCACTCAGCTATTCAAACTTGGCATTTATTTGTATTTTGCTTTCTACGTTACTATTCCAGGTACACATTGCTGTGTCAGCTGTGTGAATACAGCACACTGCTATGAAAAAAAGAGGATCTCAATAATTGCATTTAGTTACAGAAATATAGAGAAACACAGAATTGTATTTATTTATTATCACTCATGCTGATAGTGATTCATCTGTGTAACCATAGTTTAGTTTGAACAAAATAAAACACCTACATTCTACAAACTAAGAGGATTGTGACACCTGAAAAGTCTGCATGCTGTACACGTTTGGGTTAAAACACGGCTGTTGTGCATATTGATTGCCACCATTCTATTGTCAACCTTGGGTTGCCCCATCAATTGCTTCTGAGTTTGCTTGGACCAATCAATACAATCTTCTGGGAGGTTTGCCATTCCATATAGATGCATCAGGGATACAGATGATCCAACCTATCTGTAGTTAATTTGTTTTAAAACTTTAAACTTTAAGGCTTGCGCTAGGCAATATGCTCCGTTGATCACATGATGTGTGAAGTGGTTAAGCTCTTTTTAGATAACCTTGCCTTATGATACATGCATGATTAGCTGGTCCATATGAGCATCTCCTAAGAGCTTTATTTTGTTTCTGTGGCGGGTTTTTTGATCAGGTAAACCATGCAGATTTGCTGAAACATCCACATGCCGGTTCTTTTGGATAGAAGTGATGTTTTAAACCCTAAAAGTCCTAGTTTAGGAATTTATTACTGTCATATTGTTCAGTGCAGAGATCTGCACCTCCTAAATCGTGTGTGTGTTCTAAACCAAGGACCAGCTGTCTAACTTTAATTGCCAGCCATAATGCACAGGATTGCATCACCCAAGAAGCTGGAAGAATTGGAGTACTTGCACTGTGCATTATTACATCCTATTAGTCATCCTTTTCATTTCAATGGGAGATCTTGTGTCACCAGGTTCTGCTTGTTTCATTCTATCTGTGCTTCCTATGAAAGTAGTCCTAAAGTGTATGTTTCCCATGCAGTTGCTATTCATTATCACTGTCTTGGTTTGTGACAGCTTTAATAAACTTGTTGCATTTCGGTCAAAATACACACATTACTCCTATACTACCCTCCAACTATTGTTCAGGTATCAAGATATGCAGTACATTTACATGCAGGCTAATATTCCATTATTATTTAGTGCTGGGACGAACATGGTATTTTTGTTAGACCAAGATTTAGATATTCGTTAGGATATTTGTTAGTTTGCAAAAGGTAATACAAGCCATTACATTTTACAAAACAAAGGATGCCATATAGCAGTTGGCAAACCTTTCTTTTGTTTATTCCTGAAAAATACAGGATACACCACATTTTATGTTAGTTCCGTTTTGCATCCAGAGGGGTCTTTTATTGATTCTTTCATTGAAATTTGTTAGCGCACAAGTTGGGGAATAATACAGCAGTAAAAGACAAACACTTGTCCGTTTTTTCAGGGAACACAAAGATACAATGTTAAAAATACATAGCTGAAAGGACTGTTTTAAAATATGTAGGCTTCCATTTAGATGTACTATAGTTGGTTTTGGTGGTACAGTAGTATATTTAACAGACGTAGTATTTTAATTCAGAACGATGTGATTCTGAAACTATCACTTGCCAAAATAGACGACACATGGACTGTAATACAATACATACTTTTAAATCCAGTACGTATTGTACTAGCATTTATTGTTTACTGTTATTATTTATTTCTTAGCAGACACCCTTATCCAGGGCGACCTTATAGTTGTAAACAAAAAATACATTTCAAGAATCACAGTACAAGTATTAATACAATTAAGAGCAAGATAAAATACAATAACTTCAGTTCTAGTAAGTACAAGCATATTAGAAAATGCAAATCAATATTGGGGCAGATAACGGTGTCAGTGATGCAAAATACTACAGATTGAATAACACTTGTGGTTAATTTACAGTACAGTACTCTGTAAAATACAGGATTAAATGCAGTAAAATAGGGAGCAGATAAGTGCAAGTAAAGTGCAGTAAGGAAGAGTGATAAAGTGTCCAGAGGGAAAAGAGGAGTTCTACAGGTTCTGTCTGAAGAGGTGAGTCTTGAGGAGGTGCCGGAAGGTGGTCAGGGACTGGGCAGTCCTGACATCTGTAGGAAGGGGCGAGGGTGGAGAAGGAGCGGGCTCTGGAGGCAGGGGAGCGTAGAGGAGGTACAGCCAGTCTTGTGCAGGAGGAGCGGAGAGGTCGGATGGGGGTGTAGAGAGAGATGAGGGTCTGGAGGTAGCTGGATACAGTCTGGTCAGGGCATCTGTAGGCGAGTAAAAGAGTCTTGAACTGGATGCGAGTGGTGTCGGGAGCCAGTGGAGTGAGTGAAGCGGTGGAGTTGCTTGGGAGAAGCGAGGCAGAGAGAACACCAGGCGGGCAGCGAAGTTCTGAATGAGCTGGAGCAGACGGGTGGTGGATGCAGGGAGGCTAGCCAGGAGGGAGTTGCAGTAGTCTAGGCGGGAGAGTACCAGGGCCTGGACCAGGAGCTGGGTGGCGTAGTTGGTGAGGAAGGGTCGGATTCTTTGGATGTTGCTCAGAAAGAATCGGCAAGTGCGTGCCAGAGTGGAGATGTGCTGGGAATAAGAGAGGCAGGGGTCCAGTGTGAATCCGAGGTTCTTAGCTGAGGAGGAGAGAGAGAGTGTGGTAGATTCCAGAGGAATGGAGATAGAGAGATCAGAGGAGGAGGAGGGGAAGAAAAGGAGGTCAGATTTAGAGAGGTTGAGTTTGAGGTGATGCGACTGCATCCAGGAGGAGATAGCAGACAGACAGGTAGAGATACGGGAGGGGATGGTGGAGTCAGAGGGGGAGAGAAAATCTGAGCATCATCAGCATAGAAAGGGTATGAGAAACCATAGGATGCGATGAGGGGGCCCAGGGAGCGGGTGTAGAGAGAGAACAGGAGAGGACCCAAGACTGACCCTTGGGGGACTCCTGTTGAGAGAGGGCGAGGTGTGGAGGTTGCTGCACGCCAGGTTACCTGGTAAGTGCGGTTGGAGAGGTAGGAGGAGAACCAGGCCAGAGCAGTGCCAGAGATTCCCAGGTCGGCGAGAGAGGATAGTAGAATATAGTGATCGACAGTGTCAAAGGCAGCAGAGAGGTCGAGGAGAATTAGGACAGAGGAGAGGGAGGCAGCTCGGGCAGAGTTTAGTGAGTTGGTGACAGACAGGAGGGCGGTTTCAGTGGAGTGAGCAGAGCGGAAACCAGATTGGAGAAGGTCGAGCAGGGACTGGTTGGACAGGAAAGCAGAGAGCTGGCGGTGTACAGCCCGCTCAAGGGTTTTGGAGAGAAAGGGTAGGAGGGAGACAGGACGGTAGCTCTGGAGAGAGGTGGGGTCGAGGGAAGGTTTTTTGAGGATGGGAGTGATAGAGGCTTGTTTGAAGGCAGAGGGAAAGAGACCAGAAAGGAGAGAGGTGTTGAGAAGGGAGGAGATGAAGGGAAGTAGAGCAGGAGCAGCAGCTTGAAAGATGAGTGGGGAGGGGGTCCAGGGCACACGTGGTGGGTTTGTGGCCCTGGAGCAGGGAGGAGAGGTCAGAGTCTGAGAGGGGAGAGAAGGTGGAGAAGGAGGTTGAGTTAGTAGGGGACGCAGTGGGTGTAGGCGTTGGAGCAGGAGGGGGGAGATGTTAAAGATTTTGTGGACATCTGAGATTTTAGAAGAGAAGAAAGAGGCTGTTGTCAGACTGTTGGTTTACAAATTAAAACCACCATTTCACCAGTACTTTGTTCCCTGTCGTTATCTTGAACACTGCATCACCTCTACACCTGCGCACTGCAACCCACTTTGCCACAACGACCCAACAGCAAAATTTAAATAAAAATGTTACCCATGCACAGAACTGCGTAAAACGTAAAAGGCAATGCAATTTAACAAAAGATTTTAAAAAATAAATAATTAGCAGTATCCAAAATCACTAATCAAAATTGCAAAATATAGTGCTCTAAGTGCATTCATTTGTTACATATATTTTTGCTGTGTGCAGTGGTCGGCGAGGTGAGGCTTTTTTTTTTCCTGAGTTAACGTTAATTTGAATTTTGACTGCAAACTACTTGGACAATGTTAAGCCTTTGTTTGAGTTCTGATGTTAGTCTACTGATATCAGCTTGATTCCTGAATGAGACTCGTTGAAGGTTTTGAAGGTCCTTTTTATGATGTACTCCGTTTTATAGTTAAAACCCCTCTGCTGTGTATTCTTATGTCTTGCTTCTAGTTTTAAACCATATTTTACTTAGAATACATAAGATGCCTTAGATGTTTCTTCGCTGTTACTGTTCGTGTATTTATCTATACGTCCCTATGTGTGGTTGCTGCTAATACGTTCTAAGGACCTGTCACTGAGTAATTATAGAGGTCGAGTATTTGGGTATTCAAAAGTTTTATTTTTGTTATGTATGCCATTGCTGCGTCTTCTCAATAGGCGTTTTGCAGCTGTTGAAGCTAAATGAACAACCAAGAGTCAAATTTAAGTTAAAACATTTACTTGGTCCGCAAGAAAATGTGGAGCAGGTGCCTTTTGTAGAATAAAATTAAAATAAATAAACTCAGCGTTTAGTTGCTCACTTATTACAGTCCACTAACAGAAAAAAAAGCTTGTCCACAAAAGCAGCAACAAAAATTGATTTACTTAAATTTTAGTTCCTCTTTAGGTTCCTCATCTTCATCCCCAAACTTCTGTAGGCCACAGGTATTTTCGAATGAGGTCAGTGCATCGGTATCACAGACAGAAACAGACCCCGAGTCTGTCTCGCGTCCCAAATCCAAAACAGCACCTGAAACCAAAGCTAGAGCAGTATTTGGCAGTTCTAGGTTGTGTGTGCATCCTAATCTGGACTCCATTTTTCTCTTGACTTCTTGTTTTTGCACATCAGAAAGAAACTTAAGCATTTTAAATTGGGGATCAAGAGCAGTTGTTAGCACTTGTACGTATTTTGTGTTTAAATAGTTTTAAGAAATGATTCTCCAAGTCAATTTTGATCAAAGTTGAATCGCTCATTGCTGGTTTAATTATGTCAACCAAGTTTGTGATGACAGGTAAAACTGCTGAAAGCGTAAGACTGCATTCACTGCTGCAATACAGTGTAGCGTTTTTTTTATTTGGGACGATACTTTAAAGTGTATCTTTCGCAGGTTTTTTTTTTCTTATCCCAGAAATGGATGCAGCAGTGTTTATTAAAAATATTAGCATAAAAAAAACAATACATTTTATAGGCCACTAAAATGTGATTTAATGTGGATCACGGACTAGGCCTACCAAAAACACGTCACATGTGACATTTCAATAGGAAAACCGTTCTCGGCCCGTATGTCTGGCCTACAGGTTTGTGAGAGAAAAATAAATAAATAAATAATATGGTGAATACGATGCAGTGTGGGGGTCGCACAAACTCCAACCTGTCAGGGCATCGGTGCATGCCTTTGAGGGAAAAAAGAGTGCTGTGTGTGTGTGTATTTATTTATATGTATGTGTGTGTATATATATATATATATATATATATAAATATTAATGTATGTATGTATGTATGTATGTGTGTGTGTGTGTGTGTATATATATATATATATATATATATATATATATATATATATATATATATATATATATATATATATATATATATATACACACATACATACATATACATATACATATATTATATATATATATATATATATATATATAATATTAATGTATGTATGTGTGTGTATGTATATATATATATATATATATATATATATATATATATATATATATATATATATATATATATATATATATATATATATATATATATACAAAATGGCAAAATACGCTCAGTTAAGCAAAGAAAAAAGTCTGTAATTACTTTAAGAAAGGAAGGTCAATCTTTAAGACAAATCGCAAGAACTTTGCAAGTGTCTGTAACTGCTGTGGCCAAGACCATCAAACGATTTGAAGAAATTGGCACTCATGAGGACCGAACAAGGTCAGGCAAGCCAAGGGTGACCTCAGAATCAGAGAACAAGTTCATTCGAGTCACAAGTCTGCGAAACCGACGATTAACTGCCTCTGAAATACAAGCTCAGCTAAATGCTACTAGAAGTACAACCTTGTACTTGGCTTGATTCATGCCAAAGCTGCCCGATTCCAGCCTTGCTGAAGCACCCCCAGATCATCACCGATCCTCCACCACATTTCACAGTGGGTGCGAGACACTGTGGCTTGTAGGCCTCTCCAGGTCTCCGTCTAACCATTAGACGACCAGGTGTTGGGCAAAGCTGAAAATTGGACTCATCTGGGGGTGCTTCAGCAAGGCTGGAATCGGGCAGATTTGTCTTTGTGAAGGACGCATGAATCAAGCCAAGTACAAGGTTGTCCTGGAAGAAAACTTGCTTCCTTCTGCTCTGACAATGTTCCCCAACTCTGAGGATTGGTTTTTCCAGCAGGACAATGCTCCATGCCACACAGCCAGGTCAATCAAGGTGTGGATGGAGGACCACCAGATCAAGACCCTGTCATGGCCAGCCCAATCTCCAGACCTGAACCCCATTGAAAACCTCTGGAATGTGATCAAGAGGAAGATGGATGGTCACAAGCCATCAAACAAAGCCGAGCTGCTTGAATTTTTGCGCCAGGATTGGCATAAAGTCACCCAACATCAATGTGAAAGACTGGTGGAGAGCATGCCAAGACGCATGAAAGCTGTGCTTGAAAATCAGGGTTATTCCACCAAATATTGATTTCTGAACTCTTCCTAAGTTAAAACATTAGTATTGTGTTGTTTAAAAATGAATATGAACTTATTTTCTTTGCATTATTCGAGGTCTGACAACACTGTATCTTTTTTGTTATTTTGACCAGTTGCTATTTTCTGCAAATAAATGCTCTAAATGACAATATTTTTATTTGGAATTTGGGAGAAATGTTGTCAGTAGTTTATAGAATAAAACAAAAATGTTCATTTTACCCAAACACATACCTATAAATAGTAAAACCAGAGAAACTGATAATTTTGCAGTGGTCTCTTAATTTTTCCCAGAGCTGTGTATATATATATATATATATATATATATATATATATATATATATATATATATATATATATATATATATATATATATATAAAATTAGCCCAAATATATAAGGCAAGTTTTTTTTGTTTTTTTTTAATGAAAATGAGATTTGAAAAATACAACTCCCCTTGTCAAGGCTGTTGCTGTTGTACAGTATACAGTAATGAAAATGGATAAAACCGGCTGCAGTGATCATGTGGAAAAGAGTGGATTGAAAAGGGGTCAAGTATCTAACGGATTAAGAAGTTATGATGCAATCTTTAAGCAATTATCGTGCTGCTGAAAAATTTGTGTCGACTAAAATAAGACAGGGACAAAACAAGTGCTATTGAATGCCCACTCAGAGGAAATTGTTTGTGCACTGTGGGTTGTCTGTTACTTAATTTCCTTGCTTACCTAACAGTTACATTGCTATTTTTGACAAATCAGCACTCACTTTTAAAATTATATAGAGACTTTCATTATTGTGTGTGCATCATCAGGATACAAAACATGTAAATCGTTATGGCGTTGTTATGCCATATTGGAATATTAACCTGTATTTCTGGATTACAAACAACTGTCCGAATTTTACTGCATCAGAAAATTTGTACCACTAACGTAGTGGTAGGTAAAGAAACATTTATTTTTCCATATTCATTGCTGAAGTTGTCTGATCTGCTTTATATAATGCCACCTTATCAATCCTTATGTCTACTGTACATTATTGTAATGTTTGTAATTTATCGTCTGTGACCTGTGATCACAGATAAAATGACAAAAATGGGTATTACAGGCCATAAGACAATCGCAAAACTAATATAAACTAATGACAGAGTATAGATACTGAAGCGTATATTATTGGTAATCAAACGCATTACAATTTTGGAAATTACACTCACCATGCAGTGTTGCCGATCCGCCACAGGTTTTGCAGGGTCCACAACTCTATTTCTTGTTGATCCCCATTTAGTTGCTGCCTCTGTTGATCAGTGGGATCCCGCTGCCTTGCTGGCGGTTAAAAATGTAGGTTGTAGCCTGTTGCTAAAATTAATTGGGTCTTCGATGTTTTCAGTGGCATTCGCCATGTGTGTTTACTGTTTCGTACGTAACTTCCAGTTTTATTCCGGCCAGCATGATTTTTGAGAATTTTTGATTGGCTTTGTTGTTTTATTAATAATTTTTAACTGCATAAAAACTATTTTATTTCTATTGATTAAATATATACAGAAATGTATTTGTGTGTGTGTCCGTCCTGCAAGATACACTTTAAGCAGCTTGTTTAAAAGGTCCCATTGCTCTGGTTTGAGATCAAGGTAGCGATGAGCTTCTTTTGTGACATTTCGGTCACTCAGTACTGCAGATAACATCCATCTGTGTTTGGAAAGCCGCTCCGTCATATAATAGGTTGTATTCCATCTCTTTGGTACGTGCACAAGCACTTGTTTGCAGAGAACAAACTGCCCTGGCACTAGTGTAGTTCAGCCTGTGCTGTAGAGCTCATTTTAAGTGGCCAACCAACTTTCAATGCCCAAATAATACGGTCAATCTCCTTTACCACCAGACCTTTGCATGCTGAACGTTGTAAACTGTGCCCCCCACACCTCCACAGCAGTTAGCCCATTTTTTCTGTCATGAGCAACATATTGGCAGCGTTGTCTGTAACTTCTGCAACTATTTTAGAGAGGGGGATCGCAAACTCCAACAGTATATCCTGTAGTTGTTGCTGTAGATTCACAGCGGTATGGCCCTCTGCAATCAATTGTGTAGCTAGAAGTTTAGTTTGTAAGTGCCACTCACCGTCTATGTAGTGGCAAGTTGCAGTCATGTATGGCCTTGATTTTTACACTTGTCCAGGTATCTGTTGCCAAGCCATATTTTCCAGTTCGAACTTAAATGCTTTATTTCTATCAGCGTGCTGCTGTTTAATCATTTCTGAAACAGTTTTGCAACATGGCACCTTGTACTCTGGTTCAAGGTAACGCAGTTGCTCGGTGAAATGTTTGTCTTCAACAATACTGAGTGGACGCATTCCCTGTGCAAGGAAGTTGATTACCTTGCTTGTTATTTCATCCTTGCGTGATTCTGTTAAGAGTCAGTGATGATCTTCTGTCCTTTCATCTGGTTCTTTGTAAAGTACAACATACAGCCATTTCACATGTTCCTGCAAATTGGTAGTGCCACTGGCTCCATTTCTCAGCCACATTTCTGGAAGGTAAATACAATATTCTGTGTTTGGATAGAGTCGGGATGCTTTATGTTGCTATAGCAAGGCAATCAATAAGGAATACAATATTATTATTTATTTGCACTGCTGCACTATACAGTAGGTACAGGTTTTTTTTTTTATATTAGAAAATATACATAGTGCATGCAGGCCTTTTAAGTGTATTCCATCTGCAGCTTTGGAATAATACATTGGAATTATTTGGTTTTTTTTATTGTAAGACATAAGTTTTTGTACAATTGTTCAAAGTAACATTCCAGTTAAATTAATTGCAATTAGCGTGCATGTTCATGATTTCCATATTTACGACTGCAATTTTATTCATTATCGCGCAAAATAGTGGGTATACCCTATTATGGCGCACACTGATTTTATTGTGCAACACTATGGTAATCAGAATGAGTATGTGATTTGTATGGTAATGCATGATGATGTATTTAAATTATGTATTTAGGCACCATGAGGTGAGCTTTATTCACAATGTAGTTACTAAAGGGCAATTTAATAGTAGTGTGCACCTTAAAGTGAGTGATAATTAGTTAGTTTGCAAACCAGGCTTTAACCACTGATAGGCACACTGACATCTGACATCATGGAGGCATTACTTGCATTAAAGTTTTTTATAGAGAGCAGTGAAAATTGTAAATGTATGTTATAATATCTTAGATTTTATTTTATAGTTCATTACATTGGTATAAATAATATAGTGGTTAAATAAAACACTGGACCAAACAAAGTATTATAATTTAAAACAAACTCCTCCACTAGAATGTCTAACTCCTCTGTGTGCAGTTTTAGTTTGCATTCTCTGCCTGTCCCCTGCAGAGGGCTGCGTCTGATCACTCATTTTTGGTCAATGTAAGCCACCTCCACCTTTCACAATAAGCCACTGACCATAGTGTCTAAATTGGAGAGTAAATTACTCGGTGAACTTTTTACTCTTAATCTTGCCCAGGGTGTCATGACGAAAACCATAACCCATGGTAATGATGACATACTGGAATTTATACAAAAAATCCACTTTTCAGAACGCAGTTCCAGAGATGGCGCATGAAAACAGATATGGGCGTTTCACACAGTAGACGGGTACAATTATAAAACTTGGATTTATTGGTATTGGCTGTTTCATTTTTTTGTTTTGTTTTAACCATTGATTCAGATTTCACTTAGTTCATTTACAACTGTAACTTATCTGTAATATAAAAAAAATACATTAATAAAACAAGCAGGATGGAAGTAAAGGCAGAGTTGAGAATCTTGGTAATAGCTTTGTTGTGTGTGCTGCGCATGCCATTCCGTTGTCGTACCAATCCACCTATTAACTCTTCACTGTTTCGAGTCATATCGCAACTGTACCTGTACGAAACGTGCTCTTGATTGAGTTTCGTATCAATACAATTATACTGGTACAACGCCGGTAACAACTCCAGTGTGAACAGACATTGCGATACTATTCCGCAACGATACTGGTATACAAATGCAAGCGTGAACAGGGCTTTTATTTAATATTTCTTACTGCTTCACACAGTCCCACCCCAATCAGACAACCGCAAATCAGCAAGCTGTAGAGGTTGTTTAAAGTTAGTTGTGTACATTTTTTTTACTTTATTTACTCGAAGCAGCGATTTTTAAAAACAAATTTCTGCAGTTAACCTCTTTTAATTTATTTATTTTAACCAGAACTACTCAACGCAGCTCATAGTGCATTGTCACTGAAATTCAAGACCTGATACAACAATACACTCAGTCATTGCACTGGTAAACAAAAATAAATACATTACTAAATCATAAGTAATTTAATGTTAAAAAGGTGACCCTATAGAATCTGTTAATGATTAATTTACAATGCAGTGCTTGAGAGTAAGAAGACTGCAGCACAGGGCCTGGTCATTTCATATTTAAAATGAAATGCAGTTTTAATAAAAAATTTCCTAAACCACAAGCCTTTTCAAGAAAGCAAAAGTGGTGAGCCTATAAATGTTTTGTTTTTGAGGCCTAGGCCAAATAAAAAAAAAAAAGTGTGGTTCAGGTTACCCGACCAACCCTATTTTTTCCACCTGACCCTAAATATTTTTTGCTGATAACGGGCTACATTTTTTGATATTAATCTGAAAAATTGATCATTGTGCGCGGCCTCATTTTTGCTCATGCGATTTTCCAGAAACCTCGCGCAAACAAGATCTTCTTCAGTTTCATATAAATTGTCAGCATCTGAGTATCGCCAAGTACCGGTAGTTTTGCAAAATAGTTGTTTGAAAAATGCGACCACATACCAGAAAAAATATTCATATTACGAGAAATGTTATATTTATATTCGTTATGGATTGCCTTGTAAATACTGTATTATGAAATTATAACAATGTTCAGATCAGCTGAATAGCTTTGAAAAGTCTTCACGGTTGCCATAAATAATTTTCCTGGATTGAAAGCTCTTAAATGTACTTGTGTGTAAATTGTAAAGTAATACTTGAACATCGAAAACATTGCAGCTGATGCCTTTCAAATACTGTTCCACGAAAAAGTTAAGCAGGTAGGTAATTTTTCAAAGTTCCCTAACAATCCAAGTAATATGTACATATTTTAACAGCCATTTATCTGCTGTCGGCTACTTTTGTACATGTCCAACTACTAAAATGTACAGAAATATCTGTTTTCTTTTATATTGTCATCTCAAAACATGTTAAGTACACAAAGCCAGATTTAAAAAAAAAAAATAGATCAGCGATGTGTTATTTTAATGTGGTAAAACACATAATCAGAACAGTTAAGCAAACATCAATTTTTTTAAATATAAATTGCTCTGCTATTACCTGTTTCAGTTTTGTACTCTTAAAAAGCCATTACAGGAGCAGCGTAACCAGTTTATCATTCTATTACCAAGTAATAGTGAAATAGCTATATGCCTTTGTGCTATGTAGGTATTCACTTAAATTCAGGCCACTAGATTTCAGTTTACAAAAGCTCCCTTATTTTGAAAACTAAATGTTGACAGGTATGTGAACCCACTTTCACAGTCAGCTATGCTCACTGGAAGAGTTTCCACTGCGAATATTTTTTGGTTTAGTTTTCCTGCAGCGAATCAAGCTAATGTACGCAACGACCACCCCTAATGTTTCCATGGCGACCACCCCTAAGTCACGTGAACAGGACCTAAATGACTTTGAGTTATTTGGCTTAAACATCACCGGACAACCAAGAAGCTGGGAGGTGGGAAAGGAATTAATACAAAACAAAATATGTAGCCTACAAAATCGTTTTAAAATTACCCTAACAAAATGTTTTGCCGGTACTCTACAAATGTTTTACCAGTACACAGAAATGGAGAACATTTTGAGTGCTACAGGAAGTGCTGGTGTTACAGTTTGTGTTGCAGAGTGCTTTCCCGTTTTATTTAGGAATGTGTGTGTGTGTGTGTGTGTACAGTACTGTGCAAAAGTTTTAGGCAGGTGTGAAAAAATGCTGTAAAGTAAGAATGCTTTCAAAAATAGACATGTTAATAGATTATGTTTATCAATTAACTAAATGCAAAGTGAGTGAACAAAAGAAAAATCTAAATCAAATCCATATTTGGTGTGACAACCCTTTGCCTTCAAAACAGCATCAATTCTTCTAGGTACACTTGCACAAAGTCAGGGATTTTGTAGGCATATAGTCAGGTGTATGATTAATCAATTATACCAAACAGATGCTAATGATCATCAATTCAATATGTAGGTTGAAACACAATCATTAACTGAAACAGAAACAGCTGTGTAGGAGGAATAAAACTGGGTGAGGAACAGCCAAACTCAGCTAACAAGGTGAGGTTGCTGAAGACAGTTTACTGTCAAGTCATACACCATGGCAAGACTGAGCACAGCAACAAGACACAAGGTAGTTATACTGCATCAGCAAGGTCTCTCCCAGGCAGAAATTTCAAGGCAGACAGGGGTTTCCAGATGTGCTGTCCAAGCTCTTTTGAAGAAGCACAAAGAAACGGGCAACGTTGAGGACCGTGAGACGCAGTGGTCGACCAAGGAAACTTACTGCAGCAGATGAAAGACACATCATGCTTACTTCCCTTCATGAATCGGAAGATGTCCAGCAGTGCCATCAGCTCAGAATTGGCAGAAAACAGTGGGACCCTGGTACACCCATCTACTGTCCGGAGAAGTCTGGTCAGAAGTGGCCTTCATGGAAGACTTGCGCCAAAAGCCATACCTCCGGCGTGGAAACAAGGCCAAGCGACTCAACTATGCACGAAAACACAGGAACTGGGGTGCAGAAAAATGGCAGCAGGTGCTCTGGACTGATGAGTCAAAATTTGAAATATTTGGCTGTAGCAGAAGGCAGTTTGTTAGCCGAAGGGCTGGAGAGCGGTACACGAATGAGTGTCTGCAGGCAACAGTGAAGCATGGTGGAGGTTCCTTGCAAGTTTGGGCTGCATTTCTGCAAATGGAGTTGGGGATTTTGTCAGAATTAATGGTCTCCTCAATGCTGAGAAGTACAGGCAGATACTTATCCATCATGCAATACCATCAGGGAGGCATCTGATTGGCCCCAAATTTATTCTGCAGCATGACAACGACCCCAAACATACAGCGAAAGTCATTAAGAACTATCTTCAGCGTAAAGAAGAACAAGGAGTCCTGGAAGTGATGGTATGGCCCCACAGAGCCCTGATCTCAACATCATCAAGTCTGTCTGGGATTACATGAAGAGAGAGAAGCAACTGAGGCTGCCTAAATCCACAGAAGAACTGTGGTTAGTTCTCCAAGATGTTTGGGCCAACCTACCTGCCGAGTTCCTTCAAAAACTGTGTGCAAGTGTACCTAGAAGAATTGATGCTTGATGCTGTTTTGAAGGCAAAGGGTGGTCACACCAAATATGGATTTGATTTAGATTTTTCTTCTGTTCACTCACTTTGCATTTAGTTAATTGATAAATATAATCTATTAACATGTCTATTTTTGAAAGCATTCTTACTTTACAGCATTTTTTCACACCTGCCTAAAACTTTTGCACAGCACTGTGTATATATATATATATATATATATATATATATATATATATATATATATATATATATATATATATATATATATATATATATAGAAAGAATAAATATAGAAAGATGTATTTTTTATATAACACCTACTGTTTAATTATTCCAATCTGGGTTTAAAATATACTTCCCTTTCAACATTAAAAACATCCTCAGCAGTAAGTTGGCTATATTTCATGTGTAGATGTGGTTTAACAATTAACAAAGTCATATTGGATAAAGGTTGGTAGAAGGTTCATAGCAAACTTCTAAGTCTGCAATTATAGATCCAATTATTTTTACTTAAATCCAGGATATCAAGAACATAGTAACAAATGTAACAGCCCCATATTAACTATTCAATGCTTTAAACTAAACATGACCTCCCTCTTTTGTTTTTTACCATAATGTTCAGGCAAGTTTCAAACTACCTGCTCTCCTGCCAAGGTTATTCATCATTAATAGAAAACTCTACTGTAAGCATTTTCCCAGACGTATGGCATTCTTACTAAATCTAAACATGGTCCTATGCTGTTGCTCCCCCTCACTACTTTTACCAAGTCTTCATAAATTTCTATAATTTAATGAAGCCATAGCCAGTGGGCTCCCATCTCTACATTCTCATTCCCATTATCAGTGGGAAAACTTCAAATAAATTAAACTGTTTCTATCAAAGAGCCATCCATCTCTGCCGCATACACCTTTCACTCAAAAAAGGTGATCACACCTTGTACAAAGGAAGACGGGTTTTAGGGACAAAACTCACCTGTAACAATGGCACTGCTTCCGACAGTGCCGAGCCACTGAATACCCAGTGTCAAGAGGCTAATACGAGTGTGTGCTGGCAATGTGATTTAAATACACTAACTTTACAGTAAATACAAATACATAATATGTGGTTATGTGGATATGTTATTTAATCGTAATTAAACCTCATGTATGTGTGTGTATGTGTGCATGTATCAATCAATACGTAATACCCGTAAATCTGAAATTAAAAACCGTGAACCAAATTTGAACAGATTGTCACTCGTTTGTATCCTATAGCATAGAACAAGGCAGGCGGAAAGGTTATTAATGAAGATGCACCCTCAAAATGAGACTGAGCCAGCTGTGAGGTGGAGAAAGGGGAGCTGGTGGGAGAATGAAGCAAGATGACAGTGTAAACTAAACTATCACTTGCCACTTTTACCATGCTCACACTGCTTATTTGGGAAATAAAAAAAATGTAATGAAATTAAAACGTTTTTATCTAACTACCTATCCTTTTTTTGTTGTATTGTATTAGAGTTACAAAGTCTGAAAAATGCTGCTGGCTTCCAGTTTCTCGTGTCTTTCTTGTGATTTAGAAAGGCACAAACTTGGCAATTTTTCCTCAGTCTCATGGTATGTATTTTCATTCTTGCTAGTATCTTGCTATTTTTTAACACTCTATATAGCTTCTTTTTGTTGCAGACCATTTACCACAGAGAAAAAAACAAAAAACAAAACATACCTTGAGTTAAATTTGGCTTTTTATTCAGTTAAAGTAGTTAAACAAACAAAAAACGATACTATCATAATAATCGTTGGATTTACTATCGCCATTAGCTAACTACAACACAATAGGGCCTTCATCGAAAGGGCACAATCTCTGTTAGAAAACCATTTCTCATTATTTTCTGTAACACTTTAAAACCTAGATTTACCTTGAACTTGTAATCATTAATCGCAGAGAAGTTTTAGGAAAAGTTTCATAAAAGATCACACAAATGACTTAATACAAATAACTTTATTTGTCAGTTACTTTTATAGTTTATCTGGACAGTGATAGATATCAGAATGGAGCAATATTACCAAACTGTCAGTGTCTCGGTCTGTTGAAAGATGCTGTGCTCGTGTTGAGCTGACAGGCTGCGATTGGCTGACTCGGCAGTTGAGGGTACAGGACTGATTGCTTTCATCGGTGCAAAGTACTGATTGGCTGCTTTTGGTGGATAATAAAATTAATTTGGACCAATTGTGTCTTTCTTGCTGTCCAATTGTGTCAAGTACTTGCTGTCCAATAGATGTGAACTGTGAACTCAATACAGAAAGTCCAAATGAAAATTTTGGTTTTAAGTTTGATTCACAGTTGATGCTATGATGTTCCAGCAGGCATCTACTGTCTACAGGGGTTTCGCTGTTGCTCGTCACTCACGTAATTTGCAAATGTTTTATGAAAGTGATGACAAAAAAATGTGGAATCATCACTAGTGACGATCGTTTCTGTTTGTACTATAAAAAAAATAAAAAAATCCCTTTTGTTAGTCACACACAATGTCTCTTTCTTCAAAAGAAGGGATCGCTAAACCATAGTCACTTCTGCTGATCAGATCCGCGCCTCAGCCTCTCGATTTCATTGACTCTGCAACGTTCTCATGGCGTGGTAGGCGACGTAAATGCAGTCAGCCATTCAGCACCTCAGTTTCATGTTGCGTGTCAGTTACCATGGTAACCCAGACCGCTTTGAGGCTGTACTAGGTGCTGCTGTAGCTTTCAGCCTCACATTATTCTTTGCAATCCGACAGCTTCTGCTGCTGCGCTATCATGACTACAGAGAGTTCTGCTCAAACCTTTGCATCCGCTAAGTGAAAGCGGTAAGCTTGTGCACGCAAATTAAACAAAACTGTTAGCCAATATTGTAAAATGTCACAGAAGAAAATCCACTTGTTTTTTTCAGTGAAATAGAACAAACAGAACAAGTTGTAGAAGATGGAGACTTGGATTCGGAACACCAGACAAAAAAGAACAAAGTTCAGATAAAACTGTTTCCATGGGTTGTATATAATCTAACAATTTTTTTTATTGTAAAAGACATAACACTCAGTAAACAATTACATTTTTAATGTTATTGTATACCATAGACTGGTAGATTTTAGCTGAAGCAGTAACAAAATTCTGAAATATTGTACATCATTTAAAACCTGTTTGTTGGTTATGAAATATTGACTTATTTGTGTACCATTGCCATATGAAATGTTGCAAAATAATTGCAATAAATAAATAAATCCTGGTATAAGTACTTCATAATGCATTCTGTGTCTGTAGCTTTTCAGGGCAAATAAATCTGGTTCTTGTTTTAAAGTTCTAAAAGTTTACAGCTGTAAATGACCAATTTATTTAAACTGTAGAGCATTATTAACATGGTTTAATTAAATAATTGTTTTGGTCAATACAGTGATTTAAGGTATAAAATAAAAACAGGATTCATAACACCCTTGAAAACTTGCATGCGCCAGTAGTGACTACTGAATATCTGGAGTGACTAATGTTTTTAGAAAGGATTAGTCACTAGTGACTACAAAAATCTAGAACCCAGGGGAAACCCTGACTGTCTAATTAACAGAAGTCTGTTAGAACTGATGGCACCGACTCGTTTTCTAATCAACAGTAATGCATCACTGTGCAGAACTTTTTTCTTTCTTTCTGCTATCACCTGTTTCACCTTCAGCAGCTCATATTTCATAAATTGTGTTTGAGGGAGACTTCATAATTTCAGTGTTCTGGAAACTGTTTGGCCAAAATCTAGTAATACAAATGGAAACTCTGACTAGTATTGCTTGTACTGTACTGCCTCATCTGACTACTGTCTTTCTGACTATTGCAGCTGACCTGTTTAACTGTGTTCTGCTTTGTTACTGTTATAGCTAGAAAACAGCTCTTGACACCCAGCAGTTGGGAAATTCTTTCCAGTTGCCAGCTTTCCCTGGTGCCCAGCTGCTGCAGCTCTGTCATCTTATTGGCAGTGGCAGTTTGCTGTGTGTAAAGAGGCAGGACTGGAATGCTAGGCTAATTGCTCTCAACAAGGTGTCGGATACAGGACATTGAATGGGAAATTTCTTCTAATTCGTAAATTGTCCTGAATCCTTTTTAAAATAAATAATAAATCCCCAGCAGATGTTTCTCCCCAATTTTAGAATGTCCTATTATGTTCCCTCACCGCAGCAAAACCCCACAACTAAAAAACTAAAGGTTCAGTGGCCGTCATCAGCTTTAGCGCGAATGAGAATCTCATGACAGAAAAAAGGTAAGCATGTCATTCTGAAATGCCTCGCTTAAACAGTGCCCAACTTGCTGTAAATGTTGTGTAGTGATTTTTATATAGAATGTATATATTATATATTTTTTTGTTATGACTTTATGTGGAATGTAATAAATGAGAACCAAAATGGCGAGTCTTTTTCCCCTTCATTTTACCACGCCATTTCCACATTTTTGTTTTATTTTAAGTGTTTAAAGTTAAATTTCAGTTTGTTTGGTTTCGTTCAGCTACAATAAGGCACAAGTAAACCTTCTGGTATTACTTTATGAAAATGTCTGTGGCCACTGTTTTACTGTGAAGAAACGGCAATGGCAAGGAATAAAAATAAATAATTAAAGTTAAAAAAAAAAAAAACGGCACAGGTCGCACTAGCCTTTAAAAATGTGCATTTGTAAAAAGCATACCATCTCAAAATCTCTGTTTTCAACCACAACATCTGCATATTGCATCAACATAGTTACACTGGAAAATATTATTTATAACTATTTAACTATTTCAGGTTAACGAAATTAACATGCAAAACAGTACACAGTATAAATAATGGTAGTAGAAATACAGACAAGCTTATCATGAAATGTTTTCTTTTGAAAATCCTCCGTTCACGACATTAAGTCTTGTAGAACATGTACCAATGTCTCTGTCGGTAGCTGTCAACATAATCATAACTATTTACAGTTTTGCTGTTTTAAAGGTTCTTTAAATTTTGCTTTATCAAATCAAAGTCTTAATTCTCAGGAGCTTCCACTGAAATTGTCATGTTTTAGATGATCCTCATGTAAACAAGAGTGTTTGCTGGTCTGCACTCTGTTCTGACAGCTAAAACCCCGTTCTGTTGGTACACAAAGTACAGGTATCGTAATTGGCATGATGTGCCTCTAGAACCTGTGTGCTGACGACTTCACTCTGATGGTAAGGGTCAAAGTTAGTCAGATTTATATTGGGCAGGGCTGGCCCAAATCAGGCCTGGTTGTTAACCAAAGTACTCAAACAGCTGACCCTAATTATCCCTTTAATTGGGTTGAGTTAACTAGGGGGGGGGGCAATAACTTTTTCACACCTGAAGATTGCATGTTTGATTATCTTTCCTAATTTATTTACTTTTTTGCTGCGGCTTTTTGCTGCGGTAGACAAGACGCTTCAGCTGCGTTCCGGCAGCCGAACCTGGGGCGAGCCCATTCCCTCTTCCCCTCGCCCGACCCGCTCTCCTTCTCGCACTTGGTTTGCATGTCTGTCACTTCGAACTGAACTCCGACCGCCATTTATCCAGGCTATTTATAGATTAAAACTGCTAATTAAAATGATCCACAGTGGGAATGTTCCTTTTTATGTAAAAATATAGTGTGGATTACATGGTGCTTTATGCATGCTTAGTTCACGGAAAGTTACATTTTTGCTTCACTATATGTGCATTATAGAGCGAGAGTTATTTTATTTTGTACTTTAGTCAGGTGTTTGTTGTGTTCCGCTGTGCCCCTGTAGTGAAAAAATGAAGTTGACAAAAGATTTGATTCAAAAACACTTAATATACAAGAAAGATATACCGCCTATACAATCATATAAGCATGCGTTCCAAACTGACTTTGGACAAGGCCTCAGTACAGCTCAGTGCATATGTTTGTATCAGAAAGCAAGGATATCCATGGAGTTTATACCTTTTGTAAGAAAGTGTTGACTCCCCTTCAATCCGACTGGTTTCTGTCTAATAATCGAGGTAGTCGCTTACCTCCATCGCTGTGTAAAACTCCTGCTGGATATTACTTTACGTGATCTGCTGCAGACACATTTTTAGCCTTTTTAGAGACATCAATTTTCTTGTTTACAGTGTAGTATTTTAATTTCCCGTCTAGATTGCATATAGTCACATGACATAATCACTGCACAGCAGTATGTGCATGGCGAATAGTACACGCAGGCACACAGCTGTACAGTTTCGTTAATGTGACTTCTTTTTTTTTGTATCAAATACAATTTATGAAATAATGGACTTTTATTTCTTAAGAATATTTTAAAAATCATGGTATTGGGGGTAATTTCACGATTTCCGTGAAATCATGATTTACACAGGGCCTTAGGGCGGGTTTCCACACAGCTAAAGTCGTCGCTGTCTCTCCACAGTCATTATTAATGTGACGTAGCGCGCACATTCCACGCTCTATAGGAAGTGTGTATGACTAAAGGGGGGGTAAAAAGGCTTCTCACACTAAAGCCATACAATTTTGTATTTATTTTTGCATGGAAACATGTCCAGAAGTTGTACATTTTATGCTTAGGAGACTTCAGCAGTCCTGTTTTGACGTAACCTCGTGCAACATTCTATTATAACTGAAGGCTGTGCCAAGCAGTCCTTTGTTACACTGAGATCTGCTGGAAGTAGCCCTGGTAAGCTTTGACTTTTTTTTTTTTTTTTTTGTGACATCATTTATTCAACGTTTCAAATTGCCATTTGATTCATAAAAAGTGTGTTATAGTTAAGTTGTTTTAGAATCAAGGGTATAAAAAATACTGAAGCTGCTACAAATAAATAATAATAATGATGAAAAAAAAAACTAGGGCTGTCAATTAATCGCAGTTAACTTCTGTGATTTAACGTGTAAATGTTTTTAGTGATTAATTATTTTAATGCGCGTTAATCGCATTGCTGTGTCTTAAGCCTTTCAGCACACTGTACTTCAATCCTGGCCGCGGCAACATTGTATTGAGTGTCTGAGTGCAGTTATTGTTTAAATAGAAAGTTAGTCACTGAACTGCTTAACCCTTTGCGGTCCATTGTCGGACTGGGTCCGGCATTGCAATTATCCCCACCAGGTCCTTTGTCGGACCCTGTCCGACATCATTTTAAAAACGCAAAAAAGTCGGTTTTTCAACGGAAAAAGCCGAGAAAACCATTCAATGGCCGAGTGGGAACGAAAGGAGCCGAGACAAGCCGATAAAGAAAAAAAAAAAAAAAATCGTATCTCATGAATAGTCATACTAGCCCCCCCTTCATCAGATGGGGCGGTCGTATGGGAACAAGCTGGGAGTACAGTATCAGCGCACAGAGACTATCACGGACATTTGCAGAGCTTTTTTGAGATGTTATAGTAATAAAATAATGACTTGGATTGCATTATTGAGGAGTTTGGTGATAAAACGAGTCATCAGGAGACGATTGATCGGTATGTACGACTATTATTATTATTATTTTTTATTTGGTAGCATATGTGAAAGCGATAGCAAACGAAAGGGTGGGCGGGCTGGAGATCCCTAGTGAGTGCTTTGTTGATATGCAGGACCATTTAAACCCGTTTGACTGTGAAAAAAATACTTTTAAACAGCGTCTAAAATTAACTGCGCGTGTAAAATTAATTAGACCTGGCGAGCCTGACGCAGAATTAATAAATGGACCGCAAAGGGTATGGAGCAAAGCAGTAAAAATGAATGGGATTTTTTATTTTTTTGACGGGCTCAATGGACAGAAAGACGCTTACTTGTCTACTGTCTAAGCGAGTTCCAGTATCAAACACGAGTACATCTAGTCTGCTGCGTGCTGAACACGCCTTCATCTCTCAAAATACACTAGCAGCTCTTTTGCTACAGACAATAACAACAAATTAAACCCACCAGTTTCGACAGAAATGCAGGATCGCTGCAATCCCATATCAAGCTAAGTATGTCATGATACATGATAATAAATGAGTTAGGCTACGTAGCTCCTTTTTTTTTGGCGTAGTATGTAAAGCCTAACAATTGTTAGTTTGCAGTTTTGGATATGATGACAGTGTTTTTTTTTGGTATGTTCTCTTCACAATTAACAGTTCATTTCCTAGAAGTGCTTACTATAGCTACATATTTATAATTTTATTTAAAAAAAAAATTCAGTTCACAATCACATTTAAAAATAAATATCCTGTGTATTTTGTGTTTTCTGATCTCTCTATGCTGCTGATCAAGCTTGAACCGTTTTATTGTGTTGGTTGTATTTGTAAATTATTGCCCTTAGTACATTTTGGTGGTGGTCTCAATGGGTAAATTTCCTGGTTAAATAAATAAATAAATACATAAACAAATTTATTTACAGTTAAGGATAATAAAAACAATAGCATCAGTAATAAAACAAATTTAAATTCAATGGATGTATAGTATTGTAACAATTTAATATGCGATTTAAAACCGAGATTAACTAAGATTAGTTTTTTTAATTGTGAGATTAATCGCGATTATTTTTTTTAATCGCTTGACAGCCCTAAAAAAAACCTTTGCAATTATATATATATATTTATATATATATATATATATATATACAGTACCAGTCAAAAGTTTGAGTACATCTGCTTGAAACCAGGTTTTTCATGATTATCTATGCTTTTAACTGTATAAACTTGTCTATAAACACTTAGTATTTCATTATAATATACGTGTACTTGTATAAGCTGATAATCATAAGTGAATTGCAATCAAAAATTTTATTTTTAAATGAAAATGTAAATCTTGTCAGTTTCAATGAAATGGTCACCCAAGGCAAGGGGATTTCAGTCTGAAGTCAGTTAAAAGTCTGAAATGTGTATAACACGGTGTTAGAACACTGGCCTAAGTATAAAAGTGTCTTTTGTTAGATGTTCTCCGAGTTAACTAGCATGTTACCTAATTAACCTTTTGTCACCAATTATTGTTAACAGCTGAGGGTCCATGATTACTATAAATATAGGTAGCATAGGCACAAGTTTGTATTTCCTGAATGTAAGAGAGCAGAAAATGGCAAAATACGCTCAGTTAAGCAAAGAAAAAAGACAGTCTGTAATTACTTTAAGAAATGAAGGTCAATCTTTAAGACAAATCGCAAGAACTTTGCAAGTGTCTGTAACTGCTGTGGCCAAGACCATCAAACGATTTGAAGAAACTGGCACTCATGAGGACCGAACAAGGTCAGACAGGCCAAGGGTGACTTCAGAATCAGAGAACAAGTTAATTCGAGTCACAAGTCTGCGAAACCGGCGATTAACTGCCTCGAAATACAAGCTCAGCTAAATGCTACTAGAAGTACAGATGTTTCAACATCAACTGTTCAGAGGAGATTGCATGAAGCTGGCCTAACTGGAAGAATTGCTGCAAAGAAACCATTGTTAAGAGTGCAGAATAAGAGGAAGAGACTTGCCTGGGCCAAAAAACACAGAAACTGGACGTTTGAGGAGTAGAAGTCGGTCTTATGGACAGATGAGCCAAAATTTGAAATATTTGGGTCCAACCGCCGAGTATTTGTAAGACGCAGAGAGGGTGAGCGCATGAGTTCTGCATGTGTGGTTCCCACTGTCAAGCATAGAGGAGGCAGTGTTGTGGTCTGGGGTTGCTTTGCTGGTGACAGAGTTGGTAATCTTTACCAAGTCCTTGGCAAGCTCAGCCAGCATGGCTATCATAGCATACTTCAGAGGCATGCCATTCCATCAGGATTACGGCTAGTTTGGCAGTCCTTGATTCTTCAGCAAGATAATGACCCGAAACACACCTCAAAGTTGTCTGGCGAAGAAGGAAAGTGAAGAACAACTCAATCTATGACCTGGCCTGCCCAGTCTCCAGACCTCAATCCCATAGAACCGGTATGGGACGAACTGGACAGAAGAGTCAAAGCAAAGCTACCCACAAGTGCCCTACATCTCTGGGAATTGCTGCAGAAGAGCTGGGAAGACATGTCGGGTGATTTCCTGCTGAAACTTGTTAACTGAATGCCTTGTGTTTGTGAGGCTGTTATTAAGGCAAAGGGTGGCTATTTTGAGGAATCCAAGATTTAGAGACAATTTTCAATTTTCTTGAACATTGCTTTGATACTCCTGTATATTGTAACATGTGTTTTCATTTTCAAGTAATTATAGAAATGTATACTACGTAAAACATTGTCAATTATGAAAAAAACCTAGTTTCCAGCAAGTGTACTCAGACTTTTTACTGGTACTGTGTGTGTGTGTGTGTGTGTGTGTGTGTATATATATATATATATATATATATATATATATATATATATATATATATATATATATATATATATATAATATATAATATATACACATATATATATATATATACAGTACTGTGCAAAAGTTTTAGGCAGGTGTGAAAAAATGCTGTAAAGTAAGAATGTTTTCAAAAATAGACATGTTAATAGATTATATTTATCAATTAACTAAATGCAAAGAGAGTGAACAGAAGAAAAATCTAAATCAAATCCATATTTGGTGTGACAACCCTTTGCCTTCAAAACAGCATCAATTCTTCTAGGTACATTTGCACAAAGTCAGGGATTTTGTAGGCATATAGTCAGGTGTATGATTAAACAATTATACCAAACAGGTGCTAATGATCATCAATTCAATATGTAGGTTGAAACACAATCATTAACTGAAACAGGATCAGCTGTGTAGGAGGAATAAAACTGGGTGAGGAACAGCCAAACTCAGCTAACAAGGTGAGGTTGCTGAAGACAGTTTACTGTCAAAAGTCATACACCATGGCAAGACTGAGCACAGCAACAAGACACAAGGTAGTTATACTGCATCAGCAAGGTCTCTCCCAGGCAGAAATTTCAAGGCAGACAGGGGTTTCCAGATGTGCTGTCCAAGCTCTTTTGAAGAAGCACAAACAAACGGGCAACGTTGAGGACCGTGAGACGCAGTGGTCGGCCAAGGAAACTTACTGCAGCAGATGAAAGACACATCATGCTTACTTCCCTTCGCAATCGGAAGATGTCCAGCAGTGCCATCAGCTCAGAACTGGCAGAAAACAGTGGGACCCTGGTACACCTATCTACTGTCCGGAGATGTCTGGTCAGAAGTGGCCTTCATGGAAGACTTGCGGCCAAAAAGCCATACCTCCGACGTGGAAACAAGGCCAAGCGACTCAACTATGCACGAAAACACAGGGGTGCAGAAAAATGGCAGCAGGTGCTCTGGACTGATGAGTCAAAATTTGAAATATTTGGCTGTAGCAGAAGGCAGTTTGTTCGCCCGAAGGGCTGGAGAGCTGCATACGAATGAGTGTCTGCAGGCAACAGTGAAGCATGGTGGAGGTTCCTTGCAAGTTTGGGGCTGCATTTCTGCAAATGGAGTTGGGGATTTGGTCAGAATTAATGGTCTCCTCAATGCTGAGAAGTACAGGCAGATACTTATCCATCATGCAATACCATCAGGGAGGCATCTGATTGGCCCCAAATTTATTCTGCAGCATGACAACGACCCCAAACATACAGTGAAAGTCATTAAGAACTATCTTCAGCGTAAAGAAGAAGAAGGAGTCCTGGAAGTGATGGTATGGCCCCCACAGAGCCCTGATCTCAACATCATCGAGTCTGTCTGGGATTACATGAAGAGAGAGCGCAACTGAGGCTGCCTAAATCCACAGAAGAACTGTGGTTAGTTCTCCAAGATGTTTGGGCCAACCTACCTGCCGAAGTTCCTTCAAAAACTGTGTGCAAGTGTACCTAGAAGAATTGATGCTTGATGCTGTTTTTGAAGGCAAAGGGTGGTCACACCAAATATGGATTTGATTTAGATTTTTCTTCTGTTCACTCACTTTGCATTTAGTTAATTGATAAATATAATCTATTAACATGTCTATTTTGAAAGCATTCTTACTTTACAGCATTTTTCACACCTGCCTAAAACTTTTGCACAGTACTGTATATATATATATATATATATATATATATATATATATATATATATATATATATATATATATATATATATATATATATATATATATATACACACATATATGTGTGTATATATATATATATATATATATATATATATATATATATATATATATATATATATATATATATATATATACACACAGTACCATATATAACGAAGCCAATTGGTCATCGGATAGCTGATTGCTTTAAGCCCAGACTGTTCTGTCCCTTGACAATACGATGTACACAAGCCTTGCTTGTACCAAGGGGGAAAGTTTGTACCAGAAATATGTATTATATTAGCAGAGCTGTGTTAATGCTGCGGGCTACCAACAGCATCAGTCTTGAGCCTAATTCATTGAACAAGATGTGTTTTAAAAGTACAAAAACATAACAAAGTTCTAATTTGTTCAAAAAGACAACTTACTGGCGAAAGCTTTGCACCGTCCCTGTAGAATTTGGATTCATTATTATTATTATTATTATTATGCTTCCAGGCCAGAATGGCCGGGAATCCTATTGTAAGGATGATTATTATTATTTTTATAGAAGTTTTGGAGGGAGTCGACTTTGCAAGCGTATCTTTCAGGTAATGAGTGGTATAGACAGAACTGTTCAAAATTGCTTGCTCTATTATATACAATTGATAGGATAACGATCGCACGGTTATTCACAGAGAATCCCTCCCCAAAACAGCGAACATTTTAGTATAATAGGAGCTGATCAGCTTGTTCTGCTGTAATGTGCCTTGTTTACTTAAAATAACCACGTGGACATGCAAGTGTAGCTAGGCAACCAGAGGGAAACATGCGTGTTGTAGTTCTGTCGAGCTAGTAAATAAAAAAATAAAAAATAAATAAAACTACAACGAGCAGAACTTCAAAAGCTCATCACGTTCTGGCTTTCCCTTTAGAACTGCAGTGCTCTGACACTCGTGTGAGACAGCGTACCGAAATGAAGCTAGCAGCAGTGATGTACTACGCCTGCCGTGTACTTGTGTATTTATGCTTTTGTCTTTTAAATGCAACAGGTACGGCCTCACTTTCCCTCATTAATTCCTCCCTAAGGTATTTTCCGTTATGTTTTGTCTTTAGTTACATTCATATTTTTAAAATTATATGTGTAGTTAAGGGACAAGTGGCCATCGGGTTACTAGCGGCTGCTAGATGGGTGGGTTTATATTAATTTGTGTTGAAGTAATTGGTTAAATTGTCATTTTGTGTTTGTATGATTATTATTTATTTTACATTCTCTCTGACACTCGTGTCAGACAGCGTAACGGCATGAAGCTGACAGCACTGATGTACTAAACCTGCCGTGTACTTGTGTATTTATATTTTTGTCTTTTAAATATAACAGGTCGCACTAAATAAAATAGAGCTGGTTTATTGGACTCGAACAACCTGGTCTGGGTTCATTAATTGAAACAAACAAACAAAAAACAAACACACAACGCAAACTACACAATGTAAATTACAATTATCACCCCTGCTACTTGATTTTAATTCGAGCTACAGTAATTACTTCACCGGAGCGCTACAGTTGTGTCAATAGAGAGGGCACACCGAGTCCGCCCATTTATAAAATAACTGGGTTTATTATATATTTTATTTTTTACTACAGCCCCGACAAACGGTAGGCGTTCGGGCTATCCTGGAGGATCATTGGTTTTAGATGGCCTGGCTCCAGCGCGTGAGTTTACCGTTACCTAGATTCTAAAGCAGAGAAGGGGGGTTACACAGGCATATACAGAACTGTAAACATACCGACACACACTGTAAGTAGGGTTGCCACCTTTGCCACAGACCAAACCCACACATGCTTTGGAAACAAATTCTGCAAGTGATCAAGCAATACCTATACAGTTCAGTAAGACTGTCTCTCAAATCTCGCATTTCTCTCTCCCTCCTCTTTGTTTTATATGCATGGTGACTGACCTGTGAATACTTTTTAGCTACAGCATTTAATTGTCATAATTTCTTAAAACCCACAACTAATTTGGTATTATATACTGCCCCTGCTAAACGGTACATAAAAGCAGTTTAGTAATACTAGTTTTATATTGGAATATTAACTTCAGCTCTTTCTTAAACCTGCTTTAACCCTGTATTAAATACTGTCCCTGGTAAACTTTAGGACAATGTTGTTCATTTATGATTTTTACACACAGTAGTTTTTAAATACTCACTATTTATATAAAGTGTTTGTTTTATTATTTAATGAAGGATGTGTGTTGATATAAGTTGGTTTGGTTTGTTGTGGAGTGAATATAATTGCAAGTTTTGTTTGTTTGTAATTGATTTTTGTTGTTTTAGAAAAACTGGTGTTTTTATATGAGCACTATAGGAAATGCAAATAGTGGAATGTGTAATGTATAAATAGGTTTATATAGTATGGTTAAGAGGTTCTGGTCTGAATAATTGAAGAATACACAGACTGATAGTTAAGTGTTGTATTTATAGTAGTTAGATGTCTCTTTTATTGTTGATGTCATTTTTAATAACTTCAATTAAAACTTTGAACTTTTTATAGTGTTGTCCCTCCCTTTTTCTCTAAAGTGTTGAGTAGCTCACTGTTTCGGCCATAATCTTATACCTATTGAACCTTATCTTTTTACCTGTAGTATCCCACTATTAGAACAAAAAATGAAATATCACTGTACTTTGCATTAACCAGCAGGAAAAAAAAGTATGTTTGGTCTTAACTAAGGGGTAGTACAAGGTTGCCGTCTTGTGGTAAAAATGTAGATGTGTCTTTGGTGAAAAAAGACTGCTTTGGAAAATCTCGCCACAAGAGGGCGCTTAGGACCATGAAAACTCATAATTCCATATAAAAATGATATTGCCTTACCCTGCAGCATATACTGTTTAATACTATTATCACATCTAACAGTAAATCATATTTTTTTTAAGAGTGTAAAATTGACATTTTTTATATTATTATTTGCCATTCGTTGATAACACTACTGTGATCTCGGCCTGTACAGAAATTTGACAGAATTAACAAAATGTTCGTATGATTTCCATTTTCACAAGTCTCAAACGGTATCTTTTTCTGCTGTAAAGGCCTGGAAGCCTTAAAGTTGCATGCAAGTTGTTGTTGTTGTTGTTGTTGTTGTTGTTGTTGTTGTTGTTGTTTCAGCTCTCAAACGTTGAATATGTTTAGTTAGCTACGCCCCATTCAATTACGAAGCTGGTTTCCCGGGTACATGACTAGCATTTAATCTAACCAATGACCTTTTCGGTGACTCTGGCAATCCTAAACTTCCAGGCTAGCAGTGATAGGTTGGTGATGGTGCCTTCTTGATAGAGGCGACATGCCTCCAATATGCAAGTGCATGAACTGTAACTTCTGATGTTTTTTACTCATCCTGTGTAAACTAAAAATTAGTCAAATAATGTAGCAGATGATTTTGGTTGGTTTTACTACCTTATAAAGTGCTTGCTTTTTAAATGTTTTAAGATTGGTTTGGTTTAGTTTTGATTATCACCTAAATGGGCTTAATGGGTACAACACCATTTACTAATTAAGGTATAATTATATAATTAGCTTGCTCTTTTACTACAAATACAAGACATCTTACTTCAGATAGAATTTTATTTATTCATGGTCATTGAGGGTTCAGTTCTTGCATTTGGGGACAGAGCTCATTGAAATGTACAGTGGCTATGTGATCTGAAGTGCTCGTGTACCTTAACCCACCTTGGGAAAAAAAACATAAAATTGCAGAAAAGCATGTAAAATATTGCTAATGTCTTTTTCGTTTTATGATAAAGTATGCAGAGTGTTAGGTTGTTTTGTTTTAAGTAAGTATAATACCATATGATTTTATGTTTTCGGTTTTTATCTTTTAAAAAAAGTCTTCCAGGAATTTTTTGGAGTTTATTTTACATATATTAAAATAGGGATAAAATCTGTGAAAATGGGGGTGGATTTCAGTATACACACTTTACATGTGGAATATGATGCATAGCAGTTCTGGTTTCTGATTAAGTTTAATGTCCCTGGCATATATGATGAGGCAGAATCTGTGCAAGTCGAAGCCACGTTATATAGAAGGTATGAACATGACATCAGCACAAAACAAGCCAGGTTTATTCACCTTGAAATCCTCAAAAGAAAAGAAAATTGACAGAACGGGAGACGTGTCAATTCACGCTGGAGATTTCCATCAATACATTTCATAAATTTACCAACTAAAGCATCACCATTTTCTGTCAAATATTTACGATTGATTGTCGGCTTTAGGCAGTGTTTTAGCTGATGGAGAGTACTGTTGCACGAAGTCATCAATACATACCTCTTCAATAAACAGTGGCTGTCCAGCAAAGCACAGCGCTCTGACAAACTCATTAACACAGTCATTCTGCGCTTTTCTTTTTGTTAGTGTGTGTAAAAGCCGCATATATGGATTGCTTGCCTCTTGGTTCACTTCGTTTCAGTTTAATGTGTTGCTTATTTTTCAGTATGTTCTTTTATTGTCAGCGCAATCATGTACCTCAATGCAGCAGTATTATCAGCGCTATGTATCCTCTGCCTCATCTGACCCACTTCTTGCTATCTTTTGCTTTTTGTAACAATCAATCAATCTTTATTTTATATAGCACCTTTCATAGTGGACCTCCAACACAAAGCGCTTTACAAGACGCAGTAACAAGAAGAAAATCCATAATACTTTAAATGCAGAGAAATGCATAATACATGATATACAATTAAAAAAAACATGATAAATTAAATACAGTGGAAAGTGCATAATACACGATAGTAGCACAATACATGAAATAGTACATTTAAATACAGTGGAAAGTGCTTAATACATCATAGTAGCATAATGCATGAAATAGTAGCAGCAGCACAGCAGCTAATAGCAGATATCAGGCTTAAAGCGCATGGAAAGCAAGAGAGAACAGGTGGGTCTTGAGAGTTGATTTAAAGCGAGCGACGGTGGGAGCATCACGCACCAAAGCTGGGAGAGAGTTCCCAGAGTCGGAGCCATGAAGCTAAACGAGCATTCTCCAAGTGTGGTGCACTTTTGCTTGGGGATTACGTTTTTTCCCTATTCCTCATTCTCTAAAAATGTTATAGTTTTGTGTATTTCAATTTAGTTTTTGATCAATCTAATACTTACTACACCCAGCAATTGCCACAATAATCAGGCTTTGACTGAGCAACATAATTGGATGATAATGTGTTTGTGAAGTGACAGAGAACCACAGTTGAATGTTATTTGATCCTCTGACGTCTAAACATCTGCTGTATCCTTGGGAGTAGGGCTGCTTATTACAATGTCGGAGTCAAAATAAACCAGCATTTTAATCAAAATATTGTGTATTTCCTAGAAAATAGTACCTGGAAAATATTGAATAAAAGACAAACCAACTTCCAGTTTAAAAAAAAAAAAAAAAAAGAAAGATAAAATTCAAAATAAACCGGAAATCCCGAACACTATAACTAATCTGCCTCAGTTTCCAAACTTTCAGATAACCCATCTTTGTAGACTATAATATTACTAAAAGTACTAATTAGATTTTTTTTAACTGAGATTCAGAACATTAATCTCTTAAATTTACAAAAAGCATCAATACTTTCAAATCCATCAAAAAATGTATGTAAAAATAAAGTTTTCTTTGGATGTTGGAGACTGACGTGTTCTTGTGCCTTTCAACATGGCCACCAAGAAGCACAGTCAGAAAAGTATTCATATCTTAAGAACAAAAACTGATTGGCTTCAAATAAAAAGTAAGATGGGTAGAACAACCCACTGGATTCGTCAAGGTTTTTTTTTATTATTATTATTTGTTTATTTAGCAGACGCCTTTATCCAAGGCGACTTAGAGTCTAGGGTGTATAAACTATGCATCAGCTGCAGAGTCACTTACAAATACGTCTCACCCGAAAGACGGAGCACAAGGAGGTTAAGTGACTTGCTCAGGGTCACACAATGAGTCAGTGGCTGAGGTGGGGTTTGAACTGGGGATCTCCTGGTTACAAGCCCTTTTCTTTTAACCACTGGACCACACAGCCTCCTATTTTTTTGTGGTGGTGGGCTTAATAGGTGCACTTACCCTAATACTTGTTTGTTCCAGCATATTAATTGCTAAAAGCAAGTTGGTCCCTCCCATGTTAGACCCTTATTGGAGAATTAGTCTTCCAAGCCAGAATGGATTTAATGAAAATTTTGGACAATATTCAAAAGTCATCTTCTCATGAATGGTAAATAGTACAACTGTGAAAAAATGTGTGCATAGTGCGCTCATGTCCACGATTGATTCTACATAAGGAAAAATGGATCCGTCATATGGTGTGGCAGCTACGTTGGATTTTGCGTAAAACGCTTGGACGACAACTCCTCGTGAATCTTGGGTATACGTTATCTTTGTACTGTCCTCTAAAAAAGTTATTCAGGAAAAGTTCCAACATGAACAAACATAACTGCCATGAGCCAATCAATATGGGTGGCATGCCAGTTTTGCCCATTTTTCACCCTGAAGTGACACATTACCACCACTGGGGACAGCTGTTACCAGGGAAAACTGAGCAAGGTCTTAGGAAAAAATATTTCTTGAAGCAGCCATTTTTCGCTGGTGTTTACCAAGAATAGTTTCACTAACTCGTGTAACTTAAAACGCAGTAATTACAGTGGAAAGGGTGATGTTATTTTACGCATACACACAGTACAGTATACAGACACATACTGTAAAATAAAAAAACATTTTTTTGAAAAACTGTTGCAGCTCTACAGCATCCACGCGAAAAAAACAAAAAACTGCACCACGTTTTTTAAACCAGAAGACAATTGAAACAATAAAATGTATAATACATGAGCTTTACAAGTCACACGAATATAGTTTGTTTAAAAATCGGAATAAAATTATTTCTATGACTGAACTGTGGTAAAACAACAATCACAAATCCTGAATGTGTTGCAACAAAGCCGGGCTTGTAACCCATTTAAAAGACGCATAAGAGGGGTGGCACAACTTTTGGAGCGTATCTTTCATTGAACAAATTACTTTAGGTAATGGAAAGTATAGACCGAACTCTTCACAATCACTTGCTATATGAAATACAATTATAACCGTGAAAATCGCACGGTTATTCACAGAGAATCCCCCCCAAAAAAGCGGACATTTTAGTATAATTGGAGCTGAGCAGCTTTTCTGTCCTAATGTTTTTTTTACTTAAAATAACCTTGTGGACATGCAGGCATATACAGAACTGTACACATACGGACACACACACTGTAAGTAGGGTTGCCACCCTTTCCACAGACCAAACCCTGACATGCTTTGGAAACAAATTCTGGAAGTGATTTTGTTTGATACCTACAGAGCTTAGTAAGACCATCTCTCAAATCTCACATTTCTCTCTCCCTCCTCATTGTTTTATATGTCTGGTGACTGACTTGTGAATACTTTTTAGCTAAAGCATTTAACTGTAGTAATTTCTTAAAACCCACAAGTAATTTGGTATTTTATACTGTCCCTGGTAAACGCTACATAAAAGCAGTTCAGTAATACTACTTTTATATTGGAATATTAACTTCAGCTCCTTCTTAAATCTGCTTTAACCCTGTATTAAATACTGTCCTTGGTAAACGTTATACTGAAGTAGTTCAGTGTGGTGTGCATGTATGATTATTACACACAGTTGTTTTGAAATGCTCTCTCACTATTTATAAGTGTTTGTTTTATTATTTAATGCAGGATGTGTGTTGACATAAATTTGGTTTTGATTTGTTGTCGATTGAATATAATTACAAGCTTTGTATGTTTGTAATTTATGTTTTACAAAAACTAGTGTGTGTGTATATGAGCACTCTAGGTAATGCAAATAGTAGAATGTGTAATGCATAAATAGGTTTATATAGTATGGTTAAATTCTGGTCTGAATAATTGAAGACTATAGTGTCTGATAGTTAGTTTATTTATAGTAGTTAGATGTCTCATTGTAGATGTGATTTTTAATAACCTCAATTAAAAGTTTGAACTTTTATGGTCTTGTCCCTCCCTTTTTCTCTAAAGTGTCGAGTAGCTCACCTTTTGCACCTTGTCTTTTTACCTGTAGTATCCCGGGGTTCCGGGTGGTGGCAGCGGTATGGTATTGGTGAGTGATCCAGTGCATGTCCTCCCAGTAGTCTGGTAGGATAAAGACATATCCTTCCTTGATAGGTATAGAGAGGTTAACCTATCAAGGAAGGATATGTCTTTATCCTACCAGACTACTGGGAGGACATGCATTAACCAGCAGGAAGAAAATAGGTTTGGTCTTTAACTAGGGGGTGGTGCAAGTTTGTCCTCCTTGTGGTGAAATTTAGAATGCAGACTTTGGTGAAATAAGACTGCTTTCGAAAATCTCACCACAAGAAGCCGCTTATGACCATGAAAACTTGTAATTCCTTACCCTGCAACATATACTGCTTAATATCACATGTAACAGTAAATCATACAACGGTTAAAAAAAAAAAAAAAAAATTACTGTGCCCACTTTATTTTTTTAACCCTTTGCGGTCCATTTATTAATTCTGCGTCAGGCTCGCCAGGTCCAATTTATTTTCACACGCGCAGTTAATTTTAGACGCGCTGTTTAAAAGTATTTTTTTCCACAGTCAAACGGGTTTAAATGGCCCTGCATATCAACAAAGCACTCACTAGGCATCTCCAGCCCCCCCACCCTTTCGTTCGCTATCACTTTCACATATGCTACCAAATAAAAAATAATAATAATAATAGTCGTACATACCGATCAATCGTCTCCTGATGACTCGTTTTATCACCAAACTCCTCAAAAATGCAATCCAAGTCATTATTTTATTGCTATAACATCTCAAAAAAGCTCTGCAAATGTCCGTGATAGTCTCTGTGTGCTGATACTGTAACTCCCAGCTTGTTTCCATACGACCGCCCCATCTGATGCCAGGGGGCTAGTATGACTATTCATGAGATACGCCTTTTTTTTTTTTTTTTATCGGCTTGTCTCGGCTCCTTTCGTTCCCACTCGGCCATTGAATGGTTTTCTCAGCTTTTTCCGTTGAAAAACCGACTTTTTTGCGTTTTTTGCGTTTTTAAAATGATGTCGGACAGGGTCCGACAAAGGACCTGATGGGAATAATTGCAATGTCGGACCCAGTCCAACAAAGGACCGCAAAGGGTTAAGAGTGTAAAATTGACATTTTGTTAATATTTGCCATTTTTTCATAACATTACTGTGATCTCAGGCTGTACAGAAATTTGACAGCCGGGGTATTTAAAACATGCAGCTGAAAGTTCCACAGTGCGCAATGCACTCTCACAACGTTATCACATTACAAGTAGTTATCACAATTAATATTAAATCAACATTTATAAAATACTAACCGTTATCCTACAAAAAACACACACTATAAAATGATGCTATCCAATTAACTAAATGTTCGTATGATTTCCATTGTCACAAGTCTCAAACCGTATCTTCTGCTGTAAACGCCTGGAAGCCGTAAAGTTGCCTGCAACTTCTAGTTGTGATTGAAATCCTACTTGTGTGCACTCCGCTTTCTTTACCTCTGTCCAAACAGTGTAGCAGTAGAGCAGATTTTAAACTAGCAATACATTGAAAGATATCTTATTATGTGGCAAAGCCTGTGGAACATTTATCATGTTCAATGAATAACCAGAGTGTGTTCAAGTGGTTCTTCTAAAAGGTTAGTGACTTTATTACAGTATTGGGCATATAACATAATTTTTATTGACAGGCATTTGTTGACTGAGTTCATTTCATTGAATCAATCTACTGTATCAGTGTTGGCGACTTTAGTCGGACATCATATACTGTACAGTATTTGAACATGCTGTAACGTTATGCACAATAGCATGCAAACGTTATGCAAAATAGCATGGCTTTTTTTGCTTGCTGTCACCTTTGCAAAGTGGGTTAGCGAGATACAGGCATTCTCCATAGCGAAAGACTGCCGAATTTTTACAGAGGCCAGGACTAAGGTTATGCTCCGTACCACACCTGCCTTTTTGCCAAAGTCGATCTCAGCTTTCCATGTCAACCAGTCTGTGGAAGTGGAGGCTTTCTATCTGCCTCCTTTCCAGTCTGACAGGGAGCAACAGCTCAATACACTGTGCCCAGTGCGAGCCCTGGCGTACTAAGTTGACAGGACGAAAAGTTGGAGGCAGAGAATTTATTTGTCTGCTAGGGGGCGAAGTCCCATGGTCAAGCCCTGTCTAAGCAGAGGCTGTCCAAATGGATAGCAGACAGCCAGGACTGCCTATGAGCAAGCCAACTTGCCCCCTCCAAAAAAAGCTCACTGCCCATTCCGTCAGGGGCATGGCAACTTTGTGGGCTTTATTCCAGGGTGCATCTGTCAAGGACATTTGCAATGCAGCGTTGTGGGCTGCTCCCCATACCTTTACTAGGGTGTTAAGGGCGGTTTCTCAGTCGACCTTTATAACACAGGCATAGAGGTGAGTTTCTCCCTCAATTTTTTAGCCTTATCTACTTGTTAATGGGGTTCTCTATGGGAACGCACAAGTCAGCCTGTCGGCTTAGCCTTGTAGCATTCAAGTCGTTCTGTAATAGGAAGCAGCCAAAGAAAGGGCGCTAACAAAAGTCAATGTCAGCTACGACACAGGCCTTCATCGAGAGTGCAATATCACTGAAAACAATTTCTTATTTTCTTTAAAGCCTCGATTTACCTTAAACTTGTTATTTGTTCGTTGTGTATCCTTCTGCTTAGAAGTTTTAGGAAAATAGTCCCATCAAGGTTCACATACATAATCAGAGTTGCTTATAGTTTCTCTGAACAGCTCCAGATATCTGAATAAGGCAATATTACTGAACTGTCTGTGTCTCGGTTTGTTGTTGGAAGATGCTGATCTCAAGTCTAGCTGACTGACAGGCTGTGATTGACTGACTTGGAAGTTGGAGGTACCAGACTGGTTGTTTTTGTCGGTGCAAAGTATGGATTGGCTGGTTTTGGTGCATAATAAAATACATTTGGACCAATTGTGTCTTTCCTTGCAGTCCAATAGATGTGAACTGAGCTGTCAATACAGCAAGTTAAAAAGAAAAAGTCGATACTTGCATGGATTGATTTTACATCACAGTGTACACTGTGACGTAGCAGCGGTCATCTGCTGTCTGTTAGAAGCCCCCTAGAGCTGGAAGCTAATTGACTGATGGTACTGAATTGTTTTCTAATTGTATTTCAACCTTTTGCAGATTGGTGAGATCTGACTGACGTGACTTGACTTGTATCAGTGCAAATATCTACCTGAAGTATACAGTGTTTTACCTTTTCTAAAGAAAAAAAAAATGTTTTACTCTATGCATATCATCTATTACCTAGTTTGAGTGTAAACAAAAAGTTTAGAAATTCACTCAAATACATTTTTATTTAGAAATGTAATTTTAGTGATCTCCTTCATAAAAAAATTAAATTTATCAGTGGTAGCTCCAATTTAATAAATGCCATGTATAGTTTTGATTTTGCACAAAATTTCTTGACGTGTGTGTGTGAAGGCTCATCTATTTTATTCTACTTTACTAGTCAGTGTGAAGAAGTTAACAAAAAAAAAAAAAATTCACATTGGTAAGCATTCTTGGTTATGTAGAAAGTTTTAGTTAGTATGCTTTTCAGCTGCGCTCCAGATAAGCTGCATTAATATTTACATTTAATACGTAAAGAATAGCAGTTTTTCTACACAACTTATCAAGCTTCTTAGTACTACTTTGGTTCCCTGTGTCTCAATGGTTAATTGTGAATATACTGTATGCGGAAGCTAGAGAATGAATCCTAGAAATGCCGGGACAGCTAATTGTTGACTGCCTGGGAAGTGCCAGAAACACATGAACAATAAGTTTGGGGTTTCAAAAAAAATAAGTGGTTGAATCCACTCACTAGCAATGTTTGTGACTGATGAATAAGCCACTAGATTCTTGATCGTCAGGATTTCCTGGCGCAGTCTTAGTTCCCCTCAACCTAACCTACCAATTTACCTATCTGTCAATCAAATTTTGTTGAAGGTAAATCTATATAATAAATCCAATATTCTATGTTTGGAAAGTCGTGATGCTTTATATATTTGTTTATTTGCATTAGTGCCGTATCAGTACGGTTCCCTTTCAAGTATGAAATGTAACCGTTACCAAATGGGATATATATCTTATAGCCCGAATTACCTGAGCACTTATATCAAAGCTGCTCCTTTAAGAGCCCCTTCTGTGTCAGGCGTCCTCTCCACCCCCAGGAGATATTGGTGCCATTTCTTTCAGCCTGCCTGAGAAAGGAGTGGGCTATGAGAAGTTGATTTATTAACTTTCTCATTTCAAAATTGTAATAATTTGGCTTTAATTTTAAGCGTATAATTCTATCTTAGTCTAGGTTCTGATTAAGTCCCACCACGGCATTGTGTGCTGTGCGATGCAGGCAACACGCCCCGAGATTCAGTCCTTTTCCCGCTCTCCCCATTGCTGATCAGGGGGCCGTTGAAGACCACAGCTCTTGCGTGTCTTGTGCTCTAAGAGGACACTAAAAAGCAGGCTGGCCTGCAGTTCCAGGGACTGTTCTGCATCTCTGACACTGGCACAGCATCCAGATGCGTCCCCTGCAGTGCTGTCAAGAGTCCCCACTCCCTGTTGCACCGGGAGCTAGGAAGCGACCCTGTATGGGTAGGAGCAGGACTAAGAGCCCATGCTCCTCTAGATCCTCTTCTTGGTCTGGCTTGGAGAGCTCCCCCTCTCATCCCCAAAGAAGAGGGACAGAAGCCATCAAAGCAGGCATTCTGGCAGTATGGACCGGGTTGTGGGTCAAATGGAAAAGCTTTTTGAAGCTATGACCCAGTAGGCAGTACCCTCTCAATGAAAGAAGGGAAGGGTTTTACGCCAGGTATTTTCTGGTGCCGATCCTTGACCTTAGACATCTCAACCTGTACTTGAGTACGAAATTTCAAGATGCTGACTATGCAACAGTGACTGGTTCCTTATGACAGACCTCAAGGATGCCTGCTTTCACATCCCTAAAACACCCGGCCACAGGAAATACTTGCGACCCATCCTTTCAAGGGACCATGTACGAGTTCTGTGTACTGCCGTTCGGCCTCTCTCTTGCTCCACGCATATTCTCAAAGTGCATGGACACTATACTGCCTCCTCTGCGACTCAAAGGCATCAGTACTCAATTACCTTAACAACTGGCTGATATGTTCTGAGTCACCAGCACAGGCAATGTTGCACAAGGGACTGGTCACCAGCCACTTCCACTGGTTAAGCTTCACGGTGAAGCAATCAAAAAGCTGGTTGACCCACTCTCAAAGGGTTGCATAGCTCGGCGTAAGCCTCGATTCCATAAACATGATCCGGATGACAGGATCGAGAGGCCAACTGTGCTTGGAGCTTTTTCAGCCCAATGCAACAGTGAGGGTAATGACCTTCCAGAGACTTCTGGGCCTGATGGCAGCAGCATCTCAGATTATACCCTTATGGCTCCTACACATGCGCCCTCTCCATGCCTGGTTCAACCACAGGGTCCTTTACCCTGTCAGACTGGCATTGCTTGCTCAGTGTCTCCTCACTATTTGGAAGCTCTCTCGTGGTGAAAACAACCAGCTCATCTGTGCTTGGGCACAGTTCTGGGCAGTGTGACGAGTAAAGAGATGGTGACCACAGGCACTTCCAACCTAGGTTGTGGCACTGTCTGGAACTGCCGGGGGGTGGCAGTGCATGTGGAAACCCCCATGGGAGGGTCACCACATAAATATTTTGGAGCTGCGGGCAATTCATCGGACACCACCACAATGGTGGCTTATATCAACCACCAGGGCGGTCTCCGATCTCCCGGTCTCAATCGTGTTGCCCGGATGCGTTTGAAATGGGGTCATGAGCACCTGCTTTCAGTACGAGCAGTTCATCTGCTAGGGGTGAGGAAGTGGGTGGCGGACCTTCTCTCGAGAGGCGGCCCCCACAGTTCGGAATGGTGACTTCTGGGAGAAGTTTGGGTACGCGGAGGTAGATCTATTCGCAACCCAGGAGTCCACCCATGGTACCCACTGTCTGGTATAGACACACTGGCCCTCAGATGGCCAAGACTACTATGCTTTTCCTCTGCTGCCACTGTTTCCACTGTGCTTGGAGAAGATCAAGCAAGACCAATCTTGGGTGCTCTTAGTAGCACTGAAGTGGCCCAGGAGGACCTGGTTCTCGGCACTGGCACAATTCCTGTATGGTCAGCCGTGGGAGTTGCTGACCCGTCGGGACCTGCTGACTCAGGCGTGGTGCGCTCTGTGGCATCTAGACCCAACTGTTCTACAGCTCTGGGTTTGGCCCCTGAGCGGAGACATTTGAATTACCTCGGGTTATCTGACAGGTCATTGTCATCCTTCAGAATGCCAGGGCAGTGTCACCGCTCCCAGTACTGCTAAAAATGGGGTGTTTTCCAGACGTGTTGTCAGCCGTATGCACTAGACCTGACGACTTGCTCCATGGCAAAAATCACTTTTTGATGAAGGGAAATCTCTCTCCACACTTAAGGCCTACCTGGCAGCTATATCCGCTTGCCGTATTAAAATTTAGGGAGGGTGTCTGTCAACTTGGAAAGGGAGAGCACAAGAGCACTGTAACAGCCTAGTACTAGTGTGAGGAGATACGGTGAACACCGCAGCAAACTACATCGAGGGTAGCAACTTCCCGGAGTTTAATATTATTAAGGCAGGACTAAATTGCTGTGAAATGCATTTTATTTTTTTATTTTTTTAATGTAAGACCCAAGTTTTTCAAAGTACAGTAACATTACAGATAAAATGTAAGGCTGTAGTTAATGCATACCCCATATGTTAGCATTAAAGTATGCACAGTATTTGTAAGTACTCATGACTTCACGGTAATAGTATGGTATACGGTAATTGAAACTATAGCTACTGATATGCTGCACTGCATACAAAAGTACTGTAGCTCTGTTGGCTTGGGGCTTTACTGAAATGTGTTTTAATTGGGGGAGTCATCCCTGAAGTTCCTCCTATTGATATTTCACTGCAATAAATATTATGTTAATTTCTTTTTGGGTTTATGAACATTTTACACGGTTTTTAGTATGATTTCAAGTGAGCTTTTGATCGCTGAATTGTCTGGCAATTTTTTTTTTTATTTAAAAAAAAATAAAATAAAACTAAGCTATTTTATTTTTTAGCATAAATACCACTCTTGGTTTATAGACCCAAGCTAAATGTTTTGGTTAATTGCTTGATGAAGGCTTTTACGAAAACCAACACACTTGTCATTGCGTGGTAGGCAATTACATCCTCAATCTAATTTGAAATTATAATGGACCATCTGCAAAGGGTTAATGTCAAATGCTATGGTTATGACCTAATTTTGGTAATGTAACATCCCTAGAGTGGTTGATCTCTTCTGCTTCTGAAGCTCTGTTTGTGAAGCTGCATTTAGAAATACTTTGTTTTATTTTATTTGAGGAAAATTACCATTTAACCCTTTGCGGTCCATTTATTAATTCTGCGTCAGGCTCGCCAGGTCTAATTAATTTTTTCACGCGCAGTTAATTTTAGACGCGCTGTTTGTTTTTCACAGTCAGACGGGTTTAAATGGCCCTGCATATCAACAAAGCACTCACTAGGGATCTCCAGCCCCGCCCCACCCTTTCGTTTGCTATCGCTTTCACATATGCTACCAAATAAAAAATAATAATAATAATAGTCGTACATACCGATCAATCGTCTCCTGATGACTCGTTTTATCACCAAACTCCTTAATAATGCAATCCAAGTCATTATTTTATTGCTATAACATCTCAAAAAAGCTCTGCAAATGTCCGTGATAGTCTCTGTGCTGATACTGTACTCCCAGCTTGTTTCCATACGCCCCCATCTGATGCCAATGGGGTACTATGACTATTCATGAGATACGCCTTTTTTTTTTTATCGGCTTGTCTCGGCTCCTTTCGTTCCCACTCGGCCATTGAATGGTTTTCTCGGCTTTTTCCGTTGAAAAACCGACTTTTTGCGTTTTGCGTTTTAAAATGATGTCGGACAGGGTCCGACAAAGGACCTGACGGGAATAATTGCAATGTCGGACCCAGTCCGACAAAGGACCGCAAAGGGTTAATGAAGAACGATCCCATATGTATCGTATTACTGTAATACTGTACTAGTTAGATTTTTTTCAAAATTCAACATTGTGTCCTGCACATAGTTTTATTACATTTACTATGAGTATTTAAGTGACAGAATCCTGGTCAATGTCAACATGGATGCAGTGAGTGGATAATGGTTTGTTGAGTATAATTGAAATAGTGGCTTGTGTTCTGTCCTTCACAGATCTTCCGTTTAGAGGCATCCCTTCTGTATGCTGGTGCTAGAACGGAGTGGCAGTCTGTAAATCAAAATAAATATTGTGTGCTTTAAATTGGGAGTGAATGTATTTCGTTTAGTGGAGTGATCTTTATTACAGGTGAAAAGCTATTCCCATAGTTTATTTCAAACTACAAAATTAGTATCCTGTGTCCAAAGAGGATTTGCCTTGGAGCAACCAATGTATTTTAGTGGCTAGCCAGTCATTTAATAAATCAAATCTCTGTGTGAATAAATAATGTCTACACTACAGTATATCTGTGTATTCAAGTGAATTATACTGGTAGAGAATGAGAAATGACAAATCAAGGAGCATTCCACCCTGTAGCCAGCTTATCTGAAAGTCAGCTGCTAGCATATAGCCAAAACTGGCTAGAGAAATGGCAAAACAAGTCCTCAAGACTAATGTTGCACTCAGTGTTGTCCCCCATGTTACTGTTAAATGTATTCTTGCTGGCTGATAAGATCTAAGGCTAAAAACCATTGGCACTGTTCAGCATGGTTTCCTTATACCATGGAAAGACCTAAATAAAGGAAACAATGCTTAAATAAATGATATAATTTTCATCCATCTTGAATCCACCCTGAAGCATGAAGTATTGTTTTAACCCTATCATGCCTATTGACTTTTATTTGAGTAACAAAATTTGATAATTTCAGTATAGTACTGTAGGAACAATTCAGTAATTGATAATTCAGAGTTTATCTGGGTTGATTAGTTCTCTTATTAATAATATTTAATTGACGTGTTACAAAGATCGAGGATTTACTATTGCATTCATGCGGCTAGCAGTGCAATTGAAATATGAAATATGACTGCCTTTCTCCTCACACACAAAGTAGCAGGCTGTGACATAGCTAGTAACTTGCTCATACACACACATAGTTACTTCATCAAGTTTCACTAAAAGTTATTTCACACATAAAGTGTGCAAACTAAATAATTAATAGTTCAATTCTATGTGAATGTGTTACAATGAATTAATTTAGTTCCATAGGAAAATTGAAAATGCAACTGGAATTATACTAGACTTTTGGTCCGCTGGTTTGGAAACTCAATCTGTTTGAAGTGTCCAGTACAAAAGGCTCTCCTCTCAGCAACAAAGTCTTCAATCCCACATTGGATCAAACTCGGCAACAAAGCTTTCAATTCTCGATAGAATCAACAAACAGCTGCAACAGTCTTCATGCCTCGTTATAAGATCCGCAATAGCGCCCGTTCACTCTGTCCTCTTCACTGAATCTTTTATCTACGCAGGTAGCAGGGCACAGTTTCTTTTGCAGTGTGGACTCTTGACCAGAGGGTCGTGGGTTCAATCCCAGGTGGGGGACACTGCTGCTGTACCCTTGAGCAAGGTACTTTACCTAGATTGCTCCAGTAAAAACCCAACTGTATAAATGGGTAATTGTATGTAAAAATAATTGTAACAATTGTAAGTTGCCCTGGATAAGGAAGAAGAAGAAGAAGAAGAAGAAGGTTTGTCTGATAACAGCGTCTGTAATTTTACGACAGTCCTACAGCCGGGCCTCAGTCTCGTTGCTTGTGGTATTGACTCACTTGCAGCTTGCTTCCTCTTCTTGGGTCTGTTTTCAGGCAGAGTCCCGGAGTTGCAGAGTGACAGCACCTTGTTTAGCATTCGATGTGTAGCGCAAAATGTTTAGTTTTGCTTGGATACTTGTCTTTTCACTCTGCTGAGTAGCTACTTAATGAGGTGACTTGTGTACCTCGCCTTTTTAACTCACAGATCTCTGAGATTTGTTTTTTGTCTGCTTTCAACGGCTTGTTGTTGCAGTTCGGACTTGTTGATATCTATATTGTATGTCTTCCTTGCACCAAACCACTTGTGTTTGCCGTTTTACAGTCTTTTCACTGAACTTTCAGCATCATCCAGTCCAGATACCCCCTTCTAGCCCTGGTCATCTTCAGTTTAGTATTCCTGCTAGGAACCAAGGGGCCCTTTTTTCCTAAGACACAGCAGTTTTATTAATTAGTCCAGTTATATCATTAATACAGGGCTTGAATTTCAATGCGGGATTGCGGAAATCGCGTATTTTCCAAGTTGCTCCCGCATATCTGCAACTTTCAGTGCGGGAAAATTCTGCAGAGAGATTAAGACACCAAGCTACTGTATTTTTCTCCCAATTTTAGAATGCCTATGAAATGCTACAACAATCTATAAGGAAGTGGGTGTCGGTGACGAAAGCACTATGAGCCGCATTCTGAGTATTTCTGGTTAAAATAAATAAATAAAAGTTGTCCTGGATATTTTAAGTACCGCAAGACTTTATTCTCTCGTACGTGATTTTCGGCCGCTGTCTTTAAGGATTATATTAACTCAGTACACTGCAGTAAGTAAACCAGTTTTGGAAAAAAAAAGACAATATTAAGTCTATCTAGATGTTTTGCAAGCGGTGACTTTCGCTTTAACTCTTAACTCAGCCCCATTCATTTTGGGGCGCCACGGCACCGAAGGTTATGCACATATTACTCAGGCACCATCAAAGCCACCTACCTGGTTCATGGCTTGGTTTAAAAGTACAGACGGGGCTTTCCAAAGATGTATTCAGTGTGTGTATGACAGAGTTCACAGCTTAGGTTTCGTTTTGAGCCTATTGCTCTGTCATTGTAGCGGCTAGACTGAAAGGGGCGGTATCATTGGAAAGCTTAGAAGTTCAGCTTCCCCCATGTTAATTTCATATTGAGGTTCAATGGTGCAATGTTGTGGTTGTGTGGTGTTTTTTTTTGTTTGTTTTGTGTTTTCTGTTTTTATTTATTTATTTATTTATTTTTTACATATATTGTCATCTCTACCACATATAGTATGCCTGATCCTGTTGCAACTTACATAATATAAAAGGACATTTTGTGGCCTTTTAATTTGATATGTTACATGCATGCCGTACAAACTATCCAGTAGTTCAACATACAGTACTGTGCAAAAGTTTTAGGCAGGTGTGAAAAAATGCTGTAAAGTAAGAATGCTTTCAAAAATAGACATGTTAATAGTTTTATATTTGTCAATTAACAAAATGCAAAATGAGTGAACAGAAGAAAAATCTACATCAAATCAATATTTGGTGTGACCACCCTTTGCCTTCAAAACAGCATCAATTCTTCTAGGTACACTTGCACACAGTTTTTGAAGGAACTCGGCAGGTAGGTTGGCCCAAACATCTTGGAGAACTAACCACAGTTCTTCTGTGGATTTAGGCAGCCTCAGTTGCTTCTCTCTCTTCATGTAATCCCAGACAGACTCGATGATGTTGAGGTCAGGGCTCTGTGGGGCCATACCATCACTTCCAGGACTCCTTGTTCTTCTTTACGCTGAAGATAGTTCTTAATGACTTTCGCTGTATGTTTGGGGTCGTTGTCATGCTGCAGAATAAATTTGGGGCCAATCAGATGCCTCCCTGATGGTATTGCATGATGGATAAGTATCTGCCTGTACTTCTCAGCATTGAGGAGACCATTAATTCTGACCAAATTCCCAACTCCATTTGCAGAAATGCAGCCCCAAACTTGCAAGGAACCTCCACCATGCTTCACTGTTACCTGCAGACACTCATTCGTATGCGCTCTCCAGCCCTTCGGCGAACAAACTGCCTTCTGCTACAGCCAAATATTTCAAATTTTGATTCATCAGTCCAGAGCACCTGCTGCCATTTTTCTGCACCCCAGTTCCTGTGTTTTCGTGCATAGTTGAGTCGCTTGGCCTTGTTTCCACGTCGGAGGTATGGCTTTTTGGCCGCAAGTCTTCCGTGAAGGCCACTTCTGACCAGACTTCTCCGGACAGTAGATGGGTGTACCAGGGTCCCACTGTTTTCTGCAGTTCTGAGCTGATGGCACTGCTGGACATCTTCTGATTGCGAAGGGAAGTAAGCATGATGTGTCTTTCACCTGCTGCAGTAAGTTTCCTTGGCCGACCAGTGCGTCTACGGTCCTCAACGTTGCCCGTTCTTTGTGCTTCTTCAAAAGAGCTTGGACAGCACATCTGGAAACCCCTGTCTGCCTTGAAATTTCTGCCTGGGAGAGACCTTGCTGATGCAGTATAACTACCTTGTGTCTTGTTGCTGTGCTCAGTCTTGCCATGGTGTATGACTTTTGACAGTAAACTGTCTTCAGCAACCTCACCTTGTTAGCTGAGTTTGGCTGTTCCTCACCCAGTTTTATTCCTCCTACACAGCTGTTTCTGTTTCAGTTAATGATTGTGTTTCAACCTACATATTGACTTGATGATCATTAGCACCTGTTTGGTATAATTGTTTAATCATACACCTGACTATATGCCTACAAAATCCCTGACTTTGTGCAAGTGTACCTAGAAGAATTGATGCTGTTTTGAAGGCAAAGGGTTGTCACACCAAATATGGATTTGATTTAGATTTTTCTTCTGTTCACTCACTTTGCATTTAGTTAATTGATAAATATAATCTATTAACATGTCTATTTTTGAAAGCATTCTTACTTTACAGCATTTTTCACACCTGCCTAAAACTTTTGCACAGTACTGTATATATATATATATATATATATATATATATATATATATATATATATATATATATATATATATATATATATATATATATATATAAATAAATAAATTTATTTAAGGAAGGGGAGTGAAAGCTTTTGGTAATATTTTGAATATATTTCTTGTTCTGGAGTAAATGCAGACCGTATCCCTGGACGCAGCCAATGTTGGGAAGCATAGGAGCGATGACGTAAGGCTCTATTTTAGACATGAGCGTGCTTATTAATAGTCAGTTGGGGGGGGAGGGATCATTTGGTTTTGAACTGACCCCAACATTTTAATGAGTTAATACCTGGTATTTTGACAGTAAATTCATTGGATTGAATTATACTTTATTGTAATGTAGTGCAGTAGTCCAGGGGAGGGGCTAATGATAGAAACAGCAAGTACCTGTAGGTGGGTCATTTCAGGAGAAGTTTGGAATGAGTCTGTTGAGTAGTAGAGTACTCTGAGTGGGACAGCTGTGTAATTGTTATTTATTTTTTTAATTAGTATTATACTGTTTTTCTCAAATAAACTATTTTTTTGCATTTAATCTCCGTATACAGTCAGCACTCGGATATCCGTTACCCAGATACACGTCAGTCGCGTTTTACCGCCCTTGTATTAAGAATAAAATCAATCCCCATTTTTATTTATATATAAAATATATATAATAAACAAATTTAATGCACTTACCTGTCACATGAAATTTCTGACTCCGTCACCAGTTTTCTGATACAAAGCCCATCTCTTCAATGTTACAATGTGCTTGTTTATCAGTCACATCCCGCAGTTTTTTTTTTTTTCTCACATGCCAAATCAGTCTGTCTTTATTGTGCAGTTACACAACGCTTCCTCCAATTTCACATAATGAAAATGCAGCAAAAACAAAGTGAACGAAGCTACGGTAATGTAAAAGTTAATCATTAAACAGTTTTAGATACTTTGATGCATTTTATTTAAATCTGTTCTCTTTAGTTGCTTTTGTGCATTTTCATTTGCAAGTGAACTGTGACATTAGGGCCTTATCGAGCACTATATTCTGCAATTTTGAATACTGACTTTGGATACTGTTAATTCTGGAGACCTGGTGTTTTTTTAATCTTTTGCTAAATTGCATTGCCTTTTACGCAGTTCTGTGTGGGTAACATTTTGTGCTGGGTCTTTTTAATGGGGAATTTACATACTGTTATTTATGTATGTACTGTGTTACAGTGGACGTGTGGTCTCTTGGCAAGTGACATTTTCAGAATCCTATCGTTGTGAATTTAAATCCTTCTGTTGAAAATATAGTATTGTACCACAAAACCAACTGCAGTACATCTAAATGGAAGCTTACTTATTTTAAAACAGTCCTGTCAGCTGTGTATTTTTGACATTTGTATTTTTCTAGTGTTCCCTGAAAAAACGGACAAGGGTTGGAATGGGCCAAAATGAAATAATCAGATATGTGTCACACTCGTTTAGTTGTCACTGAAGTCAACATTTTATAGGGTTGGATATGTGAGTGCTGACTGTATAGTAGTGTGGTTTAGGAATGTGGGAAGTTTGTGGATAGGCTGGTGGGGTATATGTTTGGCACTTCATACTCTAGGGCACATTCATTTTGCAATGAGGTGAACCATGAAGGGCATGCTGATAGAAGCGGTATGTTATGAAACATATCTGGGCTATCAAAACAAGTAACCAAGAAGAGTCATTTTTAGTGTGGTACAAGCTACCCTGAAGAAATCACTAATTTTAAGTCTGGACTGATTTGTATTTACAGAAGCCTACTGTACAAAGCCCCTTGGTACTGCAGTTTTTTGTTTGTTTTAGTTATCTTGCTCTATGGTATATATTTTTTCACAGCGAACATTTTAAGGAAAACTTGAGGTTGGCCAGTGCAGGTTTATTTTTAAACACCCACATTATTGAGCAATACAGTTTACAGAATGCTTACAACACACATTTTTGTGACCTGATAAAATTGTAATGGTTATTTTAGCAAATTTTAGTGTCATTCTTGAATTGAACAGATGTATGCCTTGTGTAAGTGTAGCTATTGTAAAACATTTAAAAATATGTCCACACTAACTGCCTGCGCTGCAAATGAAATTGGATAATGCAGACCAATCAACACGTTCTGCTGCTCTCTTGCTCTTATTAGAACTGAAGTCATTATATTTTGTATCTTGCTCTTAATTGTACTGTAATTCTTGATATGTTTTTTGTATACAACTGTAAGTCACCCTGGGTAAGGGCGTCTGCTAATAAAAAAAATAAAATAAAATAATATCCTTTTTCCACAGTGTCTCTAATTCCTCAACCTTTATTAAATAACGTCTTGACAAGTGTCTTGCAGTGTCTAGTTATCATTATCCTTGTCCATGATGCACTTCCGTGAGGAATGGCTCAATGGAGTGGTAATGCAAGGACACTCCAAGGGCAGAAGATCGGTTTGCATCCTGTCACAAGACTGGAATGGAATTTATATACGATGCTGCTTTTTTACATAATACACAGTATAGATGTACCTTTTTTAAAGGATTGATAACCAAGGCTTAAAATAAGTTTTGCTTCACTATTTAAAAACAATTTTGTAGTAGTTTTGGTGCAGATTGGATCTGAAAACCTAATGCTTGCACATTTTGAACAGATGTTTTCTGATGAATATGAGTAGACCCAATGAAACCGAATTCAGGCACCACAAACTTTTAAAGGTTAAAGTTTCAGTTATCACTCCTTTGACTACCGTAAAACTTCAAATAATTGCCGGGGTCTCAAATAATCACCTGTCTCCAATACGTGCTGGGTCTGCTGGTAAATATTGTAAATAAATTCGGGTCTCTATTAAACGCTGGGTCTGTGTCATTGCCATTGAAGCTGAGGAAGATGAGGAGGAGCTTGAGCGCAATGAACTGCTAATAAGTGACAGCGATGAAAGTGACTCTCAGGATTAATACATAACAATAGAAAACGTAATTTAAGGTAGGCCTACGTGTAATGCATATTTGTTTAAAACTTTTGATAATTAAGCGTGCTGAAAGTAGGCCAGATACAAACCTCTTGGTGTATTTTAACATATTTTGTTGTATTAACACTGTACAAGTTTGAGAGTAAACAATACATTATTTTTGATGATACTTATTGCTTTTAGAAGTTGTTGTTATGCTGTAAGCATAGCCTACATGCCTGTGTTCTGATATCTACAGGGCTGTCTTCTTCTTTCTGTTTTTTTTTAATTCCTTTTTTTTAAAATACAAATTTGTACTTCTGCTTGTTCATTTTCCAATGTTTTGCATACCGTATCCTTGTTACCCAGTGCATATAAAAAGACCATAATAATACTTTCGCTTTATACTTGAGGGTGTACAATACAATGTCATTTTGCTAAAAAAACATAACTGTTACTTAGTTCCCACTGACACACAACCTTTTAACAAAGAAGCATGTGAAGCTAGTGATCTTATATAACCGACGGTCTCAAATACGCACTGGGTCTGCTGGCAAATATTGTAAATAAACACCAGAGGCGTTTAATTGAACATGTATGTTGGTGGGTACTGTAGGTAATGTAAGACAGGAGTCTTTGATAAGCAACCCACCTGTTCTGAAAGATTAATAAAAGAGTTAAGTGTAGACTAATCTCTCCAGTGGATTTGTTGCACAAACCAGGGTCAGTTAAGGTCAAATTGTCTACCAGAGATATACTGCTCACCAAAGGAGTAGATTAAAAGTTGCTGCTGTTTTAATATTGAAGAACTGTGGGAGATGATCAGCTGCACTGAACCAATAATATAAGCTTAAAAATGTGTATAATAATAATCTGATTTGGATTAAAAAAACAATTGGGGGAGGGGAGGGGGGGTGCTTTTATCATCTACTGCAGAAGAACAGTACTGTGTATTGCTGATGTATGATATATTGTGTAGACTAAATGTACATATTTGTCCTGTCCTTTTTTTTCTAGCATAGAAAAACAACCAAGGAAACCTACAGTCAATACAAAGTACCACTGCACTTAATGAATGCTGAACATTATGTTTATTATAGGTATTTTATGTGTACTGTACAGTATTCTATGCAATTAGTTTACATTGAGAGGAATATCCAATGTGTTCCTTTGCTCTGACTTGTTTTTGAGAATGCTTATACTAGCGCATTAGAATTTAAACTGCATTCCTCAGCACTGTTGGCGTCAGTAAGCATGCTGAATTCCTGCAGTGCAGTTAACTTATAATTTAAAGCAAAAGAATGACACAAGCAGATCCTGTTTTTGAATAATTCATCATGCCTAGATTGCATTGGCTTACAGTGCATAGTTTACTGTACTGTTTATTGGAAAGAATACAAGGAGTGTTCTAGACCAGTAGTGGAACCATTGTTTTATACTTATTTTCTATATTAACCAACTGCCTTGTGCTGCAAAAGTTTTCTTTTGTCCAAATGGAATGCACCCAGGGGAAAGTCGGTCTGTGATTTTATTGAGGCCATTGGTGCCCATGGATATAACATGGTCTGCATAATTTATAGGAACCTTTGTGCATGAAAGTTTGTGGTGTGGTATCCATGTTGTGAAAATGGCACTGATTGGCCCCAATAATCAGTGACTGACCCAGAAATATAATAAAGAGCATATAGTACTGTTACAGGCTAAAGGGGTGTGTGAGCAGTTTGGTTAGTTGTAGGACAAATTACAAGACAGAAAACTACTATACTATAAGTGCTTAAATTTGCCACTTTTAAACACATCTGCTAAGTACAAACCTTCTTTCCTGTAACCCCCCCCCAAAAAAAAACACAGAAGAAAACGATAGTGTTTGTTTTATTGGGACCAGGTAGTCCTCTGATTTATAGACTTCCTAGTGTACTGTGTATCTTACCAGTTTTTGTTTTGTGTTTGTTCTGTTTTAACTAAATTATCATTTCCTTACAGTGAACAGAGCATCTGTCAAGCCCGAGCTGCTGTTATGGTATATGATGATGCCAACAAGAAGTGGGTACCAGCTGGTGGATCAACTGGCTTCAGCAGAGTTCATATATACCATCATACAGGGAACAATGCATTCCGAGTGGTAGGCAGAAAAATCCAGGACCATCAGGTGGGTAAACCAAATAGGGGTGTTCTAGCATGTCGCCAGTCAAAATTCGAATGAGGGTGTCATTCATGATCTATATGACTATAGAAGAAACATCTGGAGCATATCATCAGAACTTTGAATTGTCTTGTGTATTACATTTTTTTTCCACATAAAGAAAAAAATTGAAAGGCTATATAGCTCGTTGATCATCTACATTTGGTCTTGAATTAATTTTTTTGATAATGCACTTGATACCATAACTGGAAACAAAGAATAGTTGTCCCATAATTGCATTCAGTTCAATAAGAGACCATTAATTGACTGTTGTGGCATTTCAATGTGTCTTTTTTTTATTCCCACATACTCAACAAAAAGCAAATTTGTTAATGACACTATGGTGAAGTGCTGCTCTAGGCTGCTGGGTTCAGCATAGAGTACCATAAATATATTGTGTTTAAACTGGATTGGAGGAATGCAATGAAGGGGGGGGGGGGAGAGAAAGATCATGCAGGGATGGAAAATTCATGTTTTTTTTTAAGCAAATTGCATATGAAAGTGATGTTGCTGACAACCAAACAAAACAGAGAAGGATGCGGTGCTGTATATAAGTGTAATCATATTTGTTCTACAGATCTATCAAATGAAGACATAAACAAACTAGGGTTTTCTATGTAGGGTTCACACGCATCTATTTACATATCTTTTTAGTACAGTATTCTTATTCTTTATGGCCACACTTTGTTAGAACCTTTCCACTAATTCTATTATGTTTTATAACAAAAAATAAATAATAATAATAATAATAATAATAATAATAATAATAATAATAATAATAATAATAAAGTTTAGCAAGCATTTGAATCACTGTTCCCACATTGTACATTTTTTTGGGTAGCTGCAGAAAATAATTTAGACTTGTGAATGAATATTAGGCTACTAAGAAGCTCACACTGTCCAGACAGTAATGTCACAATTTTTCAGTGTATGCAATTTTTTGTGTTGAAAACAAAAAATGTAAGGCCAATTAATGACTCAAATGTGTCATTGTTAGATAAACTAAATTTTATTCAGAAATGTATTTATTTGTACCGAATGAATTATGAATTATATTATAATACAGGTCTCTAACATTTAGTTTTTGGGTTGTACAGTGAAAACATTATTGTATTTATTGAATGTATTGTATAAAGTTAATTAAATTATACATGAGATTATATATATATATATATATATATATATATATATATATATATATATATATATATATATATATATATATATATATATATATATACAGTACTGTGTAAAAGTTTTAGGCAGGTGTGAAAAAATGCTGTAAAGTGAGAATGCTTTCAAAAATAGACATGTTAATAGATTATATTTATCAATTAACTAAATGCAAAGTGAGTGAACAGAAGAAAAATCTAAATCAAATCCATATTTGGTGTGACAACCCTTTGCCTTCAAAACAGCATCAATTCTTCTAGGTACACTTGCACAAAGTCAGGGATTTTGTAGGCATATTGTCAGGTGTATAATTAAACAATTATACCAAACAGGTGCTAATGATCATCAATTCAATATGTAGGTTGAAACACAATCATTAACTGAAACAGAAACAGCTGTGTAGGAGGAATAAAACTGGGTGAGGAACAGCCAAACTCAGCTAACAAGGTGAGGTTGCTGAAGACAGTTTACTGTCAAAGTCATACACCATGGCAAGACTGAGCACAGCAACAAGACACAAGGTAGTTATACTGCATCAGCAAGGTCTCTCCCAGGCAGAAATTTCAAGGCAGACAGGGGTTTCCAGATGTGCTCTGTCCAAGCTCTTTTGAAGAAGCACAAAAGCAGACAGCGATGCAGTGGTCGGCCAAGGAAACTTACTGCAGCAGATGAAAGACACATCATGCTTACTTCCCTTCGCAATCGGAAGATGTCCAGCAGTGCCATCAGCTCAGAACTGGCAGAAAACAGTGGGACCCTGGTACACCCATCTACTGTCGGAGAAGTCTGGTCAGAAGTGGCCTTCATGGAAGACTTGCGGCCAAAAAGCCATACCTCCGGCGTGGAAACAAGGCCAAGCGACTCAACTATGCATGAAAACACAGGAGCTGGGGTGCAGAAAAATGGCAGCAGGTGCTCTGGACTGATGAGTCAAAATTTGAAATATTTGGCTGTAGCAGAAGGCAGTTTGTTCGCGAAGGGCTGGAGAGCGGTACACGAATGAGTGTCTGCAGGCAACAGTGAAGCATGGTGGAGGTTCCTTGCAAGTTTGGGGCTGCATTTCTGCAAATGGAGTTGGGGATTTGGTCAGAATTAATGGTCTCCTCAATGCTGAGAAGTACAGGCAGATACTTATCCATCATGCAATACCATCAGGGAGGCATCTGATTTGGCCCCAGATTTATTCTGCAGCATGACAACGACCCCAAACATACAGCGAAAGTCATTAAGAACTATCTTCAGCGTAAAGAAGAACAAGGAGTCCTGGAAGTGATGGTATGGCCCCCACAGAGCCCTGATCTCAACATCATCGAGTCTGTCTGTGATTACATGAAGAGAGAGAAGCAACTGAGGCTGCCTAAATCCACAGAAGAACTGTGGTTAGTTCTCCAAGAGGTTTGGGCCAACCTACCTGCCGAGTTCCTTCAAAAACTGTGTGCACGTGTACCTAGAAGAATTGATGCTGTTTTGAAGGCAAAGGGTGGTCACACCAAATATGGATTTTTCTTCTGTTCACTCACTTTGCATTTTGTTAATTGATAAATATAATCTATTAACATGTCTATTTTTGAAAGCATTCTCACTTTACAGCATTTTTCACACCTGCCTAATATATATATATATATATATATATATATATATATATATATATATATATATATATATATATATATATATATATATATAACTTACTTACTATATGAGAAGATTTAGTTTCGGTTTCTCTTACAGAGAAATTACAAACCAAGCAGGTAAATTACAGTGAGAAAAAAGAGAGTAGGGTATTTTTAGTTTTAACAGAAATCAAACCGATATTCAGAGGTAATATTTTTCCTTAAGAAAAACAATTGTATCACACTCAAATACCGTTTTCTCTCCTCCTCTTGTCCCGCCCCATAGCAACCAATACACACTCCTGATTCGCTGGTACAGTACTCCTCTGACCTCCCAACTCCCACCTAATAGGCTCTCATTAACTGTCAGTAAATGTACTGTGTTCAAGCCCCAAAAACACACAAGTATAGTGCTGCAGATCGGAGCCTCTCATGGTGCAGTTTCTAAAATGCCTTAAATCATTTAATAAAATATTGCAGCGTTTGTAAAGCGTTAATAAAAGCCACCCTCGTATAATCGCTGTGCTTATTATTATTATTATTATTATTATTATTATTATTATTATTATTATTTATTATTTTTATTATTATTTATTATTTTTAGATATTCAAGGACATATAAAACCCCTTATTAAATCATGTGGAATGTTCGTGAAAGACAACATTGTACGGGAAAACAATGTGGCATTCAAAGTGTTAAGCCTGGTTTATATCGCTTGACTGTCGTTGAAGAGCAAGGCGACCTGTGATCATCGCTGTCGTGTCGCCGTTCAGTTTATACTTTCTACCGGCAATCGCCCTGATCAAACTGCAGTCGCTGACAGTTCAAATCACCTGAACTTTGACCTTGTCACTGTTTTTTTACAACGCCAAAATGGATGACCGGTTGTTTGTCGAAGCTGCTCAGTGTTTATCCCTGCATATATGCAGTCGATAGAGCTGTTTATAAGATAAGATGAAAAAGGAGAATGCGTGGGTATCAATTGCTGAACAAATGCAATCAACTTGTGAGTGTTTTAACCTCACTGAAAGTGTGACCAGTGAAGTTTTAATTAATATAGCGCCTGCTGTTTTAAACACTTTGTATATTACGAAGTGCCCCAAGTCCAACATCATGTTGATGATGATGATGATGATTTGCATGCTACAAACTCTGAAAAGGATTCAAATGATTGCTAGTAAACTATAATGGTATTTAAGATTAATTTTGATGAATTTACTATTTGCTGGAATCAATCGTATCTTGAACTGATAGGTTTTAAAGCTTGTAAAAACATAGCAAGTTGATGCTTAGCAGATCCTCAGTCAGAAAATGTGACAATAGAAAATAGGATTTTTTTTAAATTTATTTAATTTTTTTTTTTTAATAATATAGGGTTGATAAACAGACCGGGCTAAATCTAGGAATGACAAACAAACAAGTGTATTTATCCACTACATTGCTGAGGTAGAAAGAGGGCAGCTGCAAGAGAAAATAAAAGGTGCAAAGTTCCTGTCAGTGATGTCAGAAGGTTCAACTGATAGCACTGTCATAGAAGAGCAGCTTGTATGACTCTGCCAGAAAGGGCTGGTGACTGTGCAGTTTGTGCGCATGCAGTCTGTGGAGAGGGCAGATGCCTAACACATCTCAGAAGCTATATCTTCACTCATGAGGCAGATTGTTTCAGACCCTGTTGAGACTGCTCATAAATGGTGCTCCCCCCGGAACGATGTTGGCCGGTAAAATATCTGTGTGGCCGGTGGATTTTTCCATCCACTAGCCATAGTGGTTAGTGCATGGAAAAGTTAATTTCATGCCCTGAGTATGACTGACCTTTTTCAATGTAGGGACCACAGCGGTGTCCCCATGGACCACTTGCCACGCATTTTTTCAGTACAGCGTTTTCTGAACTCATTTGTATGTGTATATGTAGAAGTACCAGACTTCTGGGACTCGAGTTGCATTTTTGGTGACTCGGACTCGAGTCACGGACGCAAAACACTGATTCGATTCGGTCTCGACCTTCTGATCATAATTTTAGAGCTTCTTAATTCCTATCAAAGTCGCTGTGTGATTTAAATATCCTTTGCTTTGCTTCAGTCGTTCCCAGCACACGCCATCACTTTTTGCAAGCAACAACAATGAATTCACCTGGCAAATTCAGTGTAAAACTAGGCACTAACCTCAAATTGAACATTGCCTATCGTCAAAGGACTGATTTAATAGCAAAAAAAAGAATAGCAGAATAACTTAATACCACTTAATTTACCAAAATGAAAATAATTTATTGTGGATGTAGGAAAAACACATTAACAATATGCTGTGTAACTTAGAAGTCTGTGTGAACTTCATTTTTTATTCCATTATGAATCTACACAAAGAGAAAATACATGAATACAGTCAGTACCGTTTTATCAGTACGCCTCGGGAGAAGGAAAAATATCCCAAATAAGCAGCTGTCCCAATTAAACGAGAGGGAGTTGAGATGACATTAATCACACTTTTTTGATGCTTAATGAAAAGAAAAGGAATTAAATCATATCACATTGATTTAAATGTTAAATACATCATTTAAAATAAGTCAAATGTGTTTGTTTGTTTTTTTTGTTTTTTTAATTCCTAAGCACAATCCGATTGTTGACACCTCCGATGTTGACACGCCAACTGTCTTTGCAACAGAAGCCTGAGAAACTACAGGAGACTCCTCCTTCTTCAAGAGTTCAATCTAGTTTAATCTAGTTTATGCAAGTCACAGCGTAATCACGCATTCCCTGCACTCTGCTACGCAACCTGTCTTGCTCTGAAAAGCGATCTCCGTTCATAATTTGAAAATACTGTATCCCAATTAAACAAAGTGACATTCCAATTAAACAACATAAATAGCATTGGAAAGAACCGTCACCCGGAGTTAGATCCCATTTAAGCAGCAATCCCGATTTTTATCAGTATCCCGATTGGGCAGCGCCGACTGTATAATAAGTTTTTGTGTAAAAGATAAAAAATACATTCTCTGAAATCGAATGAACTGAAGCACAATCTCGTAAATGCATCATTGTGTTACAGACTTAATAAAATGCAAATGCAAAACAAATACAATTAATACTAAATTTACTATTTAGGAACACACTATATATACAGTTCCAGCAATGTCTAAATCAGCTTGGCAGAGTTTACCCGTATTGATGGAAAACTTGGTTGTATTTCTGGAAGGAGAATCCGGCCACTAATCAACACATCACATCCAAGCTCCATAAACTCAGTGTGGTTTGCATTCATGTCGCTTCAGTCACACGCGGCAGGGCCAAACTGGGAGGTGGCTGTCTTTAGAGCCTGGAGGAAGGGCTACCCTCAGCCTTGGATTCCCTAAGGTTTCCCCCTACCAGCGGGTAGGGTTTTTTCCTTACCTGAGTGCCGAGCGGTTCGTATTTAGTTTCTGTAGGGTGCCAGAGAGGCCGGGTTCTCCCTCAGTGCATTTCATGTGGTGGGGGCGGGCCCGTGTTTCAGCTGCTTACTTTTCATTCATCCTTTTCCTATTTTTGGGGGTAGGTGACATTGTGCCACTGCAGTTGTTGCATTAACCATTAATCATTTTCATTTTTCCAGTCATGATTTGGCGACTACATGATGTCATCGTGTTTTAAGCTAGCCATCAACATTGCGGATAGCTGTCAGCACACACTGCAAGGTCTCCGGCCAAATTTAATTATCATTAATTTGTCTGTTCAGTTACAATTTAAATCATTCACATTGCGGATTCTCCATACTGAAAGTCAAAGTAGATACTATAGTCAGAGGTGAAAGTAACTTAAATTTCTTACTGGTGTTATTTTCTTTCTTTCTTTCTTTCTTTCTTTCTTTCTTTCTTTCTTTCTTTCTTAGCAGACGCTCTTATCCAGGGCGACATAGTTGTGTGGTATAAATTAACACAGTTCTTATAGTACACATACAGCTCTGGAAAAAATTAAGAGACCACTGCAAAATTATCAATTTCTCTGGTTTTACTATTTATAGGTATGTGTTTGGGTAAAATGAACATTTTTGTTTTATTCTATAAACTACTGACAACATTTCTCCCAAATTCCAAATAAAAATATTGTCATTTAGAGCATTTATTTGCAGAAAATGACAACTGGTCAAAATAACAAAAAAGATGCAGTGTTGTCAGACCTCGAATAATGCAAAGAAAATAAGTTCATATTCATTTTAAACAACACAATACTAATGTTTTAACTTAGGAAGAGTTCAGAAATCAATATTTGGTGGGATAACCCTGATTTTCAAGCACAGCTTTCATGCGTCTTGGCATGCTCTCCACCAGTCTTTCACATTGATGTTGGGTGACTTTATGCCAATCCTGGCGCAAAAATTCAAGCAGCTCGGCTTTGTTTGATGGCTTGTGACCATCCATCTTCCTCTTGATCACATTCCAGAGGTTTTCAATGGGGTTCAGGTCTGGAGATTGGGCTGGCCATGACAGGGTCTTGATCTGGTGGTCCTCCATCCACACCTTGATTGACCTGGCTGTGTGGCATGGAGCATTGTCCTGCTGGAAAAACCAATCCTCAGAGTTGGGGAACATTGTCAGAGCAGAAGGAAGCAAGTTTTCTTCCAGGACAACCTTGTACTTGGCTTGATTCATGCCAAAGCTGCCCGATTCCAGCCTTGCTGAAGCACCCCAGATCATCACCGATCCTCCACCACATTTCACAGTGGGTGCGAGACACTGTGGCTTGTAGGCCTCTCCAGGTCTCCGTCTAACCATTAGGCGACCAGGTGTTGGGCAAAGCTGAAAATTGGACTCATCTGGGGTGCTTCAGCAAGGCTGGAATCGGGCAGATTTGTCTTTGTGAAGGACGCATGAATCAAGCCAAGTACAAGGTTGTCCTGGAAGAAAACTTGCTTCCTTCTGCTCTGACAATGTTCCCAACTCTGAGGATTGGTTTTCCAGCAGGACAATGCTCCATGCCACACAGCCAGGTCAATCAAGGTGTGGATGGAGGACCACCAGATCAAGACCCTGTCATGGCCAGCCCAATCTCCAGACCTGAACCCCATTGAAAACCTCTGGAATGTGATCAAGAGGAAGATGGATGGTCACAAGCCATCAAACAAAGCCGAAGCTGCTTGAATTTTTGCGCCAGGATTGGCATAAAGTCACCCAACATCAATGTGAAAGACTGGTGGAGAGCATGCCAAGACGCATGAAAGCTGTGCTTGAAAATCAGGGTTATTCCACCAAATATTGATTTCTGAACTCTTCCTAAGTTAAAACATTAGTATTGTGTTGTTTAAAAATGAATATGAACTTATTTTCTTTGCATTATTCGAGGTCTGACAACACTGCATCTTTTTTGTTATTTTGACCAGTTGTCATTTTCTGCAAATAAATGCTCTAAATGACAATATTTTTATTTGGAATTTGGGAGAAATGTCAGTAGTTTATAGAATAAAACAAAAATGTTCATTTTACCCAAACACATACCTATAAATAGTAAAACCAGAGAAACTGATAATTTTGCAGTGGTCTCTTAATTTTTTCCAGAGCTGTAGGTGCTGGAAAAATAAAATATCAAACAGAAGGCGAAAGCAAAAAAGAAAATTTAAACACTGTCCCATACATTTTTTATGTACAGTCTGTTCAACTGTTTCCATCTGTGACGCAAATACAAATACTGGATGACTGGTCCTAATATAGATTCAACGTCAACAGATTCTAAAAATCTTACTTGGGGGGGTAGGGGGTTAAACGGCAGGTTGCAATCCCAAACAGAAAATATGTACATCCACAATAACAATCCTCCGTGCGCAATCCTGTGCTCTCTAAACCGTGAGATGGTGGTGCTTGTCTGTGCTGTGCACTGAGGGTAGTGCTCAGGGGTTTGTGCTAGCTCAGTGACGGCAGCTCCCATCTCCTAGTCCTCCTCTGCAATATAAGACAAACGAAGCAAACCATACAGCTCCGGCTGGTTAATTACGTTTCAGTGTAAGGGGCCGTACTCGCGTAGCTGCGTCCCCTTTGCACAACCAAACCCCTCCCTGTGATCAGCCTGGCGTCTGTCTATACAATAGCTGCATACCCCGCGGCTGAGTTGTTTAGTAAACTCAGAACTATGTGCTGTCTCCAAAATGGCTGGCTTCTGGTTGCCACCTACCCTCTAGTCAGCCCTCTTGGGAAAGCGTACTACCCCGCCCCCACCCCCTTACACAGCGCCCGTTTTGGTCGGGAAGGAGATTTGCAGCTCGTATTCCTTCACTCTCGGTAACAATACCCCAAAACTGAAATTGAAAATAACGTGTGAATAAAACTTCCTTCATAACTTCTTGAAATTTAAAGTAATATTGTTTTCAAAATATATCTTACACTCTCATTGGCTGGGAAGACGGTCTTTTTTTGAGTGGAGCAGGGATGACTTTTAAATATAATATTACATTGAATAATATATAATATTGGCTTTATGCTCAATTAATTCTCCCCTATAATGTTTAAGTGTGACAGCAGTGGCTTTAGCACCCAGATTAATGGTAGTGGTGATATGTAAAACCTAAGCAGATTTGATAAAATATCTATTAAAATATCTATCAGCTGCTGTAGATGAAGTTGTAAAATTATTGAACTGCTGATTAAGTACTCTATTTTTGCTTTATCTTCAGTTGCCAGTATATGTGTGCACTTTTTCTTGATTAAACAGTTAAATTAGCTTAGAATTTTAAATATGGTGCCGATGCAATGCTAAAATTAGTTGCATCAGTTTCAAGCCTCTACACATGCTGGTTAAAAGAGAAAGTGTTAACGCGCTGACAGATGCAGGCTTTTTTCAGTAATTCTTAGATAACTTGCTTGTATCCAGCTCTTTGTACTGTTGTACTGAATTGAGCAGTTGCCATAACAAATGGTCAGCAGTAGTTGAACATCTGAAACAAATCCTGACATTTGGCCTTTTCTACCTTTTTTTTTTTTTTTTGTTCAAACTTTATATTTAGGGCTTCTGATTTTCTGTGTTTTTAAAAATTAAATTGATACCTTTTTTTAAGCTATTCGTGTATCCAGTGGCATAGTGCTACATTTTATAGTGCCAGAGTCCTGCCAAAATTTCTGTTACACGTGTGACGTCACCATTATTATTATTATTATTTATTTCTTAGCAGACGCCTTTATCCAGGGCGACTTACAATCGTAAGCAAATACATTTCAAGTGTTACAGTACAAGTAATAATAATACAGTACAAGTAATAATACAATAAGAGCAAGATAAATACAATGACTTTGGTTCAAGCAAGAACAAGTGTGACAAAATACAATTCAATAATACAGCAGATAAAAGTGACAGTGATAGTTACATCAAGATATGATTAAATACCAAATACTACAGATTAAACACTTGGCAGATTACAGTACTCTGAAGTACAGGATTAAATGCAGTAAAATAGGGGGCAGATAAGAGTAAGTAAAGCACATTTAAGGAAGGGTGAAAGTGTCCCAGGGGAGAAACAGAGGAGTTCTACAGGTGCTGTCTGAAGAGGTGAGTCTTAAGGAGGCGCCGGAATGTGGTCAGGGACTGGGCGGTCCTGACATCTGTAGGTAAAGTAAAGATCTCGTACTCAAAACCTAATTTCCATTTCTGCCAGTCATTTTATCTAATTGAAAATACAGTAGTCTGTGGCTAAGAGAACACCCACTGCCTGTTCTAACCTATGGTTTAAACAGTACCATACATTAATATATGGGTATTGCTCCAAAAGTTTCTGAGCTATGCCCAATTTGCTACCAAGCATAACACTGGCACCCTCGCTAGTGAATGCCTCAAGGTGTTGTAGTTTTTTAAAGTAGTGAGTAGTTGTTTCTTGATGAAAGAAATGCACAGTCCTTTTCTTCAGATATTAGTTTGGTTTATCAATATATACAGGTTTAATTCCAGAAACACAAAGAACGCTCAAAGCAAAACAGTACAGATCACACTTTCATATGCAGACTGCACAGTGCAAAACTTAAGTTCAAAACAAAACATAACAAAATAATATAATGCAATACTGTAGGTTTGATCCTCCAGGACTTCTCGATCAACAAGTCTCCAATACTAGTCTTAATGAAAGAGAGAAGTGAGCTGAGCTGAGTGCACCTTGATTAAGTAGCCACTGACATCAGCCCCACCCTCCTTCCTTCTCTTTGTGGGTTCAATCACCCTAGGCAACCCCCTGTGGATAGTCATGTATGTGTCGTAAAGAAAACTGGTTCTGCCTCACACTGCCTAAGATGGTGTTATCTTGGTGTGGCCCTTTGGTCCTTTATGCTGCCTAAGATGGTGTTATCTTGGTGTGGCCCTTTGGTCCTTTATGCTGCCCAAGATGGTGTTATCTTGGTGTGGCCCTTTGGTCCTTTATGCTGCCCAAGATGGTGTTATCTTGGTGTGGCCCTTTGGTCCTTTATGCTGCCCAAGATGGTGTTATCTTGGTGTGGCCCTTTGGTCCTTTATGCTGCCTAAGATGGTGTTATCTTGGTGTGGCCCTTTGGTCCTTTATGCTGCCCAAGATGGTGTTATCTTGGTGTGGCCCTTTGGTCCTTTATGCTGCCTAAGATGGTGTTATCTTGGTGTGGCCCTTTTGATCTTTGTGCTTAACCTATGTTATCTCATGAGCGCATCGGTTCCTCCAGCAATGTGCGATTGTGTTTATTCCAGCTGACAGACGGTTGTCGTCAGTGCAATTAAATGAAATCTTGCAATCTCGCATTTACCAGTTACTATACCTCCTCTGATAATCTCCTTTTAAAACTAACAGAGTGTGCAAACCTGCAAACACGTGTATCTTATATTGCATTTAAACGTCTTTCCATGTTATCCAACAGTTGTTTTAGATAGGAGTCACCAAAACAGTGTTTTAGCGAGACATTCAAGTAGATGATTAACAATTGTCAGATTTTTCATCTGGAAGTTCTTTGATCTAAAAGCATGAAGTGTGGTTCAAGTTTTGTATCACTTTCACATTTAAGGAACACAATCAGTGCTGTTTTGTACTCAAGCTGGTTAACTCATTGATAAGTATTGGAAGCTTACCATTTATGTTGTGAATGTGTTTACAAATTTTCTTCCATATTTCAAAAGCAGATGTGTGGTCGATTTAATAGGTGATGGGAATTTTAAACGCTTTAAACATATAAGCTGTAAAGAAGTGGTTAAACGTTGAATAATATGCTAGATGTATAACTGGTCACGTGACAAATTTCACCAAACGCATATTTTTTAATGTATTTTAGTAATTTATAATCATATACTTATAGTCTGTCGCATATCTGACTGCTGTGGTGCCACAGTAAGGACGGATATTATAAAAAGGAAGGGGTTTGGCAATTGCCTAGTAGTTTTTGTAATTGGTGCAACAGAAAGATTGACACTGGGGCGGGTTTTATTCTCGGGCGATCTGGCGCTTCAGTGGTGCACTCTGTTCATGCTGTAGTAGCCATTATGGTATCCAGTCCACAGGGTAGGAAAGTTAATGACAAGCATTTGTTATATCTTTTTCATTAAATTACATCTCTAAACAAAGGAACAAGGCAAAACCACACTTGGAAGTATTTTGAAGAACCAGATGAGAACCGTGGTATGTAAATAATTATGCCGAACAAAATTTCTGTACCACAAAAACACAAGTTCAGTGCTTCACCATTTGAAATGAAAACATTCAGAAATTACTGTGGATGGAGTTACTAATGGCAGTAAAAAGCAAATATCCATAATAAACTGAACACTCTTCTAGATGGTGGTTAACATTTATTTAGCCCTTACATCCCAGGGAATACATATAACACATTTTTAAAAGGATTTTTTTTTTCAATATGAATTCAGAGAACGCATGAAGTGTTAATAAATAATGTATAGGCTTTAATTTACCAGTACACTTTTTATGCAAATCATTTGTTTAAAAAAAAAAAATAATAATAATAATAAAATGTCAACAGAAGGGCATTGGGCTTTTTAAATTATTATTATTTATTTATTTTTTTTTTTTTAAGATTCTAATTTTTTTTTTTTTTTTTTAGTATTACATGCAGGTATTAGTATTACCGCTATAAGATTGTTACCTTTATTAAAAATGTGCATTAATCTGCCTTAATCTACCGTTTAATCAGCTAATGCCCATAAATTAACCGATCAAAAATTTGAATGGAGTGATGGTGGTGGTGTTGTTGTTGTTCTCTGTGTGTGTGTGTGTGTGTGTGTGTTTTATTTATTTTTTTATTCTTTGTTGTCTTTTGTGATAAATCATATTAACTTACTTAGGGTTTCTTTGCTTAGAAAATACTAACCAGGGCTGTCCGTATACATCATAATGTAATATAAAGAGTGTGTGTGTGTGTGTGTATGTAGATACGGTGTAAACGCTGACACCTGCATAGCATTTAAACATTTATAAAAATTTACCAAAAGCACATCTCTAATATATATCTCTAGACTCTGAAGCACTGTATCTGGAGTGCAGCCCAAAGCCTATATCAACTCCATTTTCACTTGCAGTTCCAGCAAACCAAAATGATCTGAAAAAGGTCTGTCGTTTTGAGCCAAGTAATGTGTTGAACGGAAAATTGTATGCATAGACTTTAAATGAGACGCAAAATACGTTCGGCCGATATGTGCGCTCTGGACCTGTTTGTGTTCCACAATTTTCTTTTGGCAGCGATTTTTAACTGAGCGCTCCGGCATGATCCATAATATAATACACTAAATTAACGCCATTCGTTTGAAAGGCTTAATCATTTACTTTTAAAGATGGAAATATCTGAAACACCTGAACAAACATTCCACCCAAGTCTTCAATTTTTGCAGTCAACCCATGGATTGGCCTCCTGTTTCTGTGTCCACATTTCCTCCATCCACACATCAGACCACAGGCACGGCAGAGATGAATCAGGGCCTGTGAATGTCGAAGGCGCCTCATTTCCAGCTGAATCCTCGGGTGTCTTGTGCATTCTGGTACTGCTAGAGTGAGGGTCTTTTTGTCGTCTTTTGTATATTTTTTTCTTAAATGTTTAATTTTTTGTAGGGCTGGGCGATATACCGGTATTATCGTTGATACCGGTATTTTTTAATGACGATAAAAGTATTGTGGGGGAAAAAATTATATTGTGGTTTTTTTTTTTTTTTTTTTTTTTTGAGCCAGTGCACATCAGGCGCAAACGTAGCGAATAAAAAACAAACATTAGGATGTGTCTAAAAGAAAAATGTAACTTATTGATGTGTAGACAGATTGGTTTAAATTTGTTCCCCTGCTCAGTTTGTGTCCCGTGCGCATTGAGCTGATCCATTTGAACTTCATAGGGAGGTCTCAAAAAGTACAGATTGGTATTATTTTTATTGCATGATATTGTTTCAGTTTTGAATTACAGAATTGATACTTTATACGCACCCATTCAACCATTTAATCAATCAAGTCACGTTTAACTTAAGTAGTCGTTTAAACCACGTTTTAAGAGCATAAGAACATAAAGTTTACAAACGAGAGGAGACCATTCGGCCCATCTTGCTCGTTTTGGTTGTTAGTAGCTTATTGATCCCAGAATCTCATCAAGCAGCTTCTTGAAGGATCCCAGGGTGTCAGCTTTGATGAACCCTCCCCAATATGTATACACTTAGGGAGTTCAGAAGTAAACTGTTTTGAACACAGGCTTCACCTTGCTATCGGTTAGTCTTTTATTTTATTTATATTAACAACGTACCTGCCTTGGTGTTATTTAGAATAAATGATTACTTTTCATATTGAATATTAAACTGTTTACATACCCAACATTTCTGTTTTATATTAATAAACTTACCTTTTGTGTACATGTTGTATTTTGTAAACGATTTAAACGTACAGAATTAGGAGAGTCTGGGATCGTATTATATAAAAGCAATTTTTAATCAGATAAGAATCTAGTCCTGCATCAGCCTATAGATATTATTAGCAGGTTAAAAATAACTATATACAGTAAAGAAAGGTACAGTTTTGCATAACTTATTTGCAAAAATGAAATAAAAATAAAATAATTTGGCTAATTTACTTCAAACCATTACAATCCTTTACAAAAAGGAGCAATATTTTTGGCTTGAGTAGAAATTAAAAGCTCCATGGTAAGTCTACCTCAGGGCTTGACGTCCCTACTTATTACTTAATAAAAAAGCGTTACATCACTTGTTCTATTTCTTTCTCTTGTCTTGTTCAGTGAAACAGTTGTTGCCTTTCAAGTACAAAATGTAACCATTACTAAATGGGTATTTGCCTCCTAAAGACCCAAATCCTGAATACTTTACACCAAAGCTGCTCTTTGAGCCTGTGATGCAGTCGTGACCCCGTCTCTGAGGGATCAGCAGTACTACAGTTACAGATCTCAGCACCATTTTTATTTTCAAGACTGACCTGATCAGAGTTTTTGCAGATGTGTAATAATTGGCGCTGTCAAAAAATTGCAATTAACTTAAAGCGTAAATATTTTGGTAGACTAATTTAACTCTCATTAATTGCACTTCTGTCTTGTCCCTCTTAGCAATATTATTTATTTCCTTGGCACAGGTTTGTTGCTTTTAGTTAAAGCATTATAATACAGAGCTCAATGAAACTTGCTCAAAGTACCCCGTGGTAACAATCTCGCCCCTTCATCCCAAGACATCACCAAACTCCCCACAGTTCAGCAGCTACGTCACAGTGCGTAAGGTCTTCCAGTTAAAGCTAAATTAGCTAATAATCTGAACAGTGCAAATACTGTAACCTGGTCAAAATAGAAAATACATTACAATACTGTAACCTGGTCAAAATAGAAAATACATTAAATGAGATGGATGTAGTAATTGTATCATTTATTTATTTATTTTTTTTAATCACTTGACAGCCTAGTAATTTAATTTATAAAAATGTTTTTAAGTAAAAATGAACTACACTCTGTAGTAGGTAAATTCCCATTTTAATATGAAATGACTGATGACTCCACCCGGCAGCAGTTCAAGAAGCTTTATTACAATGCGCACAAGGGAAGAGCAGCAGTGGTTACATGAACACACTCGCTCTTGATTTATTGACAAGGTAGCACAATATTTATACCGGATTAGCATTGCAACAATAGGCAAATTAACACGTCAGCATGGTTATAGAACTTTCTGAAAGATGAAGATTCCCTTATAAGGGGTTGTTTTCAATTAAGCAGTTTCACCTCAAAGTAGACATAACAGCATCCTAACCTATATCCCTTTTGTCAGTTGAGAAACACATTTCAAGCAGTTCTCACTAGAACGTACTGTGCTCAGAACACCACACAATCGTCCTTAACCCTTTAGATACCACATCACATATTTCCTGCCTCTTCAACTCCAAACTTGTAATGTACTCGAAATCGACCTATTTATTTATTTATTTATTTATTTATTTATTTAAGTCAAAACTAAAAAATTGCTGCTTTTGTATTATATGTATACTGTTATTTAAATCTGTTATTTAAAATGGTGTCAGTTATATGTTTGACATGCTGTACAAATGTATTGTGACTTGTTCTTTTCACTGTACAGTACATTATTGTAAATCTTATGAATTCCCATATACAGTTGTTTTTCATTATGGATATGTTGATTTTAAGATTTCATAACCAGTTAATATAGATTCAAATCATGCTACAACTAACTATAATTACTGTGTAAATGTATTCCTTATTAATTTAGTTGCAACAAGAACCTCCAATCCGTGTTTTGAAAAAATGTGTATTTTTTTGTCTTCCATTTCTTTTTATTACCTGATACGTGAGAGTGAGATGTCAGCATCACTTTAAGGATTTAAAACTGCTGTGAAATTACCTCGCCTTTTGGTCAGTGATTTACAGGTCACTGCAGCTAGCTAATCACAACATACGTATTACCTTTGTTTTGTTTTTACAGGCAGTTAAAAAAAAGAAAATTAATAATAATGCTAATAATAATAATACTGATGGTCAGTGCAAGGAGGATGGACAAACTTATTAAACCCTGCTTATAACTACAGCCTAAACATCATTATACATCTGAATTTAGGAGGCAGTGTGGTCCAGTGGTTAAAGTCCAGGGCTTGTAACCAGATGGTCACCAGTTCAAATCCCGCCTCTGACTGACTGACTCACTGTGTGACCCTGAGCAAGTCACTTAACCTCCTTGTGCTCCATCCTGCAGATGAGATCTTAAATCAGTGTCCTATTGTAAGTGACTCTGCATATAATGCACAGTTCACAGCCTACCTCTGTAAAGCACTTTGTGATGGTGGTCCACTATGAAAGGCGCTATCTGGGCAGACACATGACAAATGACATTTAATAGAGAAAAGTGTAAAGTATTGCACGTAGGCAATAAAAATGTGCATTATAAATATCATATGGGAGATTCTGAAATTGAAGAAGGTATCTATGAAAAAGACCTAGGAATTTATGTCGACTCAGAAATGTCTTCATCTAGACAATGTGGGGGAGCTATAAAAAAGGCAAACAAGATGCTCGGATATATTGTGAAAAGTGTTGAATTTAAATCAAGGGAAGTAATGTTAAAACTTTACAATGCATTAGTAAGACCTCACCTAGAATATTGTGTTCAGTTCTGATCACCTCGTTACAAAAAGGATATTGCTGCTCTAGAAAGAGTGCAAAGAATAGCAACCAGAATTATCCCTGGTTTAAAAGGCATGTCATATGCAGACAGGCTAAAAGAATTGAATCTATTCAGTCTTGAACAAAGAAGACTACGCGGTGATCTGATTCAAGCATTCAAAATCCTAAAAGGTATAGACCAGCGATGGCGAACCTATGGCACGCGTGCCCAGAGTGGCACGCAGTCGTATTTGTTGGCACGCCGAGTGAGCAGTTATCTGTTTTTTGTTTTTTTTTTGCACGCCCTCTGAGTGGCACTTTGGAAAGCCGGTCAGTTTGATTTGCAAGGACGGCCCCACCCCAAGTAATTGAGCAGTGCTAACTGTAGCCGTTATTATCTACACGTTCATGGTTGGCTGTTTATGCTGCTGAGCTGCTTTATTCAAGTACCCTGGGAACAGAAAGCTGATCAAAAACAGTAAGTCTGTCCCATGGAGGATCAAATGTAATTGTGGATGTGTCAGTGGGACATGCGGGGAGGAAGGGATCGTTAGCCTGATGCTTGTGGCATTTTACTGACTCTCATCTCCTGTACTAAATGGAGAAATGGCTACAGTCTTTCATACTTTACACACGTGTATTTGTGCATTGAACTTTAAAGCAAATGTCCCACTCTGTTTTGATTGTCAAACCTTTCCCTTGTCATAAATTCATAAATACCGAAAATATATTTCACTGTCACATACTTGTATCTCAAACTATGTATTCTTTGTTTGATGCACTGTTTTGTTTTTTTTAAATGCTATTTTAATCTTCAAACTATGGGGAAAAGCTGGTTGTAAATTCTCAAAAAAAAAAATTATGCCTCGGATATATAGAGTACATTTGTGGATACTCCTTTTTTTTCATGGTAGTTTGACACCACAGAAATCTTTTTATAATAAGTGTTATCTGCTACTTGTCTTTTAAATAGTTATTTTACAAAGTGTAAAAGCAGTAGATATGTTTTATGTAAGTAAATATACAGTTGAAAAAAAATGACGGTACACCGGTAATGGTTGTCACTGTGTGCAATTGCAAACAAAAAAAACAAAACAATTATGACCAGGGTTACTGGTGCAGCGCGCCAATTGAGCAAATGTCTTATATTTATTGTATGATGCACTGTGATTGTTGCTTTTACTGATGTTTAGCATTATAATTCTTAAACTTAATGTGTCATGAAATGTGCTTTATGTATTTTACTGTAGTTTAGCAATATAATATTCAAACTATGTATTTATTGTATGATGCACTGTTATTCTTTTACATGCTGTGAAGTGCTTGAGATGATGTTCCAATATGAAAGGCGCTATACAAAATTAAGATTGATTGATCTTACTTGAATAAGGATTAAAGAGTCTCATTGTCCAAAATATAGAGGGGCATATGCAAAAGTTGATGGGTCCCTGTGAGGTGCACTATCACTATTTTTTTTTAAGTCTGTAAATTTCCAAAAAATTATAATATAATCTGTGAGGAAAAATTGATTTAGGGACGGAAAGAACATGCATATTCATAATTATTCATTTTTTGTCTGAATTTGATCAGTCTTGCTGCCTCACTTTGCCTCCCACTGGTCTGCAGCGAAGTAGTCTTCCACTGCCTTCTACCACAGCCACGATCCCCGGCTGCAGTCTCCAGCAAGAATAGCATTTGAGTGTAGATTAGAATGTGCAGTGTACTTAGGGACAGGGAATGGGAAATGTAAGGGAATTGCTTAGAACAGATTGCGAGTTCTCAGGGACAAGAGGAAATTATGGGAGGTGAGGGGAGACCAGCATTAAGTGCCCAGTGAAGTATAAAGGGGAACAGGAGTGGGATGGGGTTGAAGAGAGAGAGAGAGTGTGTATGTTTGGTCTGGCAGTTGTGATGGTGGGGGGGATGTGGTGGGCAATATTAACTGTGGCCATTTTTTGTTAGGTATGGCACTCAGCAAATATCTGCAATAGTGGGATAGCTGTTCATGCTGAAAGTTGCTGTTGTATAGAGACCTCTTCTGGGGAGATAGTTAGACAACCTGTTTCAGCGGGCTTCTGAAGAAAAATATTCTCGTCAGTTAACTGAAAAGTGAAGTGAAGGTTAAGAAAATGAGCACAATCAAAAAAGCTAAACTTCAGACAGATAGTGGTAGATCCTTCCAGGAGGGTTGGACAGAAACATTTGGAATGGTTCACAGTAAAGGGAAAGCGCTGTGTGTTGTTTGTAATGAAAGTGTTGTTTATCGAACATAAGTGTAAGCGCCATTTTGACACCAACCACAAAAATATTACAGATCTTAATGAGAGTGAAAGGAAAGAATTCCTTCAAAGGGCAGTGAGGAGGTATCAAAACCAGACTCTTGTTTTTAGTAATTGTCTTAAAAAAAAAAACTATTTGGTGGCTACAAGCTTCAAATTATGTCATTGCATTGCAAAGCATGGCAAACCCTTGTCAGATGGTGAATATATCAAGAGTGATATGCTGGCTAGTGCTGATTCTTTATATATATATATATATATATATATATATATATATATATATATATATATATATATATATATATATATATATATATATTCTTAAAATCAATAAATTAAAGGACCTCCAAAAACTGTAGGGGATAGATGGTATTTATTAAGCATGCAACAAAATAAGTTTGAAAATCACACAAAACAGTTACACAATTAATGTCACATTAAAAGCATTACAATGAGAATTAAGGTTTAAAACAACAATTTAACAAAGAAATACTAGTACATACTGACACAACAACAAGGGGTCACACAATACCTGAATAGATATTTAAGAGTATTGTTACCTAGCCTGGAAAGCAGTCACTTTCAGCGTTCTGTTACCTTGTGTTTCTCCGAGTGTCAGGGCCCCCAACTTTGATGGATAAATACTGAGAGCTGAGGGCTCCAGGTGCAGTCATAGTTTCTTTGAATCTGAGCGAGCAGGGATCAGTGGTCAGGGGATAGCGCAGAGGTAGCAGGGGCATAGGGCAGGGGCCAACTCAGAGGAATCTAGCAGGGGCTAGTATAGGGACTAACGCAGAGGGTTAGAGCAGGGGCTAGCATGAGAGGGATAGAGCAGGGGCTAACGCAGGGGCTTTTATACTTTTCGAACAAAGAGATTATTTGAATTTCCCATTGCATGCGCCGATTGGTTATTTTGTAGCTGAATGGGCTTGAAACCTTGACTGATTGCTCCCCCCTTCCTCTGTCTGATTAGTTCATTGTCATAATCTGGAAAGGGGAAACTTTTAAAACTTGCATAACTTTTGCTAAATAATTCAGATTTTATTTTGATTTCCTGTTATTTTTAAAATAAGAAATTACATTTCTTTAGACACCAAATATGTCTGGTTGCGACTTTGGTTAGACATTGCAAACAGTTTAATTCTCTTAGGGATTTATTACCTCGGTTATTCTATACTTGTTAGGCAATTTAAGAATAAAAACGCTTACATCTTGTACTCATAGTGGTATTAAATCAATATGATGTGATATTTGTCTTAAATCTCTAAATCTTTAAGCTATTTTTTTCTCTTTCAGACAACTATGCTAAACCACCTCTCTCTCACTAGACGGGTTAATTCAATCACGGAGACTGGTTTGATTAGCCTTTTGTTTCCTGAGTGCCTGATGCATTCAAGGTGTTAGGTTGATCGTTATCGCTAGGCAAAGCTAGACAGATTAAAGTTCATTCAATGTAGATTCCTGTTAATATACAATATCATAAGAACATAAAGTCCACGACATTTGCAATATATTTGTGATGACAATGTCTATAGAACCTACACACACCAGAGTGTTGCGTCGCTATGCGGTAGACAGTGCCACATCAGTGCGTCTATACCCAAGCGTCAATTCCCTTCTCGGGTAAATAGCAGGTGTTCACAAACTTTTTTTTCTATTCATCAATATTATTTTTAAAGGTTTTTCTGATTTAAATAGTAGAAGGTATTTGTGATTTAAACAAACATGTTAAGTTGGTAACAGGGTTTGTAGTAAACAAATATGATTTTTATACAGGCTGTTCACTTCCACACTCACCTTCCCACCAAACACATTCTTTTTGAAACCTGTCACTCAAACTTGCAGTGTGTGGTGGGCGGGGAGAGACGACACTGTTAACAACTGTGCGCTTATGGTATAGCTCTCATCCACACTGGATGTGAGCGACACAAGTGAAGTCACAGAATGTCAATTCACACCAGACGTGACTTGGAAAGACTGGAAATAAATACATGACCTTGCCCGTGCATTCCTATTGGACATAATAGAGATGGGCTGTCCCATTACAAAAATTGTACAGATGTAGTCGCAGTATTTTTTGTTTTCATGGTACCAATAGTAGTAATGTAGTAGTAGTCGTAGTAGTAGTAAATGCCCAAATGGGACTGCTCCTAAAAAAAAAAAAAAAATCAAATTACCATCCTCAAAAGAGGATGCTAAAGAGATGGACATTTAACTACATTTAAATGAAAAACTGGATAAAAGGTCTGTAAATTAAATTTGCAGAGAAAAAGGGGTTGTGGTACAGAACGCCTACCTAGAGCCCACTGGTCGACAAAGAGGTCATGTCGCCAGCAGACTCTGCGTGGCGTGCTCTAAATTAACCGGGACGGACCAGGGCCCTGAACATAGCTCCGCAGTCAGAGACCTTCCCCGACGATCTTACCCTTCCTAGTCTTGTAGATGGCCAGTCTAGCAAGAGCCAGGAGCAGATTCACCAGGTGGTCTCTCGCCTTGGTGGAGCCTAGAACAGGGTGCCCAAAAATGAGGAGGGTGGGAGAAAAATGCAGTTCTTCAAAAGGAGGAAGAACGGCTGCAGTCTGGTGCATAAAAAATAAATATGAACTACTAACTCGGACTGACCACAGAAAGGGCATGCGGCGCCCGAGTCTGTAAAGTGACGCAGGAACTCTCCTGACGGGATGGCTCTGTGGAGGACTCTCCATCCTAGATCCCCAGCTCCTCTCGAGACTAACAGAGTGTACGTAGCCTTCCACTGGGGACTCTCGCCAAGCGGTGTCTCGGCGGGAGACGAGGGCAAGGAAATGGAGAGTGTGGAGCATTGTTGCATACAGGGTTCTCGACGCAGAAAGGAAAGGGGTAGAGGAGAAATCAGAGATCCTGCTCCGGTTATTCTCGAGGGGAGGCTGAGGTTTCAGCGCCTTTGGTTGAATCAGCAGGACCGGAGAGCCGGGGGTAGGGAGGTAGGTTGGCTCTCTGGTCCTAAGGACCCCCTTGAGATACTTGGCAGAGTATGGGTGCAAAGCTGCTTTGCATTCCTGGATCACGCGGTGAGCCACTCTGGCAGTCCGCTGAGACGCTCTTGCGGTGAGCGTCTCGGGAGCCAGCCACTCAGAGTGGCCGCAATCCAGGAGATCCCAGACTGTGGTCACACCGGCCGAGATAATCTGCTTCTGCACCGAGGGGGTCTCCAACACCTGCACACGGAGGTGGATGTTGTGCAGTAGGGGCTCCAAGAGGAATCCCTCACCCTTGTTCGGAACCCTAAGTCTCGGCTCAAGGAAAACATGCTCCAGGTCTTGAGCAGGTCCCGGTAGAAGCCCATGTGGTGCACCTGGCGCAGGAGGAGGGAGGCCAGCGTGCACCATTGCGGAGCCGGGGTCTACATACAGGTATCTCTGTAGGCGGAAGTTATGCACCTGATTCTTGATGCACACCAACTCTTGCCCTCCCTCGGCCAGAGTGAGGCACAGAACCCCGACGTCCGTCAGCTTCTTTTGGACCCTGCCGACAAACTCGGGGTGGGCTCAGGGCAGTGAATCGATGCCAGAGCATTGACGCCACCAGCTGGTTGATGGCCAGAGCCCTGCCCCTGAAGGAAAGCAATTTTAGCAGACATGACCTCAATCTTGCAGCAACCTTGTCCTCCAACTCCACCCAGTTTGTTGCGACCTAGGTCTCTGCGGGGCTCAAGTGGTCTCCCAGGTATTTAAAGCTGTTTGCGCTCCACTGGAAATGCTGGAATGCGACAGGATGGAAGTCCATCTGCCAGGGACCTACTAAAAGCCCGGAGCATTTGTTCCAGTTGATCCTGGCAGATGGCGTGGCAGAGAAAATGTTCTGGCAGCTCCGCATCCTTTCCAGATTAACCGGATCTGAGGCCACTAGCATGTTGTCGGCGTAAGACGAAAGGACTACCCTTGTGTCCGGCCCACAGAGCACCATCCCCGTGAGCCTCCTGCGAAGGAGGCAGAGGAAAGGCTTGATGCACAGCGTGTACAGTTAACCTTTAAAAGGCACTCAGCAGAGGCGTACAGCATTCAGAAGAGGCCGACGAACCGTGGCCCGAATCCAAGTGCTTCCAGGGTTCCGAAGAGATACTCGTGATACACCCGGTCGAACGCCTTCTCCTGATCTAGAGACAGGAAGGCAACCGACCGACCGGTCCTCCTGCAGTAGTGCAGCAGGTCCCGAACCAGGAAGATGTTGTCAAATATCGTCCGGTTCGGGACCATGTAGGACTGGTCAGGGTGGATCACGTCTTCCAGCATGGATTTGAGCCTCAGGGAGATGGCTTTGGCCACGATTTTGTAGTCTGTGCACAGCAGCGAGACCGGGCAGCAGTTCTTGAGGCAGTGCAGATCCCCTTTCTTGGGCAGCAATGTAGTCACTGCCCTTCTCATTGAAAGGGGTATCTCTCTGACCTCGTAGGCTTCTGCCAGGACCTGCGCAAAGGCATGCCCCAGCAAGTTACAAAACTTTTTGTAAAACTCCACGGTCAGCCTGTCGATGCCCAGCGATTTGTTGTATAGCATCAGACGGAGGGCGTCAAAGCTCAGCCAGGGCCAGTTGGCCCTCGAACTCATCAATGCCGACCGTGGGAAGCCCATCCCAAAGAACCCTGCACACGTCGGAGTCAATGGGATCCTGGCCCTCTTGTTCACTCTCTGTGGATCCATCAGAAGGGAACCATCTTCTGCCAAATGGCAGATGATGTTTTTGCGATCTCCCTTTTTCTCCAACGCGTAGAAGTGTGTGCGTGCTGCGGTCCATCTCCCGAAGGAACTGGACCTGCGAGCACACAAACACCCCCCGGGACCGCTGGAGCTGCAGATCCCGCAAGGCGTTGGTCCTCGCGAGCCAGATGGCTCTCCATATCAAGCAGCTCCCTTTCCAGCCACTCGACTCATGCTCGCGCCCCTCGTGTAATCCTGACAGAAGATCTTGATCTGCGCTTTCCCCACGTCCCACCACTGACGCCATGTGGGGAAGCGAGATCGCCTGCCATGCTAGACCGTCCAAAAGTCCCGGAAAGACCGCTCCAAAGCGCTCGTCCTCCAACAGGCTGTTGTGCCTAGCTGGCACTGGGGCCACCGTCACGGCTACCAGGTTGTGGTCCGTGAACGGCGCCGGCCTTATGTCGGAGTAGCGAGATGTAGAACCTATCGATCCGGGACTGAGGCACCCGCCCCTCCCTCACCCTGGAGTAGGTGAAGGCCGAGGCGTCTGGGTGTTGCCATCGCCAGATGTCGACCAGAGAGAGCCGAGCGATCAGCTCCCTCAGAGCTGCTGACGAGAGTGGGTAGGGTTCTTGCCCCACCCTGCCCGCGGCTTTGAGGGTGCAGTTGAAGTCCCCCCCGGGGACCATAAGCTCGTCAGCGCTGATGTTGTTCATGTAGGTTGACATCCAGCCAAAAAAACTGGACCCTCGCTGGACGCTTTCAAGATGTGAACGATACTGTCTGCGTCCCGGATCCGGTGGTGTAACAGACGGCCCGGCACGATGTTTACCACATCGAGTACCATGGGAACGAAGGACCCGGAGAAGAGCGTCGCCACCCCACAAGATGACTCGGTGAGGTGGCGGAATGACACTCTCCCCACTCCAGTAGCCAGTTGGCTTCGGCCTCTGGAGTCGTGTCGGTTTCCTGCAGGAAGCACGCAGAGTAACCTCCTTTTTTCAGGAAGGAGATTACCTGGGCCCTGCGGAAATAGTCCTTGCATTCACAGTATCGATGTGATACATGATTTGTCAGTGACACTCACGGGAGATCCTGAGTTCTCCCGAAGTTCACCAACTGGTCGTGTAACTTTTATTGGCATGGCTGGCCCTAAGGAAGAATCTCACAGAGTTTAGAATCCTCTAGAAATCCCTCCCATTTGTCCAGGGCCAGCTGTACCTTGTCCCTGCGGTGGATGGTGGCCTCCAAGAATTCCAGGAGCTCCGCTGCAGGGACTCTCTGAGCCCACGCTGCACTTGGACTCTCCGTCCTCCTCCTTGATTTAGGGGGTGCAGACGGGCGCTCAGCGTCTGATGCTAAGCACGATTGTCTTGTCCCCAATTTGGGCCCCTTTTTGCAGGGCCGAGGCACGTTCTCAGGCCTTCTGCGGCGGTCACGGACCAGGCTTTGTCGTCACCAGCGGAGCCCGGGGCGCCACAGGCGATGTTGCCGTTTCCCCCTCAGCGACTGCACCAGGGCCGGAACCCTTGTTGTCACCAGAGGGGGAAGCCCGAGGCGGTTGCTCTTTCGGGGGCTCCTCCTGCGACCCCTCAGTGACTGTGTTTGTAACTGGCCCCTCGGTGGTGGGTCGGGGACCAGTTCCATGGCCCTGTTGCATGTCGTGGAGGGGATCTACCTCGACGGCACCACCTTCCTCCCTCTCTGGTTCTTCCCCTCCCTTTGGCGGCCGTTGTTTCGCCTTTTCTATGGAGCCCACGTCTGCCTTGGGGGATGTTTCTGAATCCCCCTCCGCGGCAGCATGAGGGCCGGGACCCCGATCGCCGCAGGAGTGGACAGAGTCCAACATAGGACCGGAAAATGAACCAGAAAGGGAAAATTGTAATGTCAGACCTGGTCCGACATAGGACCGCAAAGGGTTAATTTTGCGAGCGGCTTTGCCACCCTGCCAGGGGGTTCCTGCAAGGGAGTCTCCTTTTCAGGGACTCCCCCTGACCCACCACCAGATGGTGCGGTGGTGGGCTTTGTCGCCCCCTGCTTGGCTACCTTCTTTTTTCTTTTCCAGGGGTGGTCCACTCGGCCTTCTCCCCTGTGCACTTTTGGGTTGCGCAGAGGGTCCGGCCACCTTGGGGACCTCCTCTCCCTCCTCCGGATGTTGTTGGGAGGGGGGCGGATGCTTTTTTAACCCCCTCGTGGGTCTCTTTGAGGCCCCTGGGGGTGAGGTGGACTCGGAGGGGTGCGGTGCTTGCGCAGATGTCGTGGCACACTGCTTGAGCTTGGGGCAGCTCTTTTTCTGGTGCCCCGGCTCCTTGCAGTGGAAGCACCGCACCTCCTCAGAGGAGTAAAAAGTGATGTAATTGGTCCCGTCGAAGGGGACCACAAAGCTGCCCTCCACCACTTCCTGACCTGCCAGGTGTATGGTCACCTGGTGGCGGAATGATAGTATGTGGCAGAGGGGCTGATCCTTGCAGCCCAGGGGGATGGGGTGGATAGATGTTTTTATCTCCCCAGGGCTTGCAAGTGGGGCCTGAGCAGCGTCCTTCTAAAAAGGTGGGATGTTTGATTAGACGACCCTTGTGCCCAGGCCCGCCATCGGTTCGACGGGGATGAACATCCCCGCCATCGCGAGACCCCTCTCAATTGCTGTATTCGCGGCCACGATGGACAATGGCCCCACCACCTTGGCCATGGCCTTAACAAATCCTTCAATCGAGAGGGTGTCTCTGAGGAGGCACCTGACCCCATGCCTCCTGGTAATGTTTTTAAAGGGGGCTGCAGCCACCTGTGCCCACTTTTTTGAGGCCTGTGGAGCCTGTCCACTCATTTAAATTTATTTATTTATTTATTTATTGTTGTTTTGATGTTTGATTATTTATTGTTTGTTCATTTGTTTATTGTTATTTTTGACATATAAATAAACAAAACAAAACCAGACACACTAAACTAAATGTATTTATTTATTTAAATAAATAAACAAAATACACACAAACCCCTGCACTCCAATAGTGCAGGGGCACACAAAACAAACAATCAAAAATCTAAATCAAACAAAAAGGCAAACAATGGAGCACAAGTTCTGTACTCTCTGCCTGCCCTTCCCCCACTCTGCACACAGCAGTCGTGGGGGATTTTAAAACAAATAGATTTTTAACTAAAAACTAAAAACAGTTGTGTATAAAAATATTATTTTTAAAAACACAAAAATAAAACCTTTAATATTTTTCTCAGTACTATTTCCTAGGAAATACACTATTTTGATTTCAATGCTGTTTTATTTTGACTGACAGATGAGGCAGAGGATGCATAGCGCTGCAAATCCTGCTGCATTGAGGTACATGTTCACACTGACCATAAAAGAACATACTGAAAAATAAGCGACACATTAAACTAAAACAAAGTGAATGGAGAGGCAAGAAATCCATATATGCAGCTTTTACACGCGCTTTAATAAAAAGAAAGCGCAGAATGACTGTTATGAGTTTGTCAAAGCGCTGTGCTTTTGCTGTTTATTGCAGAGAGTTATGTATTGATGGCTTTGTGCGATAGTACTGTCTGTCCATCGGCTAAAACACTGCCTAACGCCGACATTGTAACTATTTGACAGAAAGTGGTGATGCTTTAGTTGGTAAACTTATGGAACGCATTGATGGAAATGTCCAGTGTGATTTGGACACATCCCCCGATTTTGGCTTGCACCACCCAGTTCTCTCAACTTTCTTTTCTTTTTATGATTTCAAGGCGAAAAATCCTGTCTTGTTTTGTGCCGATGTCATGTTCATACCTTCTGTAGATACTATTTCCGTCAGCACAGCGATTGCCCAAACGTTCACAAAGTACCAGCTAACTTGGGAAAACGTGGCTTCGACTTGCATAGATTCTGCTTCATCGTACATGCCAGGGACATTATTAATCAGAAACCAGAATTGCTACACATCATATTCCACATGTAAAGTGTGTGTATACTGATATTTTTTCTCCCTCGATCTGTGCCAATGTTTCAATTAAAAATATATTGTAGTGATTGATCTGCAATATAGCACTTACAATTGATTCAGGAAACGGTATTCGCATTGCACAATTAATGAATATGACTGTTGATTCAGTCTTTATTAAACAGAAAATATAAAGATGTACGGGTCAGATCTTTTACTGCATAATTACTTGCTGTCACATTTTCCATGTCTCCAAAACACAGCCATATTATTAGGTAAGAGAAAAAGTGGGGAGAGGGAGGATATTTTTGGCGCTAAATGGAATGCTATAAGACATTTTAGAATGCTTATAACATAAACTCAATGTATTTCAGTACACCGAATAAAAAAGACGAGCTTACATAGAAAACGTAGGTTTGTTTTAAAAAATTGTATAATTTCATAACACTGCTGTACAGTTACTGACTCGGGTATATGATTGTGCAGGTATATGATCCTCTCTGTGCCAGAAATGGAAAGAGAGGAAAATGGGTTTAACATCAGAATTCATTTGAACCAGGATGTAAATTTATTTGTTTTAAAAAAAAAAAAAAAAAAGTCAAGTGTACAGAACACTATGATGTAAACAATAGTCTACGTTAACCTACATAACAACAAATAAACACACAGAATATGAATCATACAGGGATGTTAATAATTCACAGTAGTGACTTTATTATTGTTTTATTTATTTATTTATTTATTTATACTTATCAGCAATGACATGATAGCAATTTTTCAATTTTAACACACATTTCAACTTCCCATTTCATAGGATTGCAGCACAGTGTTTGACATTGACGGACTAGCTATGTTTATGGATTATTTTATGAAAGCGGGAGAAGGCAGATGACGTGACAAAACCCCATTCATTTTCTCAAACTTTAGGAGAGTTAACAGGTTTAGGAGTAGGGTTTTCAATTCTGATGGAACACTTGTCAGAGTGGCTGAGTGGCCTCACAATATACACTTTCTTTTCAGGTGGTTATAAACTGTGCCATTCCTAAGGGGCTAAAATACAACCAGGCCACACAGACCTTCCACCAGTGGCGTGATGCCAGACAGGTATACGGTCTGAACTTTGGAAGCAAGGAGGATGCCAATGTTTTTGCTAGTGCCATGATGCATGCATTGGAAGTCTTAAACTCTCAAGATACAGGTATGTGCTTTTTTTTTTAATCCAGTGTTTTAATGCCTTGCTTTATAAATTTGTAACCACATTCTCCAGCATACATTTTTTTTCACCTGCATGTTTTATGCTAGGTTTAATGAGCAGGAAAGAGCAGCAGGAAAGAGCAGCAATTGAGACATTTGTATCACAGCACGAGACAACCAATTCAGACTTTTTATTGGAAAAACTTTTATAACCCAGTACAGCATCTGTTGGTATTCCAACTAATATTTAAACATGCATAGTGTTTTAGCAAATGCATCAAAAGAATCAAGTAGCATTGTTGAAACTGTATCTTCATTACCTTTCAAGCAGAGGTTACAAATGGTTAATAACATGGTAACTTTTGCTCACCAGCAAAACAAAGATGAGTTAAAATGGTTCTTGCAACCCAATTGTGTCAGGCACTGTGTAGCCTTGGAGGAGTAAGTTTGAAACTGAGCATGGTGTTCTTGCCAGATTACAATTTTAGCATTTCATGAAAATTGTTTGTATTGAAAACAGATGGGGCTTTGTTAGAAAGCATAGTAATTTTTAGATTTGCTTCATCAGAAAATTATTTATTTTATTTTAAAATTTTCAGGCATAATGTCTCTCCGTAGACATTTCATTGCAAATTAGATTTAAAATGCAATGATGAAGTTTACTGGGTGGGGTGGAGGTAATTTGTGTACAATGTTCATATAAATCAGGGGTGTCAAACTCAGTTCCTCGAGGGCCGCAGTGCTTTCTGACTTTCATTCCACCCGACTGGAGTTTGACACCCCTGATATAGATGAATCAAGGCAACCATTGCATTTAATATTTTTGCGAAGAAAAAAAAAACAGAACTTGGTTAAGGATTCATTTTTACATATTTCTAATACATTAACTTTATATTTTATTGTACCAGTTAAGAATATTGTAGAGATTATGTACAATAAACTGAATGAAGTAATTGAAATATGAATGGTCTTAATAGGTGAAGAGTGTTGTGGCTGGTTTTAAAACGTGTGTTCTACATTGTTTCACTTCCCTTTTAAATTGTTTAGTTGAAGTATAAAAAATATGAAATCACCCCCCTCCATCCCCCACTCAGCTCAGCCCAGCATACTTACCTGTACATCAGTGTTTTCTTTCTTTCTATTGTGCTTGAGATCCCCAGCCAGAATCTTTCCGTCTCGACCACAGCCAGTTGCTGCTCCTCTCTGCTGCTTCAGATAAGTTCTTCACTGTGCGCCGCAACTCTTGGCCACTGAATCCGACGTCTTTGAGAAACCGGGTTGTAGAGTGTGCCACAAATCCTCGACAACCCACCTCCACTGGGTAAACCCGGACTCTCCATCCTCGCTGTTCCGCTTCAGTGGCTAGTTGAGCATACCGCAGTTTCTTCCTCTCATACGCCTCATCTACAGCATCCTCCCATGGCACTGTTAACTCTACCAGGTGAACAAGGCGTGCTGATCCAGACCACAAGACAATATCTGGTCGAAGGTTAGTGGTGGCAATCTCAGGTGGTAAAATAAACCGTTGACCGACATCTGCCAGCATTTTCCAGTCTCTAGCAGCTTCCAGTTGTCCTGGGCGAGGATTGTTTTTAACACCTTTTCTTGGTGGTTGCTCTCATGGATGGAGGAATGTTGTCTTTTGTGTGTAATGTTTTGATGGAACAGGTGGCAACTTATTGGTCATGTTACGCTTGTCTTCCAATGCTAAGGCCAAACATCGCAGCACCTGGTCATGGCGCCAAGTAAACCGTCCTTGGCTAAGAGCCACCTTACATCCTGTCAAAATGTGCCTTAATGTTGCAGGTGATGAACACAAAGGACATGAGGGATCGTCTCCTACCCAGAGGTTTAGGTTCTGTGGTGATGGGAGAACATCATATGTTGACCTGATGAGGAAACTGATCCTGCTCTGTTCCATTGACCATAGGTCTTGCCAGCCAATCTTGTGGTGTTCCACACTATCCCATCTCATCCATTCTCCCTGCTTGGCCTGGGAAATGGCCTTTATACACCTCATCCTCTTCTCCTGCTTTTGCACCTCATTGACTACCATCTTCCTCCGTTGAGCTGGGGCTGCCTTGTGCCATGTAGGAGGAGCTGAACTGAGACCAAAACCCTCTCTTCCAAGCTGAACTTGCCCCGTGATATCACCAATTCGAAGGGCAGCCTTTGCATCCTCCACGGCTTTCTTTACCACCCACTTTCTTCCAGTTTTCAGCACAGGTGCTGCCTCCCTTACGCATTTGTCGCGTGACTCTACTATTGTAATTTCCAGTCTGACCTTGGCGCACTTAAACTCCTCGGTTAGAGCGGATGCTGGAAGCTGCAGTATTCCTTTACCATAAAGTCCCACTCTACTGAGGCAGCGTGGAACTCCCAAACATTTCCTGAACTGATTAAGGCTTCCAGCTTCTCTACTGTTGTCAAAGAAACCTCATACACAGTCAGTGGCCACAGCAACCTCGACAGTAGACCAGACTGAAAGCACCAGAGTTTTAGCTTGCCTGGTAAAGCGCTGCTGTCTTTCCAGCTCAAACTTAGATGCTTTTAGTGTGCCATTCTTCTCACTGGTGAATAACTTCTTTACAAATTTGAATGGGTCTTTATAAAAGTTAGTTCTCGCACGCTCCTTCTTTTTGTAGCGTTTCCGTAGGCGCTCAGCTCTGTGCAATGTTGCAAGCTTATCTTTTATGACCCTTTGTAAAAGATTGAGTCCCTCCTTCTGACTTTGTTCTGCTCTTCTCCATTGCTTCCTCAGCTGTCTCCTTTCTCTAACTAAGCGTTCAATCTCCTGCTGCCGTCTAGACTTTCCAGGAATAGTTTGTACTTTTTCCTTCCTTTTTTCAACTCCAAACCTCTCGCTTCCATATGCGTAGATGATGTCCCCAATTTATCCAGCTTCTTTTCAACTGTTCCACTTAACCTTTCCAATGCAAAGCAGAGATCTCTGTTTACTGTGTCCCATACAGTTTTCTCACAAGCTCTTGGCCATTTAACTCCAGGTTTGTGCCCGTCAAGGTTCTTTTCTCTCTTATGCTGGTTTGTCTGACCGGGTTCACAAGGATCATTAGGTTCATCACTAATTGTGTCCATGCAAGTCCTCCTCACGTCTATGATAGGGGTGCTGATATCCTGCGAACTGTGGTTTGCTTCCTGTCGCTGGATTTCATTCGACTGACTTGACTGATAGAATACTGTGTACTCCTTTTATATACAGATAACTTATAGAATACTGTGTACTCCTCCTGTATATACAGATAACATATAGAATACTGTGTACTCCTGTATATACAGATAACTTATAGAATACTGTGTACTCCCGTCAGGCTGTAGCTAATCAGAAAGAAAACAACTGTGTAATTTATTTTGTTAGTGACCAAATAAGGACATGTGTTAACCATAAAGTGGAGGTTATTGCAATCATTTGTAAACTCAGGGAAAATTCCTCTGTTAACTTTACTTCCTATGTGAAGTTGCCATGGAGATCTCGGCTCATGCACTTCCGTTGAGTGGGTATACAGGTTCACAGACTTAGGGCCCGGTAAGTCTAAACAGGAACTTAAATAAGAATCAGCGAACCCTAAACTGGCTTAATACCAACAGCACTCCAATGATCCATTGCTCATTGCTAGGAATTCATGTCCCTTGCGACAGGAATATAGTGGCAGTGGCTATACATCTGTGTAGGCGTCACCATTTTACAAATACCTAAGGCTTGATTCTTTCACCATACAGAGAAACGCATTGGGTTTTACATAGAAACATCATGAATCCTGTTAATTGTGCAGTACTGGCATGACTGGGTGGTTGGAGGTAAACAATGCGTGCAGAATCATCCCGATTCTACAATTACAATCTTGAGTAGGGGCTTGCATACTTGTTGCAAAATGAACAGGTTTCATGATGTTTCTCGAAGAACCCAAGCTGGTTCAAAATAAATACGTTAATTTAAAGCCCAAGTGATTTTACTAAGGTGTTTGGGCACTCGTAAAGAATATACACTGATAAATTCAAGCCCTACTGTACGTGTAGATCTAGAGAAACTGTAACAGACAACCTCTATACCCCAGATCCTATCAATAACTTGTGCTAAAGGTAATCTCCTTTGCAAGTTTAATCAAAATAAATAAGCTGTTTGACGGACAGCCTTTATACACAGTCTATACATTTTTTTTTTTATATTGCAATCATTTGTAAACTCAGGGAAAATTCCTCTGTTAACTTTACTTCCTATGTGAAGTTGCCATGGAGATCTCGGCTCATGCACTTCCGTTGAGTGGGTATACAGGTTCACAGACTTAGGGCCCGGTAAGTCTAAACAGGAACTTAAATAAGAATCAGCGAACCCTAAACTGGCTTAATACCAACAGCACTCCAATGATCCATTGCTCATTGCTAGGAATTCATGTCCCTTGCGACAGGAATATAGTGGCAGTGGCTATACATCTGTGTAGGCGTCACCATTTTACAAATACCTAAGGCTTGATTCTTTCACCATACAGAGAAACGCATTGGGTTTTACATAGAAACATCATGAATCCTGTTAATTGTGCAGTACTGGCATGACTGGGTGGTTGGAGGTAAACAATGCGTGCAGAATCATCCCGATTCTACAATTACAATCTTGAGTAGGGGGCTTGCATACTTGTTGCAAAATGAACAGGTTTCATGATGTTTCTCGAAGAACCCAAGCTGGTTCAAAATAAATACGTTAATTTAAAGCCCAAGTGATTTTACTAAGGTGTTTGGGCACTCGTAAAGAATATACACTGATAAATTCAAGCCCTACTGTACGTGTAGATCTAGAGAAACTGTAACAGACAACCTCTATACCCCAGATCCTATCAATAACTTGTGCTAAAGGTAATCTCCTTTGCAAGTTTAATCAAAATAAATAAGCTGTTTGACGGACAGCCTTTATACACAGTCTATACATTTTTTTTTTTATATTGCTTGCCTAATTGTAATTTTAAACTTGCCAGTGACATTCTTTAGCACAAGTTATTGTCTGTCAGTGTCACACTTATTTCTATGTTGCTAAGAAATTCTTATTGTGATGAAACTTGCTAAAGACATTCTATAGCAAATTATTATTAGTGTAAAATTGGGCATTTTATAGAGGCATCTGTCTAGTACAGGATGTCTTACATACAGCATATGTTGGATGTTGCTCATCATGGTAACTTTATGATACTGATGGATCTAACTATAACTGTCTTGTTTTCTTTGTCTCTGGCTAAAATTACTTTTAATGAGTTTAACAACTTTCATTAGAATTTTTGAAATGCAGATACATTATCTAGCTTTTATAAAATGATCTTCAATTAACACAGGTACAGTACCTTTGAGGCATCTACAAATATACTAATTTAACTACATTTGCAAGAGCAAGTCTCTCTCAGAATTCAGCAAGGTTCCAGGAGTCACAATGAACTTGAAACCATATCTCATGTGACGTTAAATGAGGCATAGCTCATTGTTGGATAGGAACATTATACTAAAGGAATTTGTGGGCAAACGCAGAATGTGGAAGGCTGGACTATATTTTTAAATATAATGGTCATAAATGGGTGTTTTTGGTGTAGGGTTATGAACTGTTTTTCAGCAGGGAACAAATGAAAATTTGTGATTTTAAATAATGGAATCTTCCTGAAGATTCCTTATCAACATATTCTGTTTGAGATTTAAATCAACCCCTGACTTGACCTTTTAAAGACAACTTGAAATACAGTGATTTAGGGTCATTGACAGCCCTTGCACTAGAGGCTCCTTAGAGGAGGCAAGGGAGGCATTGCCTCCCCCAAAAAATCATCATCATGATTCCGGGGCGTGACAATAACAATTGTCACAGACCCACAAGCCACCACTCAGGTGGTAGCAGCTCTCCAACAAGAATGGGGGGGCTCTATTCCAAGTATTTTCTGGTGCCAAAAAGGGATGACGGTCTCAGACTGATCCTCGATCTCAGACAGGTAAACCTGAATCAGAGGTGTGTAGTCGGAGACAGTGCAAGATGCTGACTTCGCAACAGCTGTTGCAGCTCATCAGGCCAGATGTCTGGTTCACCATGGTGGACCTAAGGGATGCCTATTTTCACATCCCCATAAAACCAGTGTACAGGAAGTACCTGAGGTTAACCTTTCAGGGAACAATATTACAGTTCTGTGTTCTGCCGTTCGGCCTCTCTCCAGCTCCACGCGTGTTCACGAAATACATGGAGGCTATACTGGCTTCATTGAGACTCTGAGGCATCAGGGTCCTCAACTACCTGGACTATTGGCTCATTTGCGCTGAGTCTCCAGCACAGGCACATGAACACGTAGAGCTTGTTACCAATCACCTACATCGGTTGGGCCTGAATGTGAATTATGCAAAGAGCCAGTTAGTGCCCACCCAGATAGTTACCTATCTAGGGGTGTGTTTGGACTCAGGGCTCATATTGACCACCCTGTCAGGTGACAGAGTGGAGAGAATAACTGCCTGCCTAGAGCTGTTTCAGCTAGGCAGAGCACTGCCAGTAGTGGCTTTCCACAGGCTTGTGGGCCTGATGGAAAGCAGTCTCGACACAGTCTACAGGCACTCTCTTTGGTGGAGACATCCAGCCCATCTGCGCCTAGGCATGGCACTGGGCAGCGTCACCAAGAGGGAGGTCATCACCAGAGATGCGTCCAACTCATGTTGGGGCGGTGTTTGAAATGGACGAGCAGTGCAAGGAGTGTGGCAGTCCCCGTGGAAGGGTTGCCATACAAATGTTCAAGAACTACAGGCAAGTGTACCTGTCCTTGCAGAACATTTTGGAGAAGGTTCGAGGGAGACATGTGCGTGTTAGTACGGACAACACATCTGTGGTGTTCTATATTAACCACCAGGGTGGTTTGCAGGCACCCAGTCTCCACCGTGTGTCCCACAAGCTTCTTCTGTGGGCACAACAGAACCTCCTCTCACTCCGGGCAGTTCACCTGCCTGTGGTGATCAATTGGACTGCAGACCTCCTCTCGAGGGGGGAGGGGGTCCCCAGCGGTGCAGAATAGAGACTCCATCACGAGGTCGTCAGCCTCACTTGGGAAAGATTTCAGAAAGAGCAGAGGTAGACCTCTTTGCCTCTCAGGAGTCGGCACACTGTCCCCTGTGGTTCTTCATAAAAGGAGACCTGGGACCTCTAGGTGTAGACGCTCTGGCACACCTGTGGCCAGCACATCTACTCTATGCGTTTCCACCGCTCTTGCTGCTCCCACTATGTCTGGAAAAAGTCAGACAGGAACGGGCCAGGGTGCTCCTATTAGCCCAATACTGGCCCAGAAGAATATGGTTCTCTTACCTGATGCAGGTCCTGGGCAGCCAGCTGTGGGAACTGCCGATGCGCCGTGACCTGCTCAGTCAGGCAAAGGGCACTTTGTGGCACCCCATCGAGTCTAAGGCTCTGGGTCTGGCCCCTGAACTGTGCATTTAAGCCGTCTGGGGTTATTGAACAGGATTATTGGCACCCTACAAAATGCCAGGGCAGCTTCTACCTGTTCCCAATATGGCTAGAGGTGGAGCGTATTCCAGGCGTGGTGCTTGTCTCGTGGTTTCGAACCCACGACATGCCCCATGGCAGTTATACTGCAATTTTTACAGGACCTTTTTGATCAGGATAAATCCCCCTCTACTTTAAGGTCTATTTGGCAGCCATCTCGGTGTGCCATTTAAAAATAGATTTAGTCTCCCCAGGAGCTCATTTCCTGGCGGGGCAATTTTTGAAAGGCACTGGCGGCTTAGGTCACCGGTGAAGGATATAGTTCTTCATTAGAGGTTGAATGTAGTGTTTAATGTACTGATGAAACCTCAGCTGAGCTCAAATTCTTTTCTTTAAAGGCGGCTTCTTGCTTGCAATTACCTCCGCTAAGCATTCTCAGTATCGAAAGCCTGTCTAATCTTTTCAGAAGCCAGAACGAAGGTTACCCTTCATACTAAAACTGCTTTTTTGCCGAAGACCATCTCACCTTTTCATGGTAACCAGTCAGTGAAACTGGAGGCTTTCCTCCCCCCACCTTTCCAATCTGACCAGGAGCGCCAGCTCCATACGCTTTGCCCAGTGCAAGCATTAGTGTATTATGTTGACAGGACTAAAAGCTGGAGGCAGTCAGAACAATTCTTTGTCTGTTACGGAGCTAAGTCCCAAGGACAGGCTGTCTAAGCAGCATCTGTCTAAATGGTTGACAGGCACAGTACTTATGATCTGGCCAATCTGCCTCCACCAGAGAAGCTCACCGGCCATTCCACCAGGGGTCAGGCGACTTCATGGGCTTTGTTCCAGGGTGCATCTGTCCAGGACATATGCAACGCAGTGGTATGGGCTTCCCCCATACTTTTACAGGGTTCTACCGACTGAATGTCGCAGATCCGTATAACCCTGTTTTCGGCACTAGATTGCTGAGAGCGACTTCCCAGTCAACCCTCACAACAGAACATTAGGTGAGTTTTCATCCTATGTTCTTCCAGCTATTGCTGGATACCGATTAACAAGCACAAGGTGGTGTCGGCTTAGCTTTGTAGCTCAGTGATATACTACCATGTCCTTGCTACAGCTTGGGTACACTCCCTCATTTTGTAATGGTTTAATATTCCCTATTTGTAAGGTTATTATCATAACCCTGGTTCCCTGAAATAGGAATACAGTGCTCCCTTGCTATAAGTTTGGTCTCAGGGGACACGCAATATGAGTGTTATAACCGAAGAGCGTTATAAACTGGGGAAGGGGTGGGGGGTGCCACGGGACACAACAACACATCTGACTAAAATACAAAATAAAATAACTCCCTCTCTATGATGCATATATAGTGAAGCAAAAATGTAACTTTCCGTGAATTAAACATGCATAAAGCACCATGTAATCAACGGCATATTTTTTACAAAAAAAAAAAAAAAAGGGGGCAACATTCCCACTCATGGATCATTTTAATTAGCAGCTTTTAAACTATAAATAGCCTGGCTAAACGGTGGTCAGGAGTTCAGTTTGAAGTGACAGACAAGCAAACCAAGTGCGAGAAGGAGAGCGGGTTGGGCGAGGGGAAGAGGGAATGGGCTCGCCCCAGGTACGGCTGCCGGAGCGGGGCTGAAGCGTCACATCTCCCGGAGAAAGCGGTAGCTCCTTTCGCAGGAAAAAAGTAAATAAATTAGGAAAGATAACCACGTAATAGACCTAATATTTAGTTAGTTATAAAACGAATGCTGAATAAGTTGTCTGAATAAGTGCCAGCGAAGCTTTTCTTCAGTTCAGATACTGTATCAAAAGGGAGAGACAGAAACGGAAGTTAGACTGAGAAGTTGTTTACAATTTGAACACCAGTACTATATTTACTATAGAAATATTGCATGAATCATTAGTATAGGGAATTGGTGGACATGCTCAAGGAGCGTTATATCAGAGGCGTGTTATAATCAAGAGCCTTTTAGCGAGGGAGTGTAGTTTCTTTATGCTCTCGGGGGGTGGAGCAGCAACCACATCACTGCTCTGACGAGAAGTCTTTTGGTGTAACATTTTCAGGTTCGGGTGTCTCAAAGGGAAACACCCATTTGTAATGGTTAATATTTATATTTAGGTGAACCAGGGTTATGATAATAACCTAACGTTTTTATTGGATGAATCTCATTCTCTTTTTTTCACGGAGGAGGCCAGCCTCCCCTGTGTCTCCGGTGTACTGTCATATAATGATGCTTGTGCTGAGCATCAGCGAAAGTCATGGGATAGCTAGTGGTGCCTCAGACAATATCCCGCCCAACTGCAGAACTTTTGTAAGACATTGATAGTGAAATACAGTATTTAGATACCATACAGTGTTATTAAACTGTTATTTAAAGCGAAATTGGAGAACGTGGTAGATTGACGATTAGAGAATCCATTTAGAACGCTCGAGTACACGGAGGTGGTTTCCATAAAAGGTGCAGGTAGGCCTCGGCCTAAACTAAACGCAGTACAAGAAGATTCTGGAAAGAGTAGGAAATTTCAATGTAATTGGTATGACATAGTAGATTGGCTTACTGGCAGCGCTGTTACAAATCACCTGTTTTGTTGGCTGTGTTTTACTTTAATATCTCCATCTACGCATACATGGATAAAATACGGATATGCTCATAAGGTAATTTTATGCCTGTGCAAGAAGTTCAGCAGGGGACCAGTATTCAGTCTCCAGTTTTATAACGCTGAGTTGGACTAAATAGATATTTTAACAGTAGAAGTTTTAAAATCTCTGCTGACAGCGAGTTTAAAACCCAACAAGAACATATTCCTGTCAGGCAAGAAAACTTTTAGAAAAGCAGGTAAAGACAAGGCCAGACACCACCCCCCGAATTACTGGCCTGGATTTTAAGTGTCTGCGGGAAAGTGAGACACCGCAGTCGGCTTGGTATGTAAAGTCTGGTTTGATCTTCAACTTAATCTGGCACAACTTGGATGCGAGGGTGTCCAACAACTAACAAAAACATCTTTTGAGATCCGAAAGGATGAAAACGGACTTGAATGTGTGTGCCTCGCGATTACACAAACTCACCTGATACAGATACAGCTTCAGCTTCAGCATCCATGGCAGCTTTTCCAGTTACTTCCTCGTGTCATTTGAAACTCTGCCCATCATCAGTGTGTGTTCAGTCCTCTAGTAGTTTCTAGTGAGATGCCACATTCGATGCAGAAATTCACAATAAACAGACATGTGCAATTTATTTTTAATAAATAAAGAAGGCTGTGTGGTCCAGTGGTTAAAGAAAAGGGCTTGTAACCAGGAGGTCCCCGGTTCCAATCCCACCTCAGCCACTGACTCATTGTGTGACCCTGAGCAAGTCACTTAACCTCCTTGTGCTCCGTCTTTCGGGTGAGACGTAATTGTGACTCTGCAGCTGATGCATAGTTCACACACCCTAGTCTCTGTAAGTCGCCTTGGATAAAGGCGTCTGCTAAATAAACAAATAATAATAAAAGATCAATACATGTAATTAAATTAAATTTGGGACTATATTACACTATTACAGTGTAACTACACTACACAATAAAAGTTTCTGGTTTTGTCTTAATTTAAAATGTGTTTTAATTTTAATTATTTTTCATCTGCCAAATGAGTTAGCCGTGTTATAAGTGGTATAAACCACTTGGGGTCATGGTTCGATGATATATACCACTTCTGGGGTATCCAGGCATGGTATATATCATGGGAACTGCACGGCCCATCATGGTTTATATATGTTATACACACACACTCTGTATGTACAAAAACCCAACTCCCTTACAATGTGCCTCTGTGTGTCAAGTCACCAGCCACCACTGAGCCCTTGTATGTTTTTCTTTCTCTTGGCTTTTTTTATTGGTATTTATTAAAGCCAGAATGGTAGGTTGATCGAGTCCAGCTTTGTAGCCACCAAGTTATAATGGTTTCAAAAGTGGGTGAGCTTATTTCCAGAGTGGGTGAACGGATAGAAACCAGTAGACACATTGAACATTTCAAAGACCTATTCTAATCCTGACTTTTTTATCTTACTGGGTCCAAGCCTTTCCCTGGGGAAAAAAAAGGTCTGCAAGGTCTTATCTGCTTCCTCACATGATCATAGAGGTAAAGCCATGTTTAGAAGACAATATACAGAAAGAATCAGTCTGTTTTCAAACATACAGTGTATATCTGAACATGCCAGTTAAATGATGCCGTGGCAAAATATTCATCTATATATTACACTATAGGGCGGTGTTGTGGTTAGTGCTGCTGCCTCACAGCTCCAGGGGCCTGGGTTCAGTTCCGGCCTCAGGGGTCTGTCTGGGTGGAGTTTGCATGTTCTCCCCGTGTTCGCGTGGGTTTCCTCTGGGTCCTCCGGTTTCCTCCTACAGTCCAAAGACATGCTGGCTAGGTGGATTGGCCTCTCTAAATGGCCCCTTAGTTGCCCTGCAATGGACTGGCGTCCCATCCAGGGTGTATTCCCGCCTTGTGCCCTATGTCTGCCTGGTTAGGCTCCAGCTCCAGGATTAAGCGGTTACAGGTAATGGATGGATGGATATTACACTATATTGTGTGGGCTATATACAGTGCCATGAAAAAGTATTTGCCCCCTGTCTGATTTTCTGCATTTTTGCATATTTTTGACACTGAATGTTATCAAATCTTCAACCAAAACCTAATACTAGATAAAAGGGACCCTGAGTGAACAAATAACACAAAAATGTGATACATATTTCATTTATTTATTAAAGAAAGTTATGCAACACCCAATGCCCCCGTGTGAAAAAGTAATCGCCCCCTTAGACTCAATAACTGGTTACGCCACCTTTAGCAGCAATAACTGCAACCAAATGCTACCTGTAGTTATTGATTAGTCTCTCACAGCGCCGTGGAGGAATTTTGGCCCACTCCTCCATGCAGAACTGCTTCAACTCAGTGACATTTGTGGGTTTTTGAGCATGAACTGCTCGTTTCAGGTCCTGCCACAACATCTCAATGGGGTTTAGGTCTGGACTTTGACTAGGCCATTCCAAAACTTTAAATTTCTTCTTGTTCAACCATTTAGATGTAGACTTGCTTGTGTGTTTCGGATCATTGCCTTGCTGCATGACCCAGCTAAGCTTCAGCTTCAGCTCACGGACGGATGACCTGACATTCTCCTGAAGAATTCTCTGATACAGAGCAGAATTCATGGTTCCTTCAATGATGGCAAGCCGTCCAGGTCCTGATGCAGCAAAGCATCCCCAAACCATGACACTACCACCACCATGCTTGACCGTTGGTATGAGGTTCTTACTGTGGAATGCGGTGTCGGCCAAAAAGTTCCACTTTTGACTCATCTGTCCATAGAGCATTGTTCCAGAACTCTTGAGGATTTTCCTGGCGCTTTTAGGCAAACTTGAGACGAGCATTCATGTTCTTCTTAGTGAGCAATGGTTTCCACCTTGCTACTCTGCCATGAATCCCATTTTTGCCCAGTGTCTTTCTGATGGTGGAGTCATGAACACTGACCTTAGCCGAGGCCAGAGAGGCCTGCAGATCCCTGAATGTTGTTCTGGGGTTCTTTGTGACTTCCTGGATGATTTTACGCCTTGCTGTTGGAGAGATTTTGGCAGGAAGGGCACTCCTGGGAAGATTCACTACTGTCCCAAACTTTCTCCATTTGGACAATATGGCTCTGACTGTGGTTCGGTGGAGCCCCAGAGCCTTAGAAATGGCTTTGTAACCCTTTCCAGACTGATAGGCATCAACAACTTCTTTCCAGAGGTCTTCAGGAATTTCTTTTGTTCGTGGCATGATGTGCCTCTAGAACCTGTGTGCTGACAACTTCACTCTGATGGTAAGGGCCAAAGTTAGTCAGATTTATATTGGGCAGGGCTGGCCCAAATCAGGCCTGGTTGTTAACCAAAGTACTCAAACAGCTGACCCTAATTATCCCTTTAATTGGGTTGAGTTAACTAGGGGGGGCAATAACTTCTTCATACCTGAAGATTGCATGTTTGATTACCTTGCACACCACACAAATGAAAGAAGCACCAAACTTTATATACTACTACAACCCACAAAAAAATCTGACCAAATACAATGTGAAAAATGTGCAAAAATGCAGAAAATCAGACAGGGGACAAATTACTTTTTCATGGCACTGTAAATACATATCTACCCCCTCCAAATGACAAGCTTTTTATACTTGTTTTATTTAAAGTTTACATTTACACTTATTAAATTTTGTGTACAGCCTTTAGACAATAAATAAGGAATCGGCCTGTGTGCTTTGCAAAACACAGATCTATTACTTTTGCAATGTTTTTATAATAAAGTAATCAGATTTAAAAAAAAAAAAAATGGAAGAGGAGACCTGCAGGTGGAGCTGCTGCATTACTGTGTTATCACCATGCAGTAGGCAGGCTGAGTAAGCTGTCTGTGTGGTGTCCCCTAAAGGGGTGTGTGTGTGGAGGTCACTGAAAGCAAATTTATAAACTCTGATATTATATCGATATTCATTAGTTATTGGACTGTAGTCATTCTGTGTTCTTTTTTTTTTTAGTAGGACTTTTATTAGTAAATACTGTGCTATTAAAATAACCTTGTTGACCTCTTGATTGCTACATTTTATAGCATTTTGTCCCACCACCACCACAGATACTGTACAGAATCTGTACAACTTACTGGTCTTTGATTAAATATGTCCCTGTGACGGAGGTTGTAGTTGATACGCCCCACAGGCGAACAGGTTTTATTTACATATTCACAGACTGCTCATGGGACACTGCCAGCGATGGTAGTGTACGGAGTACATACAACAGGGCATGAAAAGCAAAAAAAACACTGTACAAAAACTATAAAATAGAAGGTGTTGTGAAAACGCTGTGTGCTACTCCTAATAAATGGAGTTGCCACTTATTCACCTCGCTCTCTATACTTTGGTGGGATGTACAATCCCTGAACTAATCCCTGATTAGTAAATGAACCCCGACCCTGGTTAAGCACACAGTGATTGATGGTTTCAACTTACTTGCTCTTCAGTATCCAACTCTGGTTCACACACACACACACACACACACACACACACACACACACACAGAGCCGTCGGCGAATTTCAGCTTCTTTGCGTTCTGATCCCGGGTCACTCTCACGGCAATCAGAGGATTACAGTAAGGTCTTTAGGTCTCTTTGACTGGGTAGCGTTGGCTTTGGCTTTGCAGCAGCCTGGAGGTGAATAAATTGGACCTTTTTTTATACCTGACGCCCCGCTGGAACACACCTACCTGCTGATTTAGGATCACACACAGCAGGCAGGCTCTCCCAGGAGCGTCAGGTACTTCATTAACCATTTACAATAAACACATTTTTACACAATACTATTTATAATATATACACACACATCCCACTCCATGTGCAGGTCTCCTGCCCTGTCACAGTCCCTAAAGCAAGTAACCTGTAAGGTTTAATTTAAACTGTTCACTAATTGGCTGTCTTTTTATTTTTACCCCGGTTGTGATAAATCCTATTTTATATTGATTTCATCTTTAGAGCTAATGGAGAATCTAGGTTATTTTATTGCTGTCCTCATGAATTGTAAACTGTGCAAAATAAGTTTTAGATCTTAACCTCTTTACAGCTAAGAGTTTTTGTCATATGTCACCTCACAGCCAAGCATTTTATATTTTTACCACACTGTCTTTAAAGTGCTATAAGAAACATATTTGAGACAGTAGAGTGATATTTATTTTATTTATTTCCAGGTGCTTGCCAGAACACAAATGGAAAGAATGAATATATGCAGAGATTACTGTACATGGGATGTTACAGTTTATACATGCATATACTTCTAAATAAATGTATTTATTTAGTTTAGAATATTACAAAATTAATTACTTGCATGTAGTAGATGTTTTTGTTGTCATTTGAAATAGAAAATACAAATAGGATTTTTTTTGTTGTGCTGCAAAAAACTGCAGGTGATCTGGCAATGTGGGTCTGTGACAGCGACAGCTGCAATACCAGTGAAATCCACTATCTTCAAAGCAAACAGCGTGTCAATCAAGCTTTGTAAGTAAGCAGACACGTCTGGCAGGTTTGCGAAGGGCTTCATGGTCTCTGTATGAAGTTTGGTGCGGCTTAATGACGGAATGCTGTAGTTACACAGATAAGAAGGGTCGATGGCGGCTACCCGAGACCACTAGGGGAATCGAACATAGCTGATGGAGGCTGCAAAGGGGTTCCTAAATATTAAGTCTTCTCTGTTCAGATTGAAGCCGAGTTAAATTGGACATGGGTATGCTTATTTCAGTCTAAAAATTACCAAATGTGGCTTTTTTTACTTTTGGCAATTTTCAGTAAGCTATTCATTTGTGTTTGAGAAAAAAGCTTTAAGTTCCCTGTTAAAGCTGCCCACACTCCTGTTTAAGAATGAAGTTATACAAAGAGCACCATTATATCTAAATAGTCTAATGCAAGGGTATGCCTGATGCAGAGGGACACAAAATGTTGCTACTTCAAATGCCTAATATAAAGAGCTTATTTCCACATGGGCTACTAAGGTAACAGCTGTTAAGTATGTACATTTATTTATTTTTAATGGTATGGGACACTGCATACCTTTTGTTAGTTTTATTCATCAGTATTTTTTTGTGTATTTTACTAAATTTAAAGTATTGGAACTACATTTTTTGTGTTAGATTACAGTTCCTCAAGTGGTGTGGGTACCCATACAGAAGATCAGCTGGGCTGAAATCTTTTTGATAAGTAATGATATTACTGCTATTATCTACCCTTGTGACAGACCAACACTATATCTAAAGCTATCAGTAGCAGGCAATGGATCATGTTGCTGTACACAGTGCAGATAACTCTCTAAGGTTGCTGGCCATGTTATAACTAGTTCTGCCGGTCGTACACTAATTAACATGCTACTGTACCTGATCAATAATTATTTATTATACTTTAAACTGGTTTGAAATACATAAGAACATAAGAAGAACATAAGAAAGTTTACAAACGAGAGGAGGCCATTCAGCCCATCTTGCACGTTTGGTTGTTAGTAGCTTATTAATCCCAGAATCTCATCAAGCAGCTTCTTGAAGGATCCCAGGGTGTCAGCTTCAACAACATTAATTCAACAACATTCCTGTTTACTTTGGCTTTCCTTATTTTTATGTATTTATTTGTTTTTCAGACCAAAAGAAATTCATTGTCAGAAATAAAGGATAGAATACTTTCATGAAAGTTTGACAAATATTTCTTGTTATTGTTTCTTAAATGACAAAGGGCAGCCTATGGAAATACATATCCAAAATCTCTTTTGTTTTACCAGATATTTAAGTAACTGTACATTTTGTCAGTAATTTTTATTTTCACTATTCAAGACCAGTATTAAATAGTTAACTAACAGATTGTGCTGTTGAAGCCCAGAAACGTGATGCATCCAACTGCTAAGCTCAAATTCCAGTCTGACAGACATAGCACGGATGTAAACTCAATCTTTTTATTTAAGGCCACTGCATCAGCCTAAAAGGATACTAAACTAAAACATGCTTCTAAGACTTTTTTTTTTCTGGAAAGGTTCTGTTTCGGCACAGCCTTTGCTAGTATCCATGTTGCTTTATTTTTATTAGTTATAAGTGTCCAATCTTATAAACAACTATTGAGTATTAAAAAAAAGGTAAGGGTACAGTATTTGAGTCCCTTTTTCCCCTCAGTGGGGAGCATGTGGTCTTATTTTGTATCCTGTGGTTAATATAGCCAGAGCTGACATGACACAGACCAGTAAAACTAACCACTCACCTAGTCCCTGTGATGAGGCTAGGCACTGCGTCTCCCTGGCTTTCTAGAAAAGGCATCTTGGGAGGAGAGGGGGTGTGGATTCAATTTATTTAACTGTGATAAATAAGTTGAATACAGTGTTATTGCATCACTCATACTAGTGTATTACAAAAGCATAAAATAATTTATTAGGAGACAAACCATTTTTTTGGTACACCCATTGTTGCCCCAGTTGGTTGGAAGTGGCAATCATTTGCAAATCATGTCTGAGTAGAACTGCAGCTCATGGTTTTTTAAATTGAAATTATTTAATCAACATTTTGGCTTCAAAGTGACTAAGATGTGTGGCACTATTTAAAAATAGTTTCTGATGAGGAAACACTTCTAATTTAAAATTTCATCTAGATTTATGTCAGAAATAAACTAAAGCTAAAACTCAAGACCTGCTACCAGACCCCCAAAAATATATGCAACATTATAGTTTAGTATTCTGGTTTATTATAGCCACTATAATACATATGACTCTATGGATAAGACCCTATACTTCAATTCAGTCAATATGCCGATAGAATGCAGTGACCAAATAATCAAACAAAACTACTCACAGAGGCATCTAATTTAAAGCATCTTCCAGATATCTGCGCTAAGACTTCAAGCAGTAGACTATAATATCCCTTTGAATCCAGATACCTTTTTCCTCAAATTTACTATCAAGTTCGTCCACACAGTATCCCTTCCGCTTTTTATGCAGCATCAACTAGTTTACTGCTTATTCTAGTTTCAAAATGGTTTGGGACCTCATCTAACAATTTTTTTTTTTCTTTCAGTCCGACAGACTCAACAACTTTTTTTTTTTAAATCTCAAACTTGCAGTTTCAGATTTTCACTTCTTTGGATCCTTTTTTGTAAACAAAGAATTAAGTTAGGGCACGCCAGCTGAGTGTTTGCGTACGCCTGCAGTGCTCGAAGAACCAGCACCTTTCATCAACAAACCGTTTTAGAAACCTGAAAAGAAAACAGCTCTAGCCAAGACGTATGACTCCACGGTTATCCCTACTGAGGGCTGTCATAATCAAGTCTTGTCATAACTTCTGGGTTTTATGTTCCTTTATTAAAATGAACAGATGTTAATATGAACTGTCTACATGCAGAAAAGTACTTGATGAGCTCCCACAAATCCCACCCACTTATGCTTAAACTGCCAAAGCTTTTTCATTCATCAAAATGTGGTATAATTTTGGTTTTATCTGTTGTCGGTATTGTTCGATTTGGAATTTTATGAAAATCTTGGGTTTTGTTCAGTTTAAGAAAATCATCGCCATTGCATCTCTAATTTCTATTGATATTGAGCATTTAACTTTTTAATGCATTATGAACCTCTGCTCTGCGAGATGGACATTATTATTAATCATTATCATTATTATTAATTGGTCATTTAGCAGACGCTTTTAGCCGAGACTAGGTGGTAAACTGTGCATCATCAACAACTGCTGCTGCAGATTCACTTACAATTGCTATTGAACTGGGAACCTCCTGCTATCAAGACCCTTTCTATAACCACTGACCACCAAGCCTCCTATGCATTATATAATAGATACAAATAAATAAATAACCTATTGGAATAACCTCATTACAACATTTACCTTAGTGGTACAGTACTGATAGTGTACCATTTACCCAGAATATAATCTTTCTGAGCTTGTTTCTTAAATGCACACTTATAAAGGTACCATTGTATTTTAATACAATGCAGGGCCAACCTAATTATAAAACAGTCACACTGAAGGTACAAAGATTAAGTTATGGTAAAAACAGTAAGTTATAGTCAAATGCAACCAATAGGAGCTGAACTGAAGAAAAAAGGCTAAAAAGCCATTACAAATGACGAAAGCTTTTTTTGTTGTCGCTGGGCAAAAATAGCATTACGATATCTGGAATTGAAATTTCATCCTGTAGACGAGAGCTGCTTTCTTTCCTGGCAGTCAGCTGCTTTTATGGTTGATTGTGCTTTCAGGGTAAAGTGCATTAGAAAGCATTACTCTTACAACACCTGATCAATATCTCTATCTTACCTGACCTTGTCTTTAGTGATGGTATTGCGTCTCAATGCGCTGAAATGCAGAACTTAGGATCCAATAAAAACAAGTACATCAGACACATGAACAAATACAAACGGCAGACCAAAACTGCACAAACAACTTTTCATTTTTCACTTTTATTATTTTAAATCTGATTTAATGGTTCATACATGCTCACTGAGCTCCACAATTTCTGTCTTGCATTTTAAAGGTGAGGTATCCCATTTAAAACTGACAATGGGTTTAAAGAGACTGCAGTGTGTGATAGCAGGTACAATCAAAATACAACAAAATTAATGTGTGTAAACATACAACATGTTTTAATGAGTACTTGTGTACATGTGTAAATGCAGTCTGATTTTAAACTTGTTTTTCCTCTCTCTTTTTCTCCCCTATTTACTGTAGTAAGTTTTTGTAGTTTTGTAGCAGACAAACCAAAAAGGTCTGACAGGTTTAGTGAATGGATTATAGTATACAAAGGGTAAATACAAATACTGTACAGTCCAGCCTTGATAAGGGTTTTAATTTTGAACAAAACAGAATGCTAATGACTATATGCCTTTATTAAATTCCTGTTTGAAGTAACTCTGCTGTAGATAAACTTATCTGATAGTAATCTGAAGGGCAATGTTGCTTGCCTTTCGCAAACACAATATGAATAATTTAATATGGGCAGGAAATGCAAACTGCAGCCAGTGTAAGTGCAGCATCATACCAATATGTAAACAATATGCTGTAAAGCACTGTTCACTAGACCAAGCCCCTTGTACCGCACAGAGCATGCACCCAGGATACTCGTCCTTCTGCATTCGGCATGTAACTTCATATCTATTGAAGTGATTTGGTTTTGTGAAGAATCAATGTTGTGGTACTAGAGGAAGGTCTGAAGCACTCCGCTCCTGTGCAGTGCTAGAGTGTAATAGGGATGGTCGTTCACTTGGGTTCCGAGGAGACTCTGGAAGGTGCTGTCGGCTCCACGCCCCAGGATGGTGGAAATGGACTCTGGCAGTATATCTGCTGCCAGAAACGGGATCATTTCTCCACCTTCTTATGTAGGTGTTCACAACTTAACCTGTTCTCCTCACTGCAATGAAGGGGCTTTTGTTTTTTTTAATGGGCTACAATTTTCACACTAAAATGTATCTTGTTTACAGAGTTGCAGTATATTGTTTTAATAAGCAGGTGCTGGTATTTATTCAGATAGAAAGGTTACTGTGTGGATCTAATAGTTTGGCAGCTACTGTGGTGAAAGTTAAATAGAATGTAGATTTAATCTGTTAGGTTCATTTTTTTATTTAAAATGTATTAGAGGCTTGTGATGTCTCTAAAGCTTACTTATATTTATGTGTTGTCTCTTCTAGGAGGCTTATGAATTTGCCATGCACATTGATTAACTAAAACGATTCAGCAAAAAAAAAAAGTGTTTTTATATTGCAAAATAATTGAGAAACATGGAAAAATCTACCAATAGGTCAAGATTTATATATTGCAGACATTTTCTAGACTGTCCTTTTATTTAATTAATAGAGCTTGTACTGGGTGTTTATGTTCAAATAGTTACTATACATGTTACAGCTGTTTTAAAAAGAAAGTTGCCATCAAAAGTATGGACAGAAAGCTCTATTATTTTTTTATTAAACAAACATGTTTATCCACTGTTGAGATGTAAATATTTCAGTAAGAAACTTAACGAACATCCTTTTCCAACCTTCACAAACTATGCTAAAATGGAGGTGGAGGTGGGGGGTGGGTGGGGTGCAGAAGTGGGCATACAAATTCTAAGACAGTAGATGCTTCCATGTTTTGCTGTGGGAACATAATACAACTAACTGAAATTTTAAGATCATGGTTTCTGCAAGAATCTCTGGGTAATAATGGGGTCACTTTAAACCCGGAATAGCAGTGCAGGCCTAGATTTAATAATCAATACAAATCGCATGGAAGGGTAGGGGAAGCATAACCTTTGGCACCTTGTTTCATAGTTTACAAAAATACACTTTTAGTAAGTTTACATACAACAAATAAATATTTCAGCTTGCACAGTTGGGTGGAACTGAAAAAGTGCCCTCAATGTTTTTGGGTTAAGGTGGTGGTTGTCAAATGTGACCCCAGTTCCCTGCTCGTATTAAAGAGGATTTTGTGAGTTTGAAATAGAAGTTGCTATTTAGATACACATTCCATGCGGTGATTGTTGCAGTTATTAAATAGTGTTTACATGTTTCTTTGTCAGTATCTGCTGAGTTGTAGGCTTTTCTAACAGAGTGTCTCCCCACACAATATTTATTTAATCACATTTTCCAGCAACTGCTTCTTTTCTAGTACCAAACTGACACTATTTGATAACTAGATTTGAAGTTTTCCTGAGATTAGTGACTACTAGAAATTCAAGACACAATCACCCCACCCGCTGAGCTCAGTATACTATACAATGCCTACTATATAAATAAGCATTGGCATCAGTTTAACCTCTCCAATGACCTGAGTACAATGCTGCTCCCATTGCTGTGCTGGTGTAAAAATGGCACTAATGGTAACACTGTGAGGGTGTTTGTCTTGGTGGTTACAATATCGGTTGTAAACACTGTCCAGGAAAACACTCTTTTTGCTTTTTTTTTCTTCTGCAGGCCCAACATTGCCACGACAAAACTCTCAACTTTCCCCTCAGGCACAGAATGGTCCTTCACAGGAGGAGCTGGAGATACAGAGAAGGTAACTACATTTTTTTTTTTTACTTGCTGTACCTCTTTAATCTGTCCACCTTGTGGAACACCTTTCAGCCCTGCTTGCTGAAGGCAGCACAGATGTATTCTGAGTGATGTGGCAGGAGAAGCTGTGTGTTTACCCTGTTGCCACTACCTGTCAGTTGTGGCATGATGAGTGTGTGGTATCCCGGTCTCAAACTTGTCTTTCCCCTGTGGGGATAGCTGCCCTACCCATCAGATTTATTCAATAGGAGTGCAAAAGGTTGACTCACCTTTTATTTTACATACAATATAGTAAATCTTAGAAAGCTAAGGAGAGAGGGTGCAGATATTTAAATTTTAAATTAAATTTGATTCCAGTATAACATTACTGGGGCCATCTGCAACTGTATTTTATTTATTTTATTTATTTTTGTAAAATAAAATGTTTTTGTTTACAGATATACTATAATTAAGAGCAATCTTTAGACTGCTATAGTGTATGTAAGCTTTAACCAACTAGCCTAGCTTGGATTTAACCAGGTTAAGCACAATGTGATTATGGAGAACATATTTTTATGATTAAGTAATTTAGGGGCTGATGTAAGGATACGTCCAAAGTGAGGTGTATGTAAAGAATGTTTTTTACCTGCCATTCTGCACCCGCTATCAAATTAGCACTTTGCCATTATCCATTTAAATGATATTGAAATGTATTCAAATGAAGAAAAGAGCATGGAATTGGGCGGGGATCTGGCGCAATGAGATGCACTTGGGCAATTGCTGACCCTCCAAAAACTTTGCACCTGCTCTGACAAGGTGCAAACCATTATAAAAGTGAGTAATTAAGAGCTGTATAAAACCAGACACCTTCAGAGACCTGGCATTGGCCTCAGGATGGCTGCTGTGGTACACTTCCTGATGTGACGACGCTTGACTCTTGTTGAGGACAGGCAGGAAAACCTTCGGCCCAGCATATTCAAACCCAGGATCTTTGTTTGGGATGCCGGTGGGTGCGGTGGTAAGGTGTTATCATCTCACTCCGCAGGTCATCCTTGACCTAATAGCTGAATTCATCACCTGGTTGACTGTCCTGGTAACACCGACAGCATTTACCTTCTCCACTATATATGGCGTCTTTGGTAGCATAACTGATGTCGGCTGAGGCTGTTCCAAATAACTATTTCATGCTGTGTGACCTCAGCTGTCAGGACTCTCAGCTTCTCCTCAGAAAACTTTTTTTTATTTTCTTTTCCATGTACCAAGAGGACTTTTGATGCCCTTCTCTGACACATATTTTTGTTTTGGCTTTATTTTCGTACTCCACAACTCTAATACAGCACCTATTGCTCTCTGTACTCCTAACTCACCTCACCTCTGGGCTATAAGTGAGGCCGCTAAATAGCCTGTTGCGCAGGCGGCCATTAAGCACCCTCATTATCATTATTGCAGCTCATTATTTGTGCGTGTTGAGTAATTTGCATGGCTCTTAAGCTTACATAGGCCGCTGTGCAAACTAATTGCCTGGCCACTAATTGCCTTGCACTACGTCTATCCTTACATCAACCCCTTAATATGGTAAACATTTGCAATTTTACAATCTAAACAATTGTAATACCTGTCATTTTTCAACAGCATGAAGGCAGACTATTTTAGTTTACGCTCCTTATAAGCATATACAGGCCAGTTTTGATCAACCCCAAAAAAAGTTTGGTCATACTATATTACTTTAGGTTTTTTTTTTTTTTTTCTTTTTTGTTCATGTAATTTATGGGAATTGGCAGGGAACCTTCCACTTCCAGTTGCTGTTCCAGCATACTTCCATATTTAGTTATTGCAGTCAATGACATTGGCCAAGTTTGTTTCTGATGTAATCCAATTTTAGTTCAGTACTGGTTTTTTAAATTAGTGTCTTGCTGAGGAGTTGTACGTGCTTGTTAAGAAATGCAGATTAAGGTTACTGTGGCAAAGTATGATTTGTCCTTTTAAAAAAATGATGGTGTCTTAGAATAGACATAGTAACTTTCCATAAGGTCCAGACTTGCTGAAGTGCTAGTAACTATGCGTTGTATACAGGGATGACTTTCCATTCCTATATTGCTCAGCAGAAATGAAAATGCTTAGTCTGTCTGCACACCAGATTGAGGGGGAAGGTGTAGTCTTTCACATAACCACTTACCACTTTACTTATAGAACTGGCTGTCACTGTAGTAGTCCTCCTTAACAACAGTTGCTTCCTGCAGATCCCAGTTGGGAGTTGGAGTATAGATTTGCTAATTTGTTTTAAGGCTACTAAAGTTTAAAAGAGAGCTAGTAAATCTTGTCTAAAAACGATGAACTGCAGGGGAGATTTTCTGCTTAGCCATGTATAATATAAAAAGCTAAAAAGCTTGATTACGACTATATTAACTAGTGAAAATGTGTACTGTGACCTAAAAAAAAAAAAAAAAAAAATTATATTGAGCTATAATGAGATGTCTTTGCATTTACACATACAGTGCCAGTAAGAAGTCTGAACTCACCACCAAAAAGTCCTTGAACTGCCTATATTGTGCAGAAATCCAGAAGCGTCTGATTTGTAAAACACTATGAACATTCCAAATGTATGTAGTATTCTTGATTTTTTTTGTATTTTTATCATTCAAAACTAAGCCAAGGAATGCAATTTAGGCCTTGAACTGCAAAATCAAGTGGTGTACTTGCAAACTATTTTAAGTGATTTATGTATTAGGAATTTGTTAGAAATCGGGACTACAACCATTTGCAAGCTGATTACTGTTGAACTTTGAAACAAATGCCTAAGCAACCACTAAACAAAATAAGTGACCAGTGAATTGCAGTATTCCTTTGATGAGAGCTCTTCACAAAGAAAGCTGTAGTCAAAGGAATACTGCAGAAAAACGTCTCTGGGTGCATGTGGCAGACACAGCAATGTTATGGCAAAATGGCAGTTTAACCCCTCTTGCAAATGCAGGGCACCCAAGGAAAACCTCTGGAAAGCAAGATTTTGTTGTTTGGGGAATACAGATTTCCTTCAAAATCATTTAAGTTCTCTTGAAATAATTGTATTAATACCTTTTGTTTTGAAAGATAAAAATGCAGAAATCAAGATTGCTTCATATATTTGGAACGTTTGTAGTTTTTTGCTATCACATTTTGATTTATACCCAAGTCATTAAAAAACATTGATGCTTTGGTCTGTAATGAGCAAGGTCCAGTTGTAAGTAAAATTTTACAGACAACCAGATTCACGGTCTACTGGTTGGTGGCCTTCAAATTTGATTTCACTTTATAGAAACCCTATAAAATTTGTAATAGATATGAGCTTGTCTTCCTGTACTTCGAACATGCGGCTGTGCTTGCAGGCTGGAGCTTAGAGAGGTCTTGAAACAAGGCTGAGAAGCTGAAAGCCACTTACCCTGGAGATCCCCCCCATCTCTGACACACGGGAGATGTGGATATTGTCCAAGGCCAGGTGGGAATGCATGCACTGTGAGTCAGTGTTCCTGTGCACTGATTTTATTTATTTATTTATTTATTTATTTATTTATTTATTTACAGCTTATTGTGATATACATCAGACATAATTTACTTCACTATTAATATCAGAATATTAATTAAATAAATTAAAAAAAACACAATCCTGTACTCACCATGTTTAGTAAGTGTGCCGACATCCCTCTGCAGAACAGCTTGAAGGAGATTACTTTTTATCCCTGAGTCAGTCATCTGCCGTGCTGCCAGCATGTTCACAGGGCTCCTGTACTTCATCACAGTGTTGCAGCATTTACACTGCCTAAACATTTTAATGAACTCTCCTGGGCCTTAAATCACACACATGCACGCACGCAGTACACACTTGGCCAGGCAGCCAGTGTTGCTGACTAATTTCCAAACCAACTGTATGCTGTCAGAAGTCCGGAAACCTTTTTCGTATATAATCATAATTTAAAAATTGAATGATACAGTGCCTTGCAAAAGTATTCACCCCCCCTTGGACTTTTCCACATTTTGTAGTGTTACAACCTGGAATTAAAATGGATTTAATTGGGATTTTTACCATTTGATTTACACAACATACTTAACACTTTGAAGGTGCAAAATATTTTTTATTGTGACACAAAAGTTAATTTTGTTAAGTTAACAAAATTTTAAACTTGTATTGTAACCCTGTACTGCCCTGTAATACCTGCAAGTCACCTTGGATAAAGGCGTCTGCCAAATAATTCAATATCTCACTAGCACAAGTAACAATTCACAAATCAGGAGAGACTGTCACGCATGGCTGATGTAGTAAACAAAATCTGATTCTATTTTAGATTAGGCTTGAACCATAAAGAAACGCTGGAATGTTTAGCGCAATTGGATGGAATTGTTATGCAGTAGAACACCAATCTGATGTACTAGCTGTATTTATTAATGCAAGAAATTGAACTCTGGACAGTTACATGCATACAGATTAATGTACTTGAAATGCATTCAAGAAGGATTTGTTGTCAGCCAGAATGACGTTGGAGAGTTGCTTAATATTATTGACTCCCAAGGTGTTCAATTAAATCGATTGAGAATCAGAATATACCACAACTCAGGTCCTGATCTTTAATGACATGTTGATTCCTACGATAAACTGAAACCCTTTGAAATCTGCATTAATGGTGCAATTGATGGATATTCTTGATACATAATTTGGTTAGAAGCATACACAACTAACAGTGATCCGGCAGAAGTAGCAAGTTATTTTATGGAGCCAGTGAAATTAAGAAGTATGTGGTGATTTGGGACTGACAAAATACTGGCTCTGGTTTTGTTTCTGTTTTCACAAGGTTTTTATTATAACGTTATGTGCTGATTTTTCTTTTTTTGCTCTACATGGCTTGTACATACGTACAGTATGTCACACTTTAGAGTTTTGCATAAAGAACTGCTTGTGTAATTGTGATGAATCCTACAGAGTACATTTGTTAGCACAGATTATTGCTAGTCTCAGAATATGAGGATAAATATGCCTGACACTCTTACATTTTTAACGTGTCCTTATGTGATAAAATTGCTAAGGACGTTCTTTAGCACAAGTTATTGTTTATCATAATCTGGGGGAGTGTGCAGTCTGTCTGACTAACTTTCTGACTTGCCTTTCTCTACGGTATGACAAACTTCTATTTTTACATATACAGCAGTTCTAGAGACTATCGTGAAACTTGAAAAGGACATTTAACACAACAGTGTCAGTATCTGCGTTTTTATATGGGCCATGTCTGTCAGTTCATAACGATTATGTTTTACATGTATGTAGAGAAGTTTATTTCGCTGTGATGAAACTTGGTTTGTATATTTTTTAGCATTAGAATCTGAATATAAGGAGGCATACTGTATGTGTGTCTGTCACAGGTGCGTACAGTGGTTGTTGGTCATGGAGGTTTATTTTTTTGTTCTAATGTTGTATTTACAGGTCAGATGGGGGATCATGGCACCTGTCATGCTTTCTTCAAAAAAAAAAAATATATATATATATATATAAAGTATATTTGTCTAGTTTTAATATGTACTTGACAAAAGAATTGTGCAATTTTCCAGTGACCTAAATACTGTTTCAAATTAAAGATTACCTTGAAATAGTGTATTTCAATCGTTCTCATTAAGTCTCCCTTGGCAACACAGAGTTAGAAAAGCAGATGGTGTGTCTAAGATCTGCCTCTAGCATCACTTCCTCAATCCAAAAGGCACATGACAAAACACCATTATTTTATAAAGGAATATACAATAGTAGGGAAATGGGCATGCATACAGCACTTCCACAGTTCCCCAGTGCCCTCTGCTGCCAGGAACTTCAGATAAAAGTATCAAACATTAATCAATGCCTTATACTAAATATTGGTCCACTTGTTTTCTAGTTTACCTCTTCTATATTGCAATTAGTCATTGTTACCAGCCCCGCGTCATTTACTGCATGGTGTATTGAAGGAACAACTTGATCTACCTTTCTCAAAGATCTTTATGGACCTCTGGGAACCTCCCAAAGTCTTGTTGTGCCATGTATTAAATACCACCTGACCAATAACATGATTACCCCCTCTGTGTCATTATGTTGGTAGTAATATGCAAGCCAATTCCCTGAAATAATCCTGGCACCATCACACTGGCATGCATATTAAAGAAAAGGAAGCTCTGACCCATCCTGGCTCATTCCTCCTGAAGTAGAGCTGCAGTGAAGTTGCTGAGGTCTTGTGTTGTGCCATCCAATGGGCAATGGACCAGATGTAGAGAGGCTCCTTCTGTGAGTAATTTGTGAGGGAAAATATTTACTGTGGAACTTGTCAATTATATCTTTTGGGGTTAATGGTAATTTGGTCCAGAGAATTTATATAAGATGTCTGTCTGAAGTTAAGGGCCACTAGAGTTGCCCCTTGAGAGGAAGCTGGAAATAACCAAGATTATCTTTGTCTATTTCAGCCTCCCAAGATGATGTATAGGGTTTCTGTACAGTATGGACTTCATTTTAGCTGTATGTATACAAGTTTTAGCTGTTCAGGTTAGAGCTTATGTCTGCTCCTAAATGTAGTTTTATATCTCATGTACACTGAATTCTGTTTGAATGTTTAGCAACTCAATTGTTATTATTTATGTTACTACTGGAAATCTTCAGTTTTAGAAATTAAAGTTGTTGATAAATGAAATGGTAGGTGTATCAGTCCAGAGATGATAGACAAAAGAGATGCGATACCTTTTATTGGACTAACTAAGCAAAAATTAATCATAAGCTTTCAATACATCAAAGGCCTCTTCTTCGGGTGAAAGTAGGAAAGTCAGATTTATGTTAACTGAATGCTGCTAATGTATAGATTTATTACTTGATGAAGTTCTACCGTATTTATTCATTTTCTATCTTACTTCATCTGTAATCTATTTTGTGGAGGCTGCTGCCACTTGTATCTAAACTTCTGCTGGGGCTGTAATATATAGCAGTGTAAAGGATTTATTGTCTTTTTCCTGAAATTTGGGTGTCGTCAAAGCCCACTTATAAATAAATTCTTTCACAGCAATGCTGTTAACATAATTTGTATGAGACTGTCATGATTAAGTGTTACAGTAGCTATCCGAATACTGCTTTTAATATGGTATAGCCTAGTGTTACCATTTGATTTACTGTTTTAGTAATGTCTGCTATGCGAGACATGAAAGCAGACCTCAATGGTTCCAGATAGCTGGATTTGGATTGGCTGTATGCATATACATTTGTGATTATTTGAGATGTCCAATCGTATTTAGGCTCAGCTCACCGCCACCACCACTGTGCTGACTCGGGAGATGAACACACGCTGTCCTCCGTAGCGTGTGCCGTCAGCCGACCGCTTCTTTTCACTCTGCAGGCCCGCCATGCAGCCACCCCAGAGCTACAGCGTCGGAGGACAACGCAACTCTGGGGTGGGGGGGGAGGAGATCTGTGCCAGCCAGCCTTAAATAAACTATTTATTAAAATATATGGTTACGTACTCGATGGGACGTGTGTAGTGATAGGGGAACCTTGGCCACCCCAGTGTATAGTGCACAGCGAAGCGTAGGACAGAGACCCGAGCTGACCGGCATAGCGGCAGTGGGGGCACTGCGTAAGCAGCACACTTGTTTTGTAGTTTTATTACTGTTTTATTTTCCCTTTTCATTTCGTCTTTGGTTTTCATTATTATTTTTGAGCACCTGTGAGTGTGCCTGCATATACCTGTGTTGGTAACCTGTGGTCCTGATTACCGTTGCCGGTATACAGGCCACAGACAACAGCGCCCTCTGCGGGCTAAAATATATAAAAAAGAAAATTAAATAAAACTGGGCAGCTGTGCAGTGTTTTCAAGTACAATCTTCTGTCTCCCGTGTCATTGAATACCCCCACCCTGCCACAGTAAGAAATTAGATATACCATATTTAAGTTCAGGATCACGTTGAACTCAGATTGCTTTGACAATAATCAACATTCACACATGTCAAATATAAAACAATAGTTTATTTAAGAATAAAAAGGGTGCACAACTAATTTCAATACTCGTTTCTCGTTTTAATCGATCATGTCAAAATGCACGCAAATTCATTCAATTTCCCATTCAGAACAGAATCCAACATTCCAGTACCTAATTTAGCAAATTAGTTTTATTGTGTTAATTTAGTTTTAGACGTGATATACCAAACTAATAATATGTTATCAACCTCAATTGATTATATATTCAAATTAACTCAGAAATGGGGCAAATTATCTGCATTTATGAGGCAACTCCTCTGAGTTGCACATTTCAACAAACAAAATACATTTCTTACATGCTTTAAAACAGGAAGTTATATTCTATTCCTAGAACAGTTTGTCCACTAACTTGATAGCATTTGCTAGTTAATTTCTCGAGTCATAAAATATTTAGTATTTGATATGTTGAATACTTATCGATTTCAACAAAGAAGTCAGTCTTCTTTGTTGATGAACACGGCAGCTTCTCCCATCTCTCTGTTTGAATTTCCAACGAAAGAAGATGGTACTTTGCTTGAAGTACGCATTGTATTGCGTCGTTTCGCAATAAACAAATAGTTATTTTCAAATGGAGATTAGCTTGTTGATTTCCAATAATCTTGCGGCATTGTAACTTGAGTTTTCGTCTCTGAATTAATAATTGTATTGCGTTTCCAATGTGTAACATGTATTGTATACCCTATGTGCCCTCAATGCAAAGCGTGTACCATTATCACTCTCTACTGATAAGGAATACCCCATCTGCAAATATTTGTTCCCCCATTACTTTTGCTGTTACAGCAACTGTGCTGTTTTTAATTTGGAACATATCAAACAGATTTCGGCTTTTTCTTAACTGATGATGGGTTCATTTGTAAACACAAGCAACCAAAACATACAATCTATTAGCTCAAAAGTTAAATAAATAAATAAATAAATAAATAATAATAATAATAATTTAAAAAATAAAATAAAAAAAACATATTACAGGTGCAATGATATTTTATTTGTACAATCCAAAGTCTGATGACAAATGGCAGTAAACAATAACAATGAGAACAGGCAATACAGCGGCATGTATTGCACTGGGTGGGTCCCGTAATAATAGCCCCATTCCTAAACACCCACACAAAACAACAAACACAAGTCCACAGTGCGTGCTAAAGTGCTTGTGTAAATACAATTATTCGTGAAATAATGTGTAGTGATGTCCGGGTAAGTGCTGGCCTTTGGCGACAGCTCCAGATCGTGTTCAGCCGTCTAATAACAACAAACAAGTGGTTCTTTAGACATGACAAAACACTCAATACATGGTCTCCTTACGGTTCAGCTTTAACCATACAAAGGAACAGATCACTTCGCTACTTCTCCTTTTGTACTGTCATTCATGACCCCTTGGTTAACTAGTGCAACCGCTCCTCCAATCCACGACTGCCACGTTGTTTCCCTGCCGGGTCGATGATTTAGTGTTTTGCAGCTTTGGCCCCTTTCTAGACGACCGACTTTTTTCTAACCCTGGGAATGAATTGTCTGGCCATCCAGTCCAGGGCACTGTGTTCTCTTTACACAGCGCCCTCACAGGTCGTGAGAGATTTATCATCAAGAATCATTCTGTCTCTGTGACACACATACACAGAAATAAAAGGAAATAGAGTAAAGAAAAGTGTGTGTGTAGAAATACCAGTGTCAGTCAAAAAATGTCTGTCAACATGAACTAATAGGTTGGTTCCACTGAACTTGCCCTAATCAGTGTACTTTAGTAGGGAAACTATTGCTCGTGATGCTGCATAGTGGAAAAGCAGGAGCAATATGAGGTGAGTCAGAATGTACAAGAGTTTAAAGTCGAATCTGTATCAACCAACAACACACTAGACTGGCCTTTTAGACTAGTATTGACTACAGGCTGACCACAACAATCTCCATGTAAATTTGTCACCTTTGTAGAGGCCTGACACCTTCATTGTGGGGCTGAACAGTGAAAAGGATTAGTCAAACCTCCCGTGTCCCCTGACTGCTGTTTGCTTGCAGCCCCTGGGGCTATGTAGTTAGCGCTATATAAGACGGTGCAGTAGGAGTGTTTACACTCTGGTGCTGCATCTGTCCTGACTGAAATTGTCCTGTATTGTCGGTCCTCTAGCCTGCATACCCCCTTTTCTCAAATAACATTGCTGTTTAGTGTGTCTATGAGCATATTTACAATCTTTCTGCATATGTCCTGGTTTACTACAATTAAAACTGTTCCCCATAATTTGACCTTCACTGGTGACTGCTGGAGACACTTTTGTTTGAACTGTATTAGGAGAGAGCGTATCTGCTTCTGATTCTCTCCAAGTGATAAGCGATTCATGAATATCCTGACGCACATTTGTGGGAAAAGGATCCTCTAAGTCACGAGCATTTGTCAAAAGCGAATGTTGACATGCAGGTGTAACACGATCTTTGTATTTATTAATAAGCTTCCTTTGGCATACATTCTAGAATTTTACTCATGTCTGCTATGACACAATATTCTACACCTTGGCACATAAATTTTAAGCTTCTGTCATGACGGGCCATACAATTGGATCATTAACAGGGGGTGTAACAAAATCTGTTGGAACAGGGACATCATGCGGCAGTGCTGCTTGTAGCAATTTACAACAATCTTTATCAGTCAAAGCACTTGATCGCTGTAAAGAGCGAACCTTATCAACTAATGATGTAGAATCCCCCACACCATCCCATTTTGGCAATTGTTGCTGCAAAATGTTTAATTCAGATAAAGACAGGTCACGTGCTATCTGCTGATTGGCATAATTATGTGGTTAGACCCTGACCATCTACAGTACTTGTTGTCCTTACTCTTCTTCTAACTATGGGAGCAGCTTGTTTTTGTATTATTTGTCGGTTTATTCCTCTTAGGGGAACTGGAAAACAATTGCTGACCATGTCAAGTTTTCACTCTCAGCTATATTATCAGAAGTATTTTTAAACCCTCCTGCATACAATTCCTGATCCTTATCTACCAGCTGTTCTGCTTCCTCTTTCTCATCTGAATCATCCTGTGCCGCTGCAGCCATCACTGGCTGTTGCTGTAAAGTCGCCTGTTGCTGTCTGTTCCTGTACCCCCAGCATAGCTCCTCTGTGTCTGTCAATTCCTCTGACTCACTCTGCTCAGAAAGCTGCAATAACCCCAAAGCTGCAAATCTCCTCTCCATCACCACATTTTTTGTTTCCTTCAATTCTTGCACAACAGTTCTATCTTTGTTTTCTCCTGAAACATTCCATAATTCCTGGTGTGCTATCCAAATGTCATTCAATCATTTCTGAGTTTTACCCAGTTCTAACAAGGCAGAATTTAATCTATCCCTCAGAATTTAATCTATGACTCAGGAGCGGTGAAGACGAGCACACCCTGTCCTCCGAAGCGTGTGCCATCAGCCGACCGCTTTATTTTCACACTGCAGACTCGCCATGCAGCCACCCAGAGCTACAGCGTCAGAGGACAATGCAGCTCTGGGCAGCTTACAGGCAAGACTACAGGGGTCGCTGGTGCGCAGTGAGCCGAGAACACCCTGGCCAACCTAACCCTTCCTCCCCCCCAGGCAGCGGCCACTGTCGCCGCCCCTGGGAGCTCCCGTCCTCGGTCGGCAAAGGAATAGCCTGGACTCAAACCAACGACGTCCAGACTATAGGGCGCATCTACGCGAGTGCTTTTACTGGATGCGCCACTCGGGAGCCCCTTAATTTTAGGATTATTTTATCACTCTTTACAATGGCCAAAACACTGTTTAAAACAGATATAATGCTTATTTTTGACCAAGGTCTGTGAACTTGCACAATGGCTATTTTGAAATCTTATCCCAAAGAATTCCCCAAATACCTCTGTCACATTAAAATGCTGCACATTTTTAATTTTTTTTTTACCAGCTGTTACACTCCATTATATCAACAATAATTAACTGTGGTCCAGTGGTTAAAGAAAAGGGCTTGCAACCAGGAGGTCCCCGGTTCAAATCCCACCTCAGCCACTGACTCATTGTGTGACCCTGAGCAAGTCACTTAACCTCCTTGTGCTTCGTCTTTGTAAGTGACTCTGCAGCTGATGCATAGTTCACATACCCTTGTATCTGTAAGTTGCCTTGGATAAAGGCGTCTGCTAAATAAACAAATAATAATAATAATAAATACTCACAAATTTCCATAGTCCATTCCGCGTAGTCTATTCCAGATTTTCCTTTTCGTCGGGTGCTTGTTGCTGCAAAAGTAGTCTCGCGTATAATTCATCTGTAATCCCGTCCGGTTTTGGGCAATTGAATTTCGTTCACTCCAGTTTGCTTTAAACAAACTCCCCGATTCTAAAGCTTACACCCAGCCTACATATCCAGCATTTAAATGAAAAATGTGCACTTTTGCTGGCTTTTAAAAATGACACAAAAAAGGTCTTGCATTCACACAACTTGAACATGTGATCTAATTTTAAGCTATGGCTTTTTTTTATGATAAATAACGTTTTGTTCACTAAATTGTTTTGTGGGACAAATCCGTGACAAGGAGGTCTTTACATACGCATAAAGAAAAGTTTTGTGGAGATTCACCAAACAAACAAAAATATTATCGAAGTCCTACTATTCTATATGTTGTAAAACAAAGTCAGCAATACGTTTGTATTATATATGATTCATCTCAACGTTACCAAGCTCATACATAGTTTTGAAGACTATGAGCCATATTTATAAAGCATTTTCTGTCAAGTTCACTGGACTGTTTTAAAAGGAAAAACTAAATGAAAGTAAATAATAATACAATGTAAGTGGTGACCTGCGCGTAATAACACAGATTTTAATAATAATAATAATATTAATAATGAAGATGGTGATTATGTAGTGCTTAACAACACCATAATACTACTACTACTACTACTACTACTACTACTAATAATAATAATAATAATAATAATAATAATAATAATGTTGCACTTCAAAAATAATTAAAGTTAGTAAACAAAACGGAGCAAAGAAGGAATTTGTAAAGAAACACAATTGAGATTGCAGTAAGTTATATATAAATGTATAACAATAAAATAATTTTGTTGAAAATATCAGTTCTACTATACTACTATTGTCCAGCTGTACTGGGCTTCAAATCAGACTAAGACTACTACTGAGAGGTCACACTTGTGTAGTGCTCCTCACCAAACAATTAAAAATCTTTAAAAACAGTTATTAAAACCTTTTATTTTCAAAATCTTTAGATATTTCTTTTTGTAAAGTAGTAGTGCACCTTTGTTTTGTTAAACATTTTTATTTAGGCGTTTTATTTTTATAAATTATTATACTTTTTCTTTGTCTCCCTGCACTTGTGTATGTTTGCAAGTGTTTGTGGGGGCTTATTTTTCTTTCATTTTTAAACACTTCTTTCATTGATTTTTTTTTTAATTTTACCATAAAGGTCTTGTCTTTGTGTTTTTATAAATATTGCTTTTATACACAACTGTTTTTTAGTTTTTAGTTAAAAATCTCTTTGTTTTAAAATCCCATATCCATTGTTTTGAATCTTGCCCCGTTGTTTATTTCTTTAAGTTTAACGCTTTGTTTTAAACTTCGATTTATTTGATTTCCTTTGTTAAGGGAAAAAAATCTGTTTGTCTGTTTGTGTGTGCCCCTACGCTGAATTTGTGTCAGTGCAGGGTTGTGTCTGTCTGTGTGTCCGTTTTGTTTTGTTATGTTTATTAAATAAATAAACATTAAAAAAACAATAACAAATAACAATAAATAAACATAAAAACTAACAATAAATAAATAAATGAATAAATATAACGAAGAATAAAAATGAGTGGGCAAGCTCCACGAGGCCCCAAAAAGTGGGTACAGGCTGCAACCCCCTTTAAAAACATCAACAGGAGGCACCCTCTCAAATCGAGGCCATGGTGAAAGCCATGGCCAAGGTGGTCGGGCCGTCAACCATCGTGGCGGCCTCAAAGATGTACGGCAAGACCGTCGTCTTTTTAAAATCTGATGCGGCCACACACACTGCGATTGAGAGGGATCTTGCAGTGGGGGGGATGTACATCCCCATAGAACCCATGGAGGGGTTGGTCAGCAGTGTCGTCCTTTGTAACGTCCCACCTTTCTTGTAGGACGACCTTCTGAAGCCCCATTTTCAGGCCCTGGGGAGCTGAAAACAGCCATCCACCCCATCCCCCTAGGGTGCAAAGACCAGCCCCCCCGCCACGTGTTGTCCTTCCGATGCCAGGTTACTATCCACCTGGCAGGGAAGGACACTGTGGAGGGTAGTTATGTAATCTTTTTCTCCTTGGAGGAGGGGCGGTGCTACTACTGCAGAGAGCTGGAGTACCAAAAAAAGAGGTGCCCCAAGCTCAAGCAAGGCAAAGGCCCACGCCAGCACTGCACACCTCTGAGTCCACCTTCCCCCAGGGTCCTCAAAGAAGCCCACAGAGGGGGTAAAATTACACCCGCCCCCCTCCCAACAACATCAAAAGGGGGAAGGGAAAGGAGGAGGCCCGCGAAGCAGCCGGACCCTCTGTGCAACCTGACAGTGTGGGGAGGAGAAGGCTGCCGAGTGGACCATTCCCCTTAGGAGAAAAAAAGAAGATGGCCAAGTTCACCGTGGGGGGGGGCCAAGCAGGGAGTGACAAAGCCCACCACCATACCATCGGTTGATGGGTCAGGGGGAGTCTCTCGCCGGAACCCCCTGTGAGGAAGGCGGCAAAGCCGCCCACAAGACTCGGAGAAAGGATCCTTGAGGAGGTCCAGAAGCATTTAAGCTAGAAAGGAAGGGGGGGAGAAAACAAAAAAACAGAAGGGAGACCACATCAAAACAAGGGCAACAACTCGGGTAAGACCACTATTAAATGTATTTATCTTAATGCTAGAGGTCTCAGACACAAAATGTTAGAACTTAAAGGTACTGCACTAACAAGTAACTACGATGTGAAGGGTGTTACAGAAACTTGGTTGTCTGAGAGTGATGGAGACGAATAGAATATTAGTGGGTACACACTGTATAGGAAAGACAGGCAGAACAGAAGAGGCGGAGGGGTAGCGCTATACATAAGAAATAGACTTGAAGCCCATGTGTTAAATCAGGACAAAGAAAACAATGCAGAATCAATATGGGTCAGAATAATGGACAAAAATTCAAAGGGCATAATAATAGGAGCATGCTATAGACCGCCAAATTCAGACGCTGAGCAAAATAATCTGTTATACAATGACATTCGTAATGCGTGTAGAAAAGGAGCCATACTAATGGGGGATTTCAACTTCCCCCGTATAAAATGGGAGAACCCGGTGGGGAGCACGATGGACGAAATTGAAATGGTGGAAATGACAAATGACTGCTTCCTAACGCAATTTGTCAAGGCACCGACTAGAGGGGAGGCATGCCTTGATTTAGTCTTTTCAAATAATGAAAACAGAATAACTAAAACAGAGGTCAGAGAGCCATTGGCAAACTCAGACCACAACATGGTCTCATTTTGAAGCATTTTTAAAACCCCAAAAGTAATGACTAAAGCTAAGGTTTACAATTTTAGAAAAGCAAACTATGAAGGTATGAAACAGAGACAGAAGTAGATTGGAGTAAAATAGAGAAAACATCCACAGAAAAAGGATGGCTGTTTTTTAAAAATGTAGTACTAGATGCGCAAAACAATTACATCCCAAAAGTAGACATATCTAAATCTAAAACAAAATGGCCAAAATGGTTTAATAGATCAATTAAAAAAATATTCAGCAAAAAAAGGCACTTTACAGAGCGTTTAAAAGGGACCAAAAACAAAGTACACAGAAAGAGTACTTGGAACTGCAAACACAAGTCAAGAAGGAAGTTAGAAAAGCCAAGAGAGAGATAGAAATCAATATTGCTAAGGGGGCTAAAACCAATTCCAAAATGTTTTTCCAATATTATAACAGCAAGAGAACATTCAAGAGGAGGTTAACCCTTTGCGGTCCATTGTCGGATCCTGTCCGACATAATCAAAAAACGCCAAAAACGGGTTTCTAGTCGTTTTTTCTCCGGAAAAAGCTGAGAAAACCATTCAATGGCCGAGTGGGAGCGACAGGAGCCGAGACAAGCCGATTTAAAAAAAAAAAAAAAAAGGCGTATCTCATGAATAGTCTTACTTGCCCCTGGCATCACATAGGGGCGGTCATAAGAAAACAAGCTGGCTGTTACTGTATCAGCGCACAGAGACTATCACGGACATTTGCAGAGCTTTTTTGAGATGTTATAGTAATAAAATAATGACTTGGATTGCATTATTGAGGAGTTTGGTGATAAAACGAGTGATCAGGAGATGATTGATCGGTATATACGACTATTATTATTTATTTCTTAGCATATGTGAAAGCGATAGCGAACGAAAGGGTGGGGCGGGGCTGGAGTTGCCTACTGAGTGCTTTGTTGATATGCAGGGCCTTTTAAACCCGTTTGACTGTGGAAAAAAATACTTTTAAACAGCGCGTCTAAAATTAACTGTGCGTGTGAAAATAAATTTGACCTGACGCTCACTTAATAAATGGACTGCAAAGGGTTAAATGTCTAAGAGACACAAATGGCAAAATCATAGATGAAGAAAAAAAATAGCAAATATATTAAATGATTATTTTTCACAGGTTTTTACAAAGGACAACATGCCCCACATGTCGACCTATTCCTATCCAATTTTAAATAACTTTAGCATAACAGAGGCAGAAGTGTTAAAGGGACTAGGAGCTCTTAAAATAAACAAATCCCCTGGGCCGGATGAGATCCTCCCAATAGTACTCAAAGAAATGAAAGAAGTTATTTACAAACCACTAACCAAGATCATGCAACAGTCTCTTGACACAGAGGTTGTACCGACAGGCTGGAAAATAGCAAACGTAATACCGATCCACAAAAAGGGAGACAAAACTGAACTAGGTAACTACAGACCAATAAGCCTGAATTCTATTATATGTAAACTTATGGAAACTATAATAAGATCCAAAATGGAAAATGACCTATATGGTAACAATATCCTGGGAGACAGTCAGCATGGTTTTAGGAAAGGGAGATCGTGTCTAACTAACCTACTTGACTTTTTTGAGGATGCAACATTGAAAATGGATAATTGCAAAGCATATGACATGGTTTATTTAGATTTCCAGAAAGCTTTTGACAAAGTCCCGCATAAAAGATTAATTCTCAGACTGAACGCAGTAGGGATTCAAGGAAATGCATGCACATGGATTAGGGAGTGGTTAACATGTAGAAAACAGAGAGAACTGATTAGAGGAGAAACCTCAAAATGGACGAGGTAACCAGTGGTGTACCACAGGGATCAGTATTAGGTCCTCTGCTATTCCTAATCTACATTAATGATTTAGATTCTGGTATAGTAAGCAAACTTGTTAAATTTTCAGACGGCACAAAAATAGGAGTGGCAAACACTGTTGCAGCAGCAAAGGTCATTCAAAATGATCTAGACGGCATTCAGAACTGGGCAGACACATGGCAAATGAAATTTAATAGAGAAAAATGTAAAGTATTGCATGCACGCAATAAAAATGTGCATTATAAATATCATATGGGAGATACTGAAATTGAAAAAGGGAGCTATGAAAAAGACCTAGGAGTTTATGTTGACTCAGAAATATCTTCATCTAGATAATGTGGGGAAGTTATAAAAAAGGCCAACAAGATGCTCGGATATATTGTGAGAAGTGTTGAATTTAAATCAAGGGAAGTAATGTTAAAACTTTACAATGCATTAGTAAGACCTCACCTAGAATATTGTGTTCCGTTCTGGTCACCTCGTTACAAAAAGGATATTGCTGCTCTAGAAAGAGTGCAAAGAAGAGCAACCAGATTTATCCCGGGCTTAAAAGGCATGTCGTATGCAGACAAAGTTGAATCTATTCAGTCTTGAACAAAGAAGACTACTTGCCGATCTGATTCAAACATTCAAAATCCTAAAAGGTATAGACAATGTTGACCCAGGGGACTTCTTTGACCTGAAAAAAAGAAACAAGGACCAGGGGTCACAAATGGAGATTAGATAAAGGGGCATTCAGAACAGAAAATAGGAGGCACTTTTTTACACAGAGAATTGTGAGGGTCTGGAACCAACTCCCCAATAATGCTGTTGAAGCTTACACCCTGGGATCAAGATGCTGAGAGATTCTGATGAGATTCTGGGATCAATAAGCTACTAACAATCAAACGTGTTTGATACTGGTACTGGAAGCCGTAAAGTTGCTGGCAACTCTAGCTGCTATTATTATTATTATTATTATTATTATTATTATTATTATTATTATTATTATTATTATTATTAATCTGTTATGCGCAGGTCACCACTTACCTTATTATTTAATTTAATTTATTTCCTTTTAAAACAGTCCGGTAAACGTGACATAAAATGATTTATAAATATGGCTCATAATCTTCAAAACGGTGTATGAGTTTGGTAATGCTGGCATGTGTCACATAGAATATAAACGTATTGCTGGCTTTGTTTTACAACATAGGTCACATGTTCAAGTTGTGTGAATGCGGGACCTTTTTTGTGCTATTTTTGAAAGCCAGCAAAAGTGCAAATTGCTTATTAATAAACCTATTTTTATGCAACTTGCATAATCGTTAAGAAAATGTCTCTGTGCTGCTAAATGCACCACCCTCAAGCCACACAGTCTTTCTTCTGGATGACACTGTAGTCGTTTAATTTGCAATCATATAATAATGGATACTACTGAACCTAATAACTCGTCCATAATTAACTTGTTTTGAGGCGTGACGTGTTTTGAGGCATGACGTGTTTTGAGGCATGACATGTTTTGAGGTGTGTGTTTGACGTGTGTCAAGGTTGTTAACCTTGCTTCTGATTGGTCAGTTTCATTCCAGTCGCCCAACGAAAAAAATAAATAAACAAACACGTTCTATTTTGGCGACGCAAAATTTTCTCAAAGCGACGTCGCTCGCATTGCTCGCTGCTGGTCATAATACTCCCATTTGACTGGAGTGTGGATGCAGCTTTATTCTTCACTCCTGGGATATTTTTCAATTTTAACGTGTTACATATTGTAAGGCCTTGCTGTAAAATAAAGGCACACACACATGTCCACGGCCACGTGCAATGCCCCTGCTGCTAAGCTTTCTCTGCCTGCGTTCACAGTAATATAATAGCTTTTATTACTTTTTGAAAAACAAATATCCTAATCAATATTTAAATTGAGCGAATATCCGAACATGAATTAGTTCATCCCAGCACTATTTTTTGTTGATAATGAAAAGATACAAAAAAGGAGGCAAAGACAAAGTTTTCTATCCACGCATTACAAAAATACATTATTGAGAGGGGCTCCCGAGTGGTGCATCCAGTAAAGGCACTCCACGTGGAGTGCAGGATGCGCTCTATAGTTTGGACGTCGTGAGTTCGAGTCCAGGCTATTCCACAGCCAACCGTGGACGGGAGCTCCCAGGGGACGGCGCACTATTGGCCGAGCGTCGCCCGGGGGGAGGGAGGGTTAGGTCGGCCAGGGTGTCCTCGGCTCACCGCGCACCAGCGACCCCTGTAGTGCTGTACTGATGAGGTGGTGCTTTCACTGAGAAGGAGGTGGAGGGGATGGGGTGGTGTCATCACTGAGCTAACCTCATTACGAAAACATATTATTGGCATTTTTAATTACATTTATTAGTTTATTTAGCAGACGCCTTTATCCAAGGCGACTTACAGAGACTAGGGTGTGTGAACTATGCATCAGCTGCAGAGTCACTTACAATTACGTCTCACCCGAAAGACGGAGCACAAGGAGGTTAAGTGACTTGCTCAGGGTCACACAATGAGTCAGTGGCTGAGGTGGGATTTGAACCGGGGACCTCCTGGTTACAAGCCCTTTTCTTTAACCACTGGACCACACAGTGACTAAAATGTACAGTACTGATGCTAATTGAAAAACAATAATAAAACGCTTACCTAGTATCAGTGTGATGGATGTCCCTGCTTGTTACCACACAAATCACTGATGATGGCAGGGAAACTGGAGAGAGCTTCAGTCGCAAGACATTTTTGCCGTTTTTAATCTAACGGTATTTCGTCTTGATCGCCCTTTGCTAGTAATGTACTAGTATTGAGCCAACAATCCATATTTTTTCACTGGATTGAAAGCTAAAAACTCTCACACCAGACTCAACGGCTTGTCAAACTAGACCGCATGGCAATACTTTGGTTTCTGATTGGCCATACATTCTGTATTTTGAAATGTAGTACTTAAGTTACAATAAACTTTAATCGGGTCATTGAAAAACATAAATATTGATTTGCAGGCGTGAACGCACACAGGAAATAAAATTAGTTAGACTAGGCTTTTAGTTTTTTAAAACATGTATTTTTTTATCCAAAAGGCCAACTGTTTATATGACATTTAAAACAGGGCTTAATTAATATGTACATATTTAATATGTAAATTAGTCGTGTGTGCACTGAACGCTCTGTCACAGCACGTCAGTCTGGTGTTAGCGACTAAACGTTGATTACATGACAAAAGTTTGCAATAGATTGGCAAGTGGTACTAAATAAAATGCGTTGTCTGCCATTTCAGAATTTTTCTTGCATACCCCAGAATGCGTGTACCCCAGTTTGAAAACTGCTAGAAGCAGCCACATTACTATACAGTTTAATAGTAGTAGTATTTAAATGCCATTGTCCTGACTGGTAAATTCTTACCTTCCAGCTTCCCCTTTATTTTGACAATTTCCATATAAAAATTGCTTTTTTTGTTTACATTTTTCATTTTAGCCCCAAGTAAATATTTTGGACAGTTTTCAAAACAATTGTTGCTTTATTTTTACAACACACGTTGATATGATAAATGCGTATATCTGCTTCAGGTACTGTATTTCATTTTTTTTAAAGGTTAAAAGATGGCCCATGTTACACAGAACACTAAAAATAAAATGTCAAATATAATATATGTATTTCGTTGGTTTTGTGGATTTGCTATATTTTTAACTTATTTTAATACTGCACATAGTGATATGGTTTTGAAAATGCTACTTACCAAAACCATGACTGCACGGGAACTGTATTACATAATAATTTCCTTTATTCCGATTCCAGTGGCGTTTTCTCAGTATTGTAGGCATATATACAGTGCTGTATAAAATCATACACAAACATTCCTCCGCCCAGGAGAGCAACCACCAAGAAAAGGTGTTAAAACCAATCCTCGCCCAGGACAACTGGAAGCTGCTAGAGACTGGAAAATGCTGGCAGATGTTGGTCAACGGCTTATTTTTCCACCTGAGATTGCCACCACTAACCTTCGACCAGATATTGTCTTGTGGTCTGGATCAGCACGCCTTGTTCACCTGGTCGAGTTAACAGTGCCATGGGAGGATGCTGTAGATGAGGCGTATGAGAGGAAGAAACTGCTGTATGCTCAACTAGTCACTGAAGCGGAACAGCAGGATGGAGAGTCCGGGTTTACCCAGTGGAGGAGGGTTGTCGAGGATTTGTGGCACACACTACAACCCAGTTTCTCAGAGACGTCGGATTCAGTGGCCAAGAGTTGCGTCGCACAGTGAAGAACTTATCTGAAGCAGCAGAGAGGAGCAGCAACTGTCTGTGGTTGAGACAGAAAGATTCTGGCTGGGGATCTCAACTGCAATAGAAAGAAAGAAACGCTGATGCACGGGTAAATAAGCTGGGCTGAGTTGAGTGGGGACGGAGGGGTGATGCTAAGCCAGAATCACCGTCGAGCCCTCTTGAGGTGTCGTGAGTTAGTCGACGAAACACCGAGGATGGAAGGTGCCCACTTGAAGACCCCAGAGATGTACCCTACTTAGCTCAATCCAGACGGTTGTCATGCTGATGCGCTGGGGAGACTGCACTGTGGTTGATCCCCAGAGCCAGCAACACAGCCATTGTGTGTGCTGATGCGCTAGGGAGGCAATAAGCTGATCTCTGGAGCCAGCATTACACTTCAGCCACCAACACCAGACAGAAGGTTATCTACATCATCATATGGAAGGAAACACAAATGGATGGAGACACAGATGGATCACATTAGTTTACTGTAAAGCTACGTCTTAATTGGTGCTTATCTTGGCGAGAGCCGAGTTCAAATCAGCATGAAGTTTTAACATATGCCGTGTAATGGAAATCAGCAACTGATGCAGCAAAGGATCTGACAGGTACATCTTGTAGCTCATAGTGATATTTTTCATTTAATAAAGACTGAATCAGCAAAACAAAGCACATAAAAATAAAATTAAAATAAAAATTGTCACTATTTAGTGGAACGTTTTGAAATAATTGTTTTAGGCGGCTCATCTGGCAAAGTAGTCAGCAATTCAGTCGGCTGGAAATGAGAAGGATAATTCATAAATATATGTACCGTACATTAAAAGAAAAAATGTGATGCGTAATTGCATAAGCAGTTCTACAGTACATTATTTCTGGTCACATGCACGCTGTCAGTCCCAAAGATTACTGGGTAGAACATAACCGTTAGGGATGTGCTGGATATTGTTACTTCTTCGTGCGTGGTTAGGCATGAGACACAGTTGAGTGCCTGCAACCAACCAAGAAGTGATAATATCCAGCACAACCCATGCCCTCAACTGCCTTATTGCTTTTATAAAACACATTTATAAATGTTTTATAAAAAAGAAAGACATCCTATATTGTTTCTAAAGATGTATTAACATTTTGAGGTATAACCTTCCACAACAGAAAATAGACCCGATGAACTAAAAATATTCAAGTAAAACATTTTCATTTTTTCACAGTTTCAGTAAAAGCAATTTAAAAAAAAAAAAGACTTTTAGCTATAAAAAACTATAAGAAAAAGTCATTTTTCAGACTAAATAACTATCAAAAAAACCTTGCATAGTTTTATATCTGTGAGCCTTTCCTGCATATTCTATGTAACAATGTTGTTAGGTAATTCACGCCCATTGGCTCTAGTGTATACCAAACAGCGTAGGAGTTTAAGGTGCTTTGTTGGGATGAAGATTATGAATTAAGTAATTCATTTAAAGTCAGTTTTTTTAAGAAAGCCAGTCATTTAGCATTTACAGCCCTTTTTTTTGTGGTATTAATTTCATTTTGAGTAAATGGAAAATAAAACTGAATATCTGACAACTGGATCCAACCAAAGTTACAGAAAATGACTGGTATGTACTACAAATAAAATACATGAACAGCGTCTTGTTTAAAATAACTAACTGATTCGTAGTGCAAAATTAATAACTGGAAGATATGACAAGACACTTTGATGTCTTCAGTATCTTCCATGACAGCAGGTATTTTGGCAGGTGTTTTCTTTGATTTTGGTGGCACAGTGATATGTGGTTTGCACAGGTGCAGTTATTTGCCTTTGTTCCTAAGTAGTTCCTAATCCTGACATTGTGCTTTTATATTGTAACGGCTTGGAACACTGATGGATCAATCAGCATGCAGCATTCTAAGAATCTGTTTTATAATCATTTTTGAATACAGTACTGTATTATTTGGTTGCATTAAATTACTTGTAATCATGCTTCTCCACTGGGTAAAGTTTAAAAACAACCCAGGAACTCCTGATCAAATGCAGAAGAAAAGGCATCTGAAGCAAAAGCAGTAGAATCTGCCAATGAAGGAAGTTATTGAGGCCACCCAACGACCACGTAAAAGAGGACATTATAATGTGTGTGACCCTTCAACACAAGCCAAAATAGCCAGGGTACTGTACATGATTTTGATATGCCAATAAATAGTGGTGTGTTTTTTTCATTTCACAACAAAGATTGTGATTGATTCATGTAATCTAGCAGGCCAAAAGTGCAAACATTTGTTGCTGCATAAATGTACCTTGAGGCCATTAATGAAATTAAGTTCAGATGGGGGTACGTGGTAGACTAGATTATTTGGAAAGGGGTATGGGGCCTAAAAAGTTTGAAAACCACTGTGTTAGAGCTAAAATATATGTTGAGTCTGGTTGTCATGCCAGAGTGGTGTCTTTTTATCTATTTAGTTCATTGGGAAGGAAACTTGATAAAATGGGACTTTGTACATTTTTATCATTGTCTTCATCAGGCTTCTATATGTTTTGGACCAGTGTTACATATGACACAATATAAAATTATAACTGCAGTGACTGCAGAGAGGTTAGACAGTTTCACATTTATTCTCCTATTCAAATAAATGATATGCCAGGTTTATCTGTTAGCCTGCATTAAAAATATTTTAAAACGGTGACGACATTTAGCTGCTAAAAAAGGACTAACAGACTGAGGCAAATGAAAGAATTATTCAGACCATAAAAACCTTAGATGGAGCATTGTGTGCTTTTAAGCAAATTAAAACGGTCACCTTGTTCTTGATTTTTCTTCTATTTCATCAGTAAGGACTGGAGATCCTGTCTGTTATTAAGCAGCTAAGAACTTTTATTTTATTCATTTCAATGGCATGTTATTACAATGCCTTAACAGCAAGTATCAAAGTATAGGAACATTTTACTGAATTTTTGAAGTTTAAGGATTCCTGTAGTTTAAGAAGTTCTGTAATGTGTCAAAGTTGTACTGAATTGTATTCTTTGATTTTCAAAGTTTGGTATATGGTACATTTTAATTCCAGTATTTCATTACCTTAACTGTAGGTGTTAAAGTTGTACTGAATTGCATTAATTTAATGATTTGTAAAGCTTTGTAATTTTGTATGCTTAATGTGATAGAATAGGTTACAAGCTATATATCATTAGTAGGTACTTGTGTACTAAGTACTTGTGTGTGTGAACTTTATTCTATACATTATTATAGGTATCGTAATTGTTAGATTATCTATACAAATATATATCCATAGCTGTATCTCTATCTATATGTCTTTTATTTTAGGCAGCTGCAGGAGCAGCAGCGACAGAAGGAGAGGCTGGAGAGACTAGAGAGGCAGAGGCTACAACAGGAGCAGCTTGAACGAGAGCAGCTAGAGAGAGAGCGTCTCGAACGGCTAGAATGCGAAAGACTGGAGCGTGAGAGGCTAGAGAGAGAGAGACTGGAGCGTGAGAGGCTAGAGAGAGAGAGACTGGAGCGTGAGAGGCTAGAGAGAGAGAGACTGGAGCATGAGAGGCTAGAGAGAGAGAGACTGGAGCATGAGAGGCTAGAGAGAGAGAGACTGGAGCGTGAGAGGCTAGAGAGAGAGAGACTGGAGCGTGAGAGGCTAGAAGAGAGACTGGAGCATGAGAGGCTAGAGAGAGAGAGACTGGAGCGTGAGAGGCTAGAAGAGAGACTGGAGCGTGAGAGGCTAGAGAGAGAGAGACTGGAGCGTGAGAGGCTAGAGAGAGAGAGACTGGAGCATGAGAGACTACAGAGAGAGCAGCAGGAGAGAGAGCAACGGGAGAGAGAGCAACAGGAAAGAGAGCAACAGGAGCAGCTCGAAAGGGAGCAGATGAATTGGGAGAGAGAGCAAAGGATGTCCAACACAGGTAAGTGAGCACTGCATGTCATATCCTGTACAGTACTTTTTTTTTTTTTTTTTTTTTTTTTACTTTTCTCGATCAACTAAGGGATGTTCATATAACAGCTAGATAAGACCTTGCTGTATACATGGCTAGCTGGATCCTTTGCAGAGTTGGAGACGCACCTCTCTTTCCGCAGTGCAGTTCATCTTCCGACATCTTGTAAAATAAAGTGAAACAAGTAAAGCTCATAACTGAATTTGTCTTTGTAGCTTATTATGTGTGGCTTTAAAAATCCTTTATGATATTTTTTGTTTTTTTTGTTTAAATGAATGGAAAGTGGATAGTCTGTGCTTAGAGTGCAACAGACCTTTTGCACTCCAGTAGTCCAGAAGTTAAGGTTAGGAGACAGCAAGCTTGCTGATGGTTTTAGGGTAGTCGATGGTACTTGTCAAGTCAGAGCACAACTGGGAGTAGTGGTGGGAGCTCATTTAGCAAGTGTCTCGTCATGCAGCCATTTCTGAGGAGTTCAGTAGAAGAATACAAACAGGGAAATGCTGCCTACAAATAATAAAGGGTTAAAGATCATACACTTAATGTATTGTCTTTTGTACAGTAACACCATGTAAGATCAACTTTATAAAACCCTGATATGAATGCACAGCAGCAGCTGCCCCATTCATTCAGTGATAATGTATAATCATCGTCTCACATGGAAAAAATAGCAGAAAGGGTCAATTTGGTATTCTTGTTAACTACAATTTGCTGCTTGATGATTTTATTCTTCTCTATTTTGGTGAACTGTATAAAGGAAAATAATGTTTTATTTAAATTTAACTTGCAGGTACAAGATCAGTTCTGACTGAAATAAAATCTCTCTTGCTGCTGAAATATTTGTGTATGTCCAGTACTGCAGCCATTTGTGTGCTTGGAGACGGCCATTCATTTTTAATGCGCTTCTTTTAAGAATTGAACCTGAAAGAAATTTAAAAAATGCATTGCAGTGGTGCATCCAGTGAAAGCACTTGAGTAGAGTGCAGGATGCGCCCTATAGTCTGGACGTCGTCGGTTCGAGTCCAGGCTATTCCTTTGCCGACCGAGGACAGGAGCTCCCAGGGGGTGGCGCACAATTGGCCAAGCCCGGGGGGAGGGAGGGAGTGTTATGTTGGCCAGGGTATTCTCGGCTCACTGCGCACCAGCGACCCCTGTAGTCTGGCCGGGCGCCGGCGGGCTTGCCTATAAGCTGCCCAGAGCTGCGTTGTCCTCCGACACTGTAGCTCTGGGTGGCTGCATGGTGAGTCTGCAGTGGGAAAAAAAGCAGTTGGCTCCCGAGTCAGAGCTGGGGTGGTAGCGGTGAGCTGAGCTAAACAAATTGGGGAGAAAAAAAAAAACTAACTGGTGACTACTAAATTTAAAAAAAAATGCATTGCTTGTCCAACATTTTTAATTCTCTCAACCTCTCAGTAGGCCTGCCTTCTAGTTTTTTCCGATTTACTGTCTTTAAACTTTAAAATAAGTGAGCAAGTAGATAAGTATCAAGGTGACTAGATACAGAAGTTCATTTCTCCAGTTTGTTACAGGTCTGAAGCAAAGGTGGTTGGTCGGTGCTTTGTATTCTTATCTTAAATCACCCTCAGCTATCTGTTTATGGGGATGGGGGAAGAGACAGGCATATCTGATTCTGTAGGCACTTTAAATTTAAGGTACTAGTTTTGAACATAAATAACCGTAATTACTTAATAATCAACAAGAGTTGACTAATAGACTAATGTGTATTGGTCAATCAGTTAGATGTTTATTGTTTTTTTGTTGTTTTTTTTCTCTTAAGCCTAACCTTTTCTTACTAACCTTAGTATTTACTATTCTTTTTTAATAATTGCTGTTTTTTTGCTTAACTCTCTTCTCTCTCTTGTTTCCTCCTCTCTGCACGACTGTTGTTGCTGCTGCTGCTTCTTCCTCCTCCTGTCCTTTCATCTGGGTCCAGCGCCATCTTTTGACAGCTCGCTCTACAGCACTCCTCCTCCTGACTACTCGAGTTGCCAGGCTCCTGCCGCACCTCCACCATCTTACTCCAAAGCCATCTCTACTCCCGTCTCAACATTTGTGACAGAGTCCTCTGTTCCTGACTACATTTCAACATCTACCCCCCCTAGCAACGCCCCACCAACCCCTCCCCTGCGACACTCTGCCTCCCGTTTCGCCACTTCCTTCGGCTCTGCCTTCCATCCTGTGCTGCCTCATTACGCCACTGTGCCCCGACCTATCAATAAAAACCAAGCCCCTCCCTCTCCTGTGATAGCTCCCCCTCCCGCTGTCCCATCCGCCAAATCTATAGTCTGGTCTGCCACCAATTTCAGCCCACTCCCACCTTCCCCTCCCGTTATGATCAGTAGTCCCCGGAAAGCCACTGACCTGCCCGTGCTCCCATTTTAGTCCCCAGCCCCTCACCCACAAACCCTCCTCTCCGACAGCAGCTAACTGTCCCCTGACTCCCTGCTACTGCCCAGCCAGTCCTGTCCCCGCCCAGCATTGCTCCCCTCTGCCCCCACCCCCTCCACCACCTCCCCCGCCCCTGCCTCCATTCTCACTGTCCTCTTCTCAAGCTGCATCTGCTTCTCCAAGCACTCCTGTTGTGTCCACTCCCTCATCCCAGCCTGGTGTTCTCCCTTCTCCCTCCGCAGCTTCTGCTGAACACTTTCTAAACTCTGTGCTGGGTGACTCCTGCTTTGCTCCAGAGCTGCCACCTGCCTCGCTGGAGGCTTCTCAGCTGGCTGAATCTCAGACCCTTCAGGGTAAGGCTTTTCTCTCATCCTCCTCTTTTACTAATAGACTAATCAGGAAAGTGTTCAGGAAAGTCATTGTCTTGTCTGTACACACCTAATCGTCAGATAATATGAATACACTGAAGTGTGGAGGGGTGTTTTTTTATTTTCTTTCTTTTTTATTTTATTTATTTTTAAGTAAAAATAAAACGTGTTGGTTTTATTTTGGCAGTGATATATCTGAGAAGGTTAAATACATTTTATTCAAACTGTATTACGTTTTTACCTTACTATAAAGGAGTGGCTGACCAATTTTAGCCCCTGGGAAAAGCCACTGGCTGATTTGTCTTTTTTGTTACTTTTGGATTTTCTTTCCACTAATAAATTACTATACATCTCTGTTTGTTGAACCAAAATGTAATATTGCATTTATTTTTTTTTTCTGAGTTTCAGAACTATCCTTGTTTGGTTCGGATAGTAGTGTTACTTGTATAAAAGGCATGAAACCAAAAGCAATTTAAATAATTTGGACAATGTTTTTGAAATTTAATTTTTTTAAATGCATAGTAAAATAGTACAGATGCAGTTTAAAAAGCTTTTTTTAATTAAAGGTAAAACTAATAAGAGTCCATGTCAGATAGGTAAAACAAAACCTTTCTAAAAGTTTAAGTTCTAGGTTGTGTATTTTGTTTTAATTTTAAAACCATGTGTAATGTGTTTTAACACTTTTTTTTTTAATCATTCCTTTTCTACTTGGTTCACACACAGATGCTGTCCAAGGACTGCCAGCTCCCCCTCCTCCACCACCACTTCATCCCGGAGCCACTATGGCCCCAGTGGCAGGACCCCCACCACCTCCCCCTCCCCTTCCCTCACCTCTGGACCCCTCCCTCCAGGGCTGCCGCCTCCTCCTCCTGCCAGGCCCCTCCCTAGCCCCACCTCCACCCCGGCTCCGCCTCTCCCTGCTGCTCCTGCTGCTGGGTTCTCACCGGCCTCTGAGGAGAACCGCCCACTAGCTGGATTAGCAGCTGCATTAGCTGGAGCCAAATTACGGAAAGTGCCAAGGGTAAGTGAAAAGTTGAGATGGTTCTGTATTATAATCACTTCAGCAAATAGGGAACAGTACATGCTTGTAGATACTTTGCATCTTAGCAGGCGTATACTCATGTAAATATCTTATAAGAATCATACATTTCTGCAGTCTGATTTGTCTAATTTCAAGATAAGTAGTGCTTGCCAGCTTACTAGTAGTATTATTAGCGGAAGTTATCTTAGTGTTTGTGTTTATTATCCCCTGGTGGGGATGCGTTAACCTGTCAACAGGGATATACAAAGTGTGTGTATATATTGTGAGACAGGGCAGAAAGCCCTGTAAAATTAAAAATGTGCATTATTGTTTATTAATTGTATTATTGAGCGAACATTGCAAATTGCAGTCAGCTGCAGTGTATTTAAGAACAGCAGGCAGTCTGCTCAGGGCTCTGCTGTGGGAAGAAGCCAGATTGAGAGTGTGCTCGGTCGTATTCAAAGGTGCTGTGTGAAGCCTTTCTGTGTTCATGTTGTGTGAAACTGTGTACTCTGTTTTGTCAACCGGTAAACAGCTTACCTGTCTGGTTATTTAGGTAGATGCCTGAAACGTGTAGTTAGTGCTCGAAGAGAGCAAGGTTTTTGTTTTCATTTTGTTATTTTGTAAATTAAAAACAGCCCGTCAGTGCTTAAAAACATCAAGTTTTGTGTCGAGTCAGTTTTTAAAGGGGCAATGAAACTTTTATTGTGTGGTCATAAGTAAAGATGGGTAGTGATATATCACATACAGTGCCGCGAAAAAGTATTTGCCCCCTGTCTGATTTTCTGCATGTTTGCATATTTTTGACACTGAATGTTATCAGATCTTCAACCAAAACCTAATATTAGATAAAAGGGACCCTGAGTGAACAAATAACACAAACATTTAATACATATTTCATTTATTTATTAAAGAAAGTTATGCAACACCCAATGCCCCGTGTGAAAAAAGTAATTGCCCCTTAGACTCAATAACTGGTTACGCCACCTTTAGCAGCAATAACTGCAACCAAACACTTCCTGTAGTTATTGATTAGTCTCTCACAGCGCCGTGGAGGAATTTTGGCCCACTCCTCCATGCAGAACTGCTTCAACTCAGTGACATTTGTGGGTTTTCAAGCATGAACTGCTCGTTTCTGGTCCTGCCACAACATCTCAATGGGACTAGGTCATTCCAAAACTTAAAATTTCTTGTTCTTCAACCATTCTGATGTAGACTTGCTTGTGTGTTTCGGATCATTGTCTTGCTGCATGACCCAGCTGTGCTTTAGCTTCAGCTCACGGACAGATGACCTGACATTCTCCTGAAGAATTCTCTGATACAGAGCAGAATTCATGGTTCCTTCAATGATGGCAAGGCATCCAGGTCCTGATGCAGCAAAGCATCCCCAAACCATGACACTACCACCACCATGCTTGACCGTTGGTATGAGGTTCTTACTGTGGAATGCAGGGTTTGGTTTTCGCCAGACATAACGGGGCCCATGTCGGCCAAAAAGTTCCACTTTTGACTCATCTGTCCATAGAACATTGTTCCAGAACTCTTGAGGATCATCCAGGTGCTTTTTGGCAAACTTGAGACAAGCATTCATGTTCTTCTTAGTGAGCAATGGTTTCTTCCTTGCTACTCTGCCATGAATCCCATTTTTGCCCAGTGTCTTTCTGATGGTGGAGTCATGAACACTGACCTTAGCTGAGGCGAGAGAGGCCTGCAGATCCCTAGATATTGTTCTAGGGTTCTTTGTGACTTCCTGGACAATTTTCACCTTGCTCTTGGAGAGATTTTGGCAGGACGGGCACTCCTGGGAAGATTCACTGCTGTCTCAAACTTTCTCCATTTGGACAATATGGCTCTGACTGTGGTTCGGTGGAGCCCCAGAGCCTTAGAAATGGCTTTGTAACCCTTTCCAGACTGATGGGCATCAACAACTTTTTTTCCGGAGGTCTACAGGAATTTCTTTTGTTCGTGGCATGATGTGCCTCTAGAACCTGTGTGCTGACAACTTCACTCTGATGGTAAGGGCCAGAGTTAGTCAGATTTATATTGGGCAGGGCTGGCCCAAATCAGGCCTGGTTGTTAACCAAAGTACTCAAACAGCTGACCCTAATTATGCCTTTATTTGGGTTGAGTTAACTAGGGGGGTGCAATAACTTTTTCACACCTGAAGATTGCATGTTTGATTACCTTGCACACCAAACAAATGAAAGAAGCACCAAACTTTGGTGTCATTTTTTTTCTCTCAGACTCCCTCTAATTACTTCTACAACCCACAAAAAAATCTGACCAAATATAATGTGAAAAAATGCAGAAAATCAGACGGGGCAAATACTTTTTCACGGCACTGTATATGTATATACAGTGCCTATAGTAAGTATTCACCCCCCTTGGGTAACACCATCCCTACTGCGAATTCACCCAGGTAACACCATCCCTACTGTGAAGCATGGTGGTGGCAGCATCATGCTATGGGGATGCTTTTCATTGGCAGGGACTGGGAAGCTTGTCAGGGTAGAGGGCAAAATGGATGGAGCTAAATACAGGCAAATCCTTGAAGAAAACCTGCTTCAGTCTTCAAAAGACCTAAGACTGGGACGGAGATTCACCTTTCATCAGGACAATGACCCCAAGCACAAAGCCAAAGCCACACTGGAGTGGTTGAACAAGAAGATAATTAATGTCCTTGAGTGGCCCAGTCAAACTCCTGACTTGAATCCAATCGAAAATTTATGGCGAGACTTGAAGATTGCAGTCCATCGACAATCCCCAACAAACTTATCAGAACTGGAGCAATTTTCCCCTGAAAAATAGGCAAAAATGTCACCATCCTACTGTGCAAAGCTAGTAGAGACCTATTCAAAAAGACTCATAGCAGTAATTGCGGCAAAAGGTGCTTCTACCAAGTACTGACTTAAGGGGCTGAATTCTTATGCAACCAGTAAATTTCATTTTGTACATTTTTGCAAGTTTTGCTGACATTTAACCTCCTCCTCATATAACAGTGTTCAGTTTAACCACTACAACTTTGAATAAAAAAAAAAGTTTGTTTGAAAAACTGTGCATACATTATTTGTAATTCAACAAAATGTGATATATATAATGTGAATGGACCGCTGCTACACGGGTTCGTTGCCCCTTTAAAACCACGACCCAACACACAGGAATGGATTTTTTCAAGCGCTGGTGCGCTATTTTTAATAAACACCAAAATAAACAAAATACAAAACAAACACCTAGCTCTCTTTACGAGCACTAACTAAACAAACAGGAACACCCTGACGATGAGTGGGACAGCTAAGCTGTTTCCCCACCAAACAGAAAACAAAACACACAGGTTTAATACACCACACTTTACCTCACGACTGCTGGGAAGCAGAGTACCTCTTTCTGCCTCCTTCTACTCAGCAGCCTTGAGCAGACTGACTGACTGCTCCCCTTAAATACCCTGCACCTGGTCCCAATTTAACAATAGCCACCAGGTGCAGGTGATAATTAATAATAAAACAATTAAATTAAACAATAAAACAATTAACAAAACTAATTAACAGAAGCACAAAACAATTAAATAAACAAAAGGTGCCATTTTTCTCTTCAGGGAGGTTTTAACCCCCTCGCTGCTGTCTCACACATCCCGCTGCCTTACAATATAGACACACACACACACACACACACACAGGCTAACTTCACTATAACGAACCCTTCTTATAACGAACACCCAACAGCAAGAACCGTTTTTTTCAATGCAAATGAGCCCTATTAGAACGGTCACGTACAGGATCGACCCGGATACAACGATCTCAGTACTGACTGACACTGAACTTTCTCCATTCTCTCAGTGAAAACAAAGACCATGGTTGACTAATTCAAAGATAACGCTAATTCAAAGATTATCTATTGTAGTACGAATCATGCATGACAAATGCAATCGTTGCCTGTCCGTCATCTTCACACAAACTGTAACCAGGCAATGGGCACAAGGAGCAATCTATCTAGTTTTTTCAAGACAAAGGACATGTAATTACTGTATTCAGCATGTAAGTGTACATTCTTTCCTTTCTCATTTCTTTACTGTTTTCTTTTAAATATACCACAGGGGGGAATTAGTGTTGGTGTAATTTATATGTGGTTTGTTTTATGTGCTTTTTTGGAGTTATGTTTGATCAAATGATTGTTTACAAACTGGCGCTCGACTGAGACTTGCTGCCTGTCTTGTATGTGTCCTCTGTGCGTTACCATCGTTGGTATCGTCAGATGACCCATTTGTTTACTTTCTGTTTTGTTTAATAAATCCTGCACGCCCATGCCGGCGTTTCAACTCCAACTCTTATGTCTTGCAATGCGGTTACCCACACATGTGACATGAGTACCTTGTCACAATACCGATTTTAAATGTTGATCAATGTGAAGGAATCTTCATAAAAGTACTGTATATTGATGTTCAATTCAAATTTGCCGTTTTGTCATTATTCTGATACAGAAAAATGCCACACCTATATATATATATATATATATATATATATATATATACACACACACACACACACACACTGCTGTGCAAAAGTCTTAGTCATGTTGCATTTTTCTACAATTTACTCCGAGCCTCCACTAGTGTTTTCAACTATTATAACAACCTTGACGTGCATACAAGGAAAAACGTTGAGTGAAATAGCTTGCATCACTCTATTTTCAAGGTGTGGTATCTGAAGCATAATCACCAAGTACAGAGAAACATCATCTGTAATTAACAAACCCATGACTGGAAGACCCAAAAAGCTGTCTAACAAGGATGAGTAATACTAATGAGTAATAAAAGATAATATCCTTAAGGAATAGAAAGAAGACAAGTGTTGAATTGACAACAGAACTGGCAGAAGGCACAGGTGTCATTGTCCATCCATCAACAGCCCAAAGCACCTTTGATCATTGTTCCATAGTCCAATTTCTGTGTTCTTGTGCATATTTTAGCCTTTTAGTCTTGTTCCCCTTTCTTACTGCGACACATCCTATAAGTCCTGATTTCAAGAATGACCTTCGTACTGTTGATTTTGATGGACAACAACACCTGTGCCTTCTACCAGTTCTGTTGTCAATTCAACGATTGTCTTCTTAATTTACTGATGCCGTAGCAACTCAGAAGCCAAAATAACAGTATATAAAATAACACAATAATAGTTTAAAAATTAAACATCGGGGGAATTTATTGCAGATGAATATTATTATATTTAAACATATGGTATACACATAATCAGAATGGTTAAACAAATAATCCATAAGATTGTTTATTTTATTTTTGAATGGCGCCAACTAACAACCTAATACATTACTCGGCTATTAACTTGCTGAGCAGGGTGATACAGTTTTGTACTTATTATAGAGCCAGTTAAAGTTGTATCTGGGCCAGTAAAAACACTACCTTGGTGGCCCAAGGGGCCAGTAGTAAAACATCTAAATGTAGAGCCCTGCCAATCCCAGTGTCCTTTGCACAACTAATGTACATACTCTTGCCAGTCCAGAGACCTACCCCTCACACAGCATGCGGCAGGTGGCGCAGTGTGCAGTCGACCGTGCTCATTACATTGCCCCCACTTTAGGGCCGAACGTCCCGTTTGCCTACTGTCCATTGTCCCACACATAGTCCAACAGTCCCAAAGGCGGCCGATAGGAACACTGGCTTCACCTAGGGTAAGGGCAAATTTGGTTGGGGGCCTGCTCCGTACCGGGTCACCGACGTGTCCTGTGGCCGGCCCACCGTGCACGGCGTGCAGTACAGTCTCCCTAAGAGCTTATCCCGTCGCAGGGTCTGTCCATGCACAGCACAGTACAGCACACACTCCCTGAGCCACAAGCCCTCCCACTTTGCTTCCAGCACCTTCACCCCCAGGGAGAGGACTGACATCACATTGCTTGCTGGGCGCTGCCCCACCGATACCCAGTGGAGCAGCAGTGCCAGCTCACCTTCCAAACCCTGCTGGTGCTGGAGCTCCCATTCCAGAAGCTCTAGTGGGGCTTCCATGGTCGCAGCGGCAGAACTTACCCGCTCTCCAGGCAGGGTTAGAAACTAACAATTGTGGTACTAGTCCCAAGGACTAGAACCTTTTGAAACTTGCTAGTCCTTATATAAATATACTAGTCCTTTATGTCGGAATCAACTACAGCAGTTGGGGTCCCTAAAACATTTGTCTTGCATTTTATTTCCTAAAAAATGAACAATTTAGATTTTTTTTTTATTGTAAAAAAAAAAAAAAAAAAAGCAGATACACTAAACATTAATGCTTATTCCCAGATACATTGATTGGGTTTCTGCATCGGCCTTCCCCACATTCCGAACCCCAATAACATTGACAGCATACACATAGCATATCACTGCCTCAGTAATGGAAGTAATAGATCTGTCCGTCCGAGATAACCGATCAAATATTTAGCAGTTGCCATTCTGGCTAACTGGGCTAAACGCTGGGTCCTCGCAATAGCGTGTATACACTCCTGTGCCTGTTTTAGAATTTCTATAGGTTTTCCCCACATTTAATCCTTTTGCCTCATCCAGGTCACACATCCATTCAAAATCAGAATGCGTTGCAAGGGTGTGAGCTGTTCTTAAAAGTACTTTTAATGCTCAAATGTCTTGTGGGGATCAGGGTATGCCAAGACTGGGGCATTCATAAGGGCCTTGCGCAGCTCTCCAAAGGCTGCCATGCAGTCAGGGGTCCAGATGAACCGGCCCCCCTGGCAATGTTGGTAAAGTCCTTGACGAACCGTCTGTAGTACGACACCAGGCCCAGAAAGCTCTGTGGCAGTCTTGGGGACCGGCCAGTCCCTGACCTGCGGCAACCTTGGCAGGGTCTATGGCAATGCTGCTCACCCTAACGATGTGCCAGAGGAAGTGTGCTTCTTCTCTAAATAAATTGTACTTCCCTGGGTGCAGTTTCAGTCCTGCCTCCCGGATGCTCTCAAAATAGTTCTCAGGTTCTTCAGCGTATCTGGGAAGTTGGCGGCATGCACCATCAGGTCATCCAGGTACACGACACAAGCGGCTCGGGGAACGCCGGACAGCATGCATTCCATGAGCCGCTCGAACATCCCTGGGGGCATTGCACAGTCCGAACGGTATGACGGTGATTTGCCACAGACCCTGGTCTATGGAGAATGCAGTCTTCGGCCGTGCGTCTGGGGCCAGCTCGACCTGCCAGTATCCGCTGCGCAGATCGAGGAAGCTGAACCAACGTAAGAGTGTGATGTTGTCCAGGGCCTTGTCGATTTCGGGAGAGGGTCGCGTTGAGCATCCTGTAGTTCACACAGAAGCGTAGTGACCATTCCTTCTTCTTTACCAGCACAGCCAGTTTCGGCCCATTAACTGGCCGATGGTTCAATCACTCCCGCAGCGGCCATCTCTTGGATGAGAGCCTCCGCCACCTCACGCTTCACCAGGGGTAATGGGTGTGGCTGCTCCCAGACTGGGGCCACGTTTCCCGTGTTAATGCTGTGCTGGACCAGGCTGGTACAACTACAGTCCTTCACTGTGGCTGCAAAGATGTTTCTGGACCCCCTCAGCTGCTCCAATAGCTGGTCCTGCTGGCCCTGGGACAGGCCCCCCTGACTCCGCCAACTCAGTGCCTCCACCGCATCTTCGGCTGCCAAGGCAGCTGGGGATTTAGACGAGTCCTTCCCCCAGTGGTAGGACAGTCCTCTCACAGTGGGGGTGCTGTGGGATGCGGAACGAGGGAGGTTACAGCCCTCGCTGGCTCTACTGATGGATGGGACACCCTGGGCGAAGATGTGGCCCTGTTAGATGCTTCTGGGAGGGACCAGGTTCTGCCCCTCCGTGTCCGACGGGCCCTGCTCCTCTTCGGCCGACGTATTGATGTGGCGCCGGCACGACGGGTCTTTCCCCCCCCTCCCTCCTCCTCCTGGCCCGGGGTCAGTCGCAGGCAGCTGGCCGATATGGAGGCCAGGTTGAGGGTGGCCCCCACCTCAGCCAGAAGATCCAGCCCCAGGATACAGCAGCCTTGGATCTCGGCCAGTCACAAATCGTGCTGTACCCTGTGACTCCCAATCTGGAGGGTGACCTGGCCAGTGACGGTACGGACATGAGCTCTGGTGGGCATCCACTTTGATTGCCATCCACCGTTATTTCCCACCGGCCAGCTTGGGATACAGCACTGCTGGCTCTGTGTGACTGCACTGGGCCCGTAGAGTGGCCTGGTTTCCTGCAGCTCCAGCACTTGTGGTTAAATCCCCCCCACTCGGCCAGGCTTTTTGCCTGGGGACGATGTCCTCCTCTTCCTCCACCGCACGACAGACCCCTTTGATGGTCTGGCCTTGCTCACCTTCCTCGAGCACAGCCTCGGCCTGTTCAACATAGGTCAGGGCTTGCTCCAGGGAGGTTTGGGTGGCGAGCCAGGCCTGATGGCGGAGCTGGCTTGGGGTCAGGCCAAGGACGAATGCTTCCATGGTCAGGTCCTCTTGGATGGCCAGTGGGTATTCAGGGTACCCCCGCCATGCCAGGTACAAGGCATCGGCTGTGAGGACCCCCAGCTTTTCTTCAGCCCCCCTTTTGCGAGTTACCAGGCGGTGGCGCAGACTGGCAGCGGGCTCCACTTTTCTAAACTGGCAGCCAAGAGCTGCTGACAAATGCGTTGAAGTCGCATTGGCTCACTGAGTCGAGGTCAACAGTACTTGCAAGGCTTTGACTCAAACGCCACTGCCAGTTGTCCTGCTTTTTCCACTGGACTCCAGTTTGACAAGGCCTTCCCAGGGGGAAAGAGCCATCATAGCAGCCGGGCCTTAATGTAGCTTCCAGTCTCATTGCTGTTTGTGGGGGAAGGATGCAGGAAGCCCCTTGTTGGTTCTGTCCAGCTTTTCGCTCCTGCTTGGTTCTCCATCGGCAGCTGGCGTCCTCTCTGCTCTCCCGGGTTGGCTGCCGTCCTCTCCGCTCCTCCCGCCGCGGCTGCCGTCCTCGCCGCTCCTCCCGTAACGACTGCTGGCCTTGTTCATTACAATATTTTATCTTACAATGTTCATAGTAACAATTGCAAACTGGTCACAAATCTTAATAAAATACCTTAACCCTTTGCGGTCCATTATCGGACTGGGTCCGACATTGCAATTATTCCTATCAGGTCCATTGTTGGACCCTGTCCGACATCATCAAAAAAATTGAAAAAAAGCAAAAAAAAAAAAAAAGGCGTATCTCATGAATAGTCATACTTGCCCGTGGCATCAGATAGGGGCGGTCATAAGGAAACAAGCTGGGTGTTACTGTATCAGCTCACAGAGACTATCACAGACATTTGCAGAGCTTTTTCGAGATGTTATAGTAATAAAATAATGACTTGGATTGCATTATTGAGGAGTTTGGTGATAAAACGAGTCATCAGGAGATGATTGATCGGTATGTATGACTATTATTATTATTATTATTATTTATTTGTTAGCATATGTGAAAGCGATAGCAAACGGAAGGGTGGGGCGGGGCTAGAGATGCCTAGTGAGTGCTTTGTTGATATGCAGGGCCATTTAAACCCGTTTGACTGTGGAAAAAATACTTTTAAACAGTGCGTCTAAAATTAATTGCGCGTGTGAAAATAAATTGGACCTGACGAGCCTGACGCCCAATTAATAAATGGACTGCAAAGGGTTAATGTAAACTTTGCAACTGTTTAGAAGAGGTCAGAGGCAGTGTTAACTCTATAAAAATGGTCAAATCGATTGTGTGTGGTCGTGCTCCCAACAATAAACACATTCTCACCCTTAAATACTGCTTCCCGTTCCCAAGAAGGATTATATTTTTTGTATATTTCACATACGATTTCAGCTGTACCGAGGATCTACTGTATCTACTGTATAGCCTAATCATAGGCGTAATTTTCAACGACGGAGAAATTACCCCTCACATTGCATCAGTTCTAAAACTTTTATTTCTCAATAATATATTCGTAGAATCGCTATAGAGTCGTCACTAGGACCCAGAGGCAACGCTGACGTGCAATGTATTATGGGCAATCTCAAGCAGAGATATGTCTTAACCCTTTGCGGTCCTAAGTCGGACCTGGTCCGACATCGCGAAAATTCCATTCCAGTCCATTGTCGGACTCTGTCCGACATTGCCGAAAACCATGATCTAACACAGCCTGTGTTGCGTTTAAGCCGGAAAAAACCGAGACAAGGCGTTCCCTAATCGTCTTTGATCGGAAAAAAGGCGGAGACAGCCGAATAGACTATATACAGGCTGAACAAAGCCGAATTGAACAGACGGAGAAAAGACGCACAGTGATAATGGCGCAGAGGAGACAGAGAAAAGCAATGCAGCCTGCACAGATGATGGAGCAAGAAGAAAATACAGATGAAAGCAGTTTGGAGGATGACTTTGAAGAATCTAGTGACGAGGAAGTACATTTTTCTCTTTCTGAGGACTCTGATGAATCTCAGGAATCGGAGGAAAGTGACCAGGAACCAGACTCGCAACCGGAGGGCGAATGGAGACGAGCATCTGTAAGTGAGGATGCTTTCACAAAAATCCCTTTTACTGTGAGAAATAAGGGATTTCAAGGTAGTAATACTTTGAGAACTGCACTGCAGTTTTTCAACTTTTTTCACTGACGCTTTGTTTACGGAAATTGTGAATGAGACCAATAGACATGCGGCGTAAAGCTAACAGGACCGCGGCGACAAAATTCTATTTGGAACTCCTGGAAACCTGTTACATTACCTGAGATGAAAGCATTTTTGGTGTTGTGCTGAACATGGGACTGAATGTAAAACAGACATAAAAGAATATTTCTCTGAGGAATGGACCGACAGAATGCCGTTTTTCAAAGATGTGTTCAAGAGATCGCGTTTCTTGCAGATCTTTTGGATGCTGCACCTTTCCCTCCCCACCCAGGTGCCTCAGACTGCTTTTGTTAGCAGAGGACAAAAGGTGAGGAATGTGGTCAGCTACATAGACACAAAATGCCGTGAGCTATTCATCCCAGGTAGAGACATTTGCATAGACGAGAGCACCGTTGGCTTCAAAGGAAGGATTATCTTCAAATGCTACAATCCTCAGAAGCCTACCAAGTGGGGATGCGTGTGTTTGTTTTAGCTGACCTGTGAAACTGGTTATGTCTCTGCTATTGTTCCCTACTTTGGCAGCCCAACAACAGACTCCCTGCTGAGAACAGACATGCCATTTTCATCAAGGATTGTTCTTCACCTGTGTGAAACATTGCTGCAGACAACAAATGGACATGGCTTTCATTTGTTTACAGACAGGTTTTACACAGGTTACGACCTGGCCATGGAACTGCTCAAAATCAAAATCCATCTTACTGGAACAGTAATGGCCAATAGAAGAGGATTGCCAGCACCAGTGAAGCAAGGCCTCAAACTGAAAAAAAATGAGTCGGTTTCATTCAGCAAGGACAACAACATCATGGTGCTAGGATGGAAGGACAAACGGCTTGTGCTCATGTTGAGCACCTTCCATGGCAGTGACTGTGAGAAGGTACAACGCACCATCAAGCGAGGAGAAATTCAAGAGCTGGACAAGCCTTCTGTGATCTGCGATTACACCAGCAAGATGGGTGCAGTGGACTGGGCGGATCACTATTGTGCCAGCTATGCTTTCACAAGGAAATCTCTGAAGTGGTGGAGGAAGATGTTCTTTTGGCTGCTGGAAGTAGCAATTGTGAACAGTGCTATCCTGTTCAATTTGATGAAGGTGGAATCAGGACAGCTACCTGTTCGCCATAAAACCTTCAGAAAAGACTTACTGGTACAACTGGTGGGAAATGTGCGCAACCCTGGCTCCAGAAAACGTGGTCGTCCATCCTCCACAGACAGAGAGGAAAGACTGAATCAAAAGCCACATTTCATCGCAAAAAATGAAGGAAAGAGCACCAAAGACTGTGCAGTGACAGAAAGACAAAAGGGGGGAGGAGAGAGACTGTATGGTTCTGCAGAACCTGCTCAAGGCAGCCAGGGTTGCACCCAGGTGACTGCTTTGAAAGGTACCATACCATGGACACATACAGATAATTTCTGTCAGTGAAAATGCCTTTTTTTGTTTGCAGACCTCGCATGATGTAAATAGTTATAAAATTGATGAAAAATTGTTTTTATTTATTTATTTTTTGTTTTTTTGTTTGGCAATAGTGTGTAATTGATTTGTAAAAAGTGTTGCACCTGTCTGATTATTCTAAAGGTACTATAATCAAGCAGAAACAAAAATTTTGTGAAATTGTTACTTTTTATTCAATGTTAAGCCTGATATATATATATATATAAAAAATAATAAAAACATGTTTTTGTTCAAAATTTTGCTACTGGTGTCTTTCTAAAGGGTACCCTTTGGATTTACACTGCTTTTTTCCTTGTTTTAAGCAAATAAAGTCACTTTATTTCAATTTAAACTGCACGTGGTCTGAAATTTTATTTTGTTCATAAAAATTAATTGGACCTGACCAGCCTGACAGCTGCACAATAAATGGACTGCAAAGGGTTAATCAAGTAGTGGTTCACACTTCGGGGGAGGGGTATTGTGTTTGATATAGAAAGCAGGGTGGTGAGGGGAGTCACAAAGAAACATGCACTGTGCATGTACTGTGTGTGTGTATATATATATATATATATATATAATTTATTTATTTTATTTTTTTGAAAACAGGCATATATTAACCCCTACGCTGCAAGGGGTTTTTCTACCCCCAGTGCTAGAGGTTTTTCCTTAATTTTGGACTGAATTGTTTAAAAGTCAAATTTCTCACAGGTGAAGCAGCAGCCCAATAATTTTGCTGCCACAGGTCCAGGGCCCCTTTTCCAGGAGCCACTTGGACTACTGTAACCAGTGCACCACAGACTCCTGTACTGTCCAGTCTGTACTGTACAGTCCAGTTACTCGCTTCAGTTCCAACATGGCCCTCCTTCTTTTCGGGGCGTGACGATAACAACAGTCACGGACCCACAAGCCGCCGCAAAGGTGGCTCGGGAGATAGCAGCTCTGCTGCAAAAAATTATGCATAATAGACCCCCTCAACAAGAACGGAGGGTTCTATTCCAGGTACTTCTTGGTGCCCAAAGGGGAATGGCGGCCTCAGGCCGATCCTCGATCTCAGACAGGTAAACCTGAATCTGGGTCGGAGCCGGTTCAAGATGTTAACTTTGCAACAGCTGTTGCAGTCCATAAGGCCAGGTGACTGGTTCACTAAGGTGGACCTAAACGACGCCTATTTTCACATCCCTATAAAGCCAGTTTACAGGAAGTACCTGAGGTTCACTTTTCACGGATCGGTATTGTGGCCCCGTTGAGACTCTTGAGTCCTCAGCTACCTGGACAACTGGCTCATTTGCCTCCAGCACAGGCACACAGAGCTTGTCACCAACCACCTACATCGGTTGGGCCTGAAGGTGAATTATGCAAAGAGCCAGTTAGCACCCACTCAGATGGTCCATGTTGGCCACTGTCAGACGACAGAATAAAGAGAGTGACTGATAGCCTAAAGCAGTTACAGCCCACGTTGAATCGTAACCTCCTGTTGACAGCTCTGCATCTAGGCGTGGCGCTGGGCAGTCACCAGGAGAGAGGTCATCACCACGGACACATCCAACTAGGGTTGGGGCGGCATGTGGAATGACCAAGGCATGCATAGTGTGAGGCAGCCACCACGGACGGTTCAACACATTGATATTTTGGACCTGCAATGTACCTGTCCTTGCAGAATTTTTTGGAGCAGGTTCGAAGGAAACACGTATTTATCCATACGGACAACTTGTCTGGTGTCCTACACTGTGTGGCCCACAAGTTTCTGCTTTGGGCACAACAGAACCTCCTCTCACTTCTGGCAGTTCATCTCCATGGGTGATCAACTGGGCTGCAGATCTCCTCTCGAGGGGGGGGTCCCCAGCGGTGCAGATTGGAGACTCCATTCCAAGGTCGTGAGCCTCATTTGGGAGAGCAGAAGTAGACCACTGTCCCCTGTGGTTCTCCATAAGAGGAGACGGGGGACCTCTAGGAGTAGACGCACCTGTGGCCAGCACATCTACTCTATGCGTTCCCACAGCTCGCGCTGCTGCCGCTATGTCTGGAGAAGGTCAGGCAGGACTGGGCCAGGGTGCTCCAAGTAGCCCCATTCTGGCCCAGGAGAGTCTGGTTTTTCTCCTTAATGTAGCTCCTGAGCAGCCAGCTATGGGAACTGCCAATGCGCCGTGACCTGCTCAGCCAGGCACAGGGCACTTTGTGGCACCCCAAACCATCAAGCCTACAGCTCTGGGTATGGCCTCTGAATGGCTGCATTTGAGCCGTCTAGGGTCATTGAACAGGGTGATAGGTACCGTACAAAATGCCAGGGCAGCCTTTACACGTTCCCAATATGGGTACAAGTGGGGCGTGTTCAAGCATGGTGCTTGTCTCGTGAACCCACGACATGCCCTATGGCAGTTATACTGCAGTTTTTACAGGACCTTTTCGATGAGGGGAAATCCTCTACTTTTTAAAGGTCTATTTGGCAGCTCACTTCCTGGCGAGGCAATTTTTGAAAGGCTCTTTGCAGCTTAGGCCGTCGGTGAAGGACTTAGTTTCTTGTTGGTGGTTGAATGTAGTGGTTAACGCACTGATGAAACCTCCATTTGAGCCCATGCACTCAGCTGAGCTCAAATTTTTGTCTTTCAAGGCAGTTTTCTACCTCCACTAAGTGGGTGAGTGAAATGCAAGCATTCTCAATATCGAAAGCCTGTCTAATTTACCCTTCGTAATAACCCTGCCTTTTTGCCAGAGACCATCTCGGCTTTTCATGCCAACCAGTCAATGGAATTGGAGGCTTTCCATCCCCTTCCTTTCCAATCTGACCGGGAGCGCCAGCTCCATATGCTTTGTCCAGTGCGGGCATTAGTTTATTATGTTGACAGGACTAAAAGCTGTAGGCAGTCAGAACAATTCTTTGTCTATTACGGGGCTAAGTCCCAGGGACAGGCCCTGTCTAAGCAGCGTCTGTCTAAATGGTTGACAGGCACAGTTAAGACTGCTTATGAACTGGCCAATCTGCCTCCACCGGAGAAGCTCACTGGCCATTCCACCAGGGGTCAAGCGACTTCATGGGCTTTGTTCCAGGGTGCATTTGTCCAGAACCTATGCAGTGCAGCGGTGTGGGCTTCCCCCCATACCTTTACCAGGTTCTACCGACTGAACGTTGTGGATCAGCAGAGCCCTGGCACTAGGCGGTGCACAAGGTGGTTTCGACTTCGCTTTGTAGCTCACTTCCTACAACCATGCCCTTGCGACAGCTTGGGTATACTCACCCATTTGTAATGGTTAATATTCCCTACTTGAAAGGGAATGTTAGGTTATTATCATAACCCTGGTTCCCTGAAATAGGAATATTAACCATTAACATCTAGGTCGCGCCGTTCTTGGTTGCAGTTCTCAAAGGAAAGTGACAGCATTGTCAGTGTGCATAGTTTATTTATGCTTTCCGGGCGGAGCAGCAGCTACGTCACACTGATCTGATGAGAATTATTTTCAGGTTCGGGTGTCTTAAATTGAAACACCCATTTTGTAATGGTTAATATTCCTATTTCAGTGAACCAGGGTTATGATAACGTTTCTAGATGTTGGGGAAATAAAAAAAAATGTTAACAAATATAACGCAACATTCTTCCCCGAATAAAATGATTAAATTATTTAAAAAAAAATTCACTGGGCTCCAGTTATCTGTTTTGGCTCAGGTTGGGTTACGAGCACAAAAAAACTCCTCTCTGGCTCTCGTTGGTCAATGTATGGTAACATGGAATGAACCAATGGCATTGTAAGCACATATCGCTTGATGCTGCACTGCCAGTTTCAATTGTAGCCTGTTTGGACATTCAGTGTTTAGTTTAGTTTAATTTCCTGTTTGATCAAATCTTAATGGGTAGTATTTTGTTTTTGAAGATGGCCTTCTATAGTGACCTCATCGTCAGAGTGTAACACCTGCTGGTGAAACCTTGTAATTCAGTAGTAATCTGTGACCAACCAGTTTCTAATCAGATAACACCCTCTAGCGTGCAGAAGATACATGACAGGTTAACTAAATTGCATATCCCATTATTATTTTTTTTATTATTTATTTCTTAGCAGACGCCCATATCCAGGGCGACTTACAATTGTTACAAGATCACATTATACATTATTTCATATTATACAGATATCACATTATTTTTTACATACAATTACCCATTTATACAGTTGGGTTTTTACTGGAGCAATCAAGGTAAAGTACCTTGCTCAAGGGTACAGCAGCAGTGTCCCCCACCTGGGATTGAACCGGTCAAGAGTCCAGAGCTCTAACCACTACTCCATACTGCTGCCCAAATTGACCTCAATTTCATTGTGCAGCATACCGCACCATACTTAGCCATTTTTATAGCTGGCCATGGCTACTACTGTAAATGGATACTATTTCAAACATGTACAATTTTTCATTTTATTGATTGTTCTATTTGTTGTACTACTATTCCTGAGAGCACAAACAGTCTTATCTAATCCATTGGTCAATCATTTATTTTTAACAGAATGAAGACGTATCCAATCCTGCTGCTGCAGGTGCCATCAGTTCTGCATCCACTCCATCGAAAGCAGAGTCCAGTCGTGGAAATGGACCCCTTTCAGTGGGAGGTGGTGGTCTGATGGAAGAAATGAGTGCCCTGTTGGCCAGGAGGTGAGATGCACTTTACAGTATCTTGGAAAACATCATTTTGCTCTGCTTTTATAAAGTATAAATGCAAGATATTCTTAGTTCTAGCATGGGTTTACAAAGTAATGGCTTTCTTAAATAAAATGTAAACAAAACAACCTAGAACTGTCTATCACTTATAGATGATTACTAGATTAGAGTTAATTGAACAAATGAGTACCTATGCTCATTAAATAAACTAAATCTTATCTGGTTTTCTACGGTTATACCAAATAAGTTGTTCCTTGGATTTTACCTTTCTATTTTAGATTTTACTGCTGTATTTTGGATTTCAAATTATTATAATTTTTTTTTAGTACAGCACACAATATAGCAGGCATGTGCACGTAGTTCGCAATGTACAACAAATAGGTTGCCATATAATGTGCCGGTAGCCTATTTGTACATTTGATATACAGAAATAAAAAGAATACAATAAGTCACTAGCTGAACCTGCTCATTTCCAGTAGGTAATCACAACATGATACAGGTTTTCAACATAGTCTTTGCTTAATTATTTGAAATAGAACACAGTATGTTACAGGTATCCAATTATTTCACCATATAATGTACACAATTAGTGAAACATAAAAGTATGTTGAAAAAACATTTGCAGTGTTAAAAAAAAAAAATTTAAAAAAAAAAACATTTTGGTCATTTGAAAATTGGTCATTTCAAGTGTATCCTTTCTTGCACTACCGAATCCGTACTTCTAGAATGTTAAAAAGCTATCTTTCCAAACAAATCAAATAGTCGACACAGGACAAGCATTTCTAGCACAAACAAATTGTGCAAAGCTGTATGGCAATGCATTTACACAAATTATAACGTTTTTGTAGATGAACCTGCAACATGAGCAGCAGCGTGTTCATGAAAAGCAGGCACATTACTGATGGTGTGCAGTACCGTTTTTAAATGTTTTATTATCTACACGATATCTAACCTGGATAATTACTCCCTGAACTACATTCTCTATTTTACAATTTAATCGTGCAGATTAAATCAACAAATAGAACTGCATTTTCTCCACGACAGTCCAATCATAAGTGAGCAGAGGCGGAACATTAAGCTGTTAACGGTCTTGAGTAGGTTTAACCAATGGGAGAGTCAATGAACTGCCCCTTGTTATGCAGGTGTCCAATCATGACTGAGCAGAGGTGGGACATAAACTGTTAAAGGTATTCTCTATTTCAGCTGAAGGTCTTGTGAGTTTAACCCTTGGGAAAGTCAACGATCTGCCCTGGTTTTGCAGCTGTCCAATCATTTACTGAACAGAGGCGGGACATAAATATGCTATAAGAATAGCTGAATTTCGCACAATATTGCTAATAATATTATAGAGACCGTTATTGAGAATTATACTGAGAACTTCAAAGTAATATTTTGAATTGCTTTTTACAAAGTCGATTTGGTTACAAACTTTCTCAGAAGAATTGTTAAAGGTAGGTATACACAACAAATACCGGAACTGACGCAGGAAGGGAAGGGATATACTCGCCACTTCCAACATTCAAATTATGAAAGGTATCCGTGGCTTACCGGTAGCTGTCTTAAAAAAATGATACTGACGGAACTGTCTTTTGTTTAGTACAGAAAAGGCGATATGGAACAGCATTGGCTACAACAATCTAGGATGTCTATCGAAGTCAACACAAAAACATGAGCGTTCCCAAAGTCACTTGTGAGCCACTGTAGCACTCAAAACTTTTGGACAAAGCCAGATTGATTGATTCTGTTGTTTACCTTGGCAAGCAAGAACTGGCATTCAGAGGGCATGATGAAGGTACCAATTCCTCAGATAGAGGTAATTATGTGGAATTACTTTCTCTGATTTCTGACTGCGACAGCAAGTTAAGCAATCACTTGTCAATAGCCACAGTATTCTCGGGTACCTCCGACAAGATTCAGAACAAATAAAAGCAAAAGTACAAGAAACCAAGTACGCAGCTGTAATGGTAGATTACGACGATGGAAATGCAGCTCAGCTGTCTTGTGTTTTCAGGTATGTGACTGACAGTGGCCCGAAAGAACGGTTGTTCTGTGGAAATGTGTTACATTTTCTAAACTAAAAATTAATAGCACAAATGCATTTAATAAGGCCAAATGCCCATCGGGCTTATCTGGATACATCCAGTGACTGCTGTGAATAGTGCAGCTGGCAACAAGGGAAAGACCTTGTGACAGCCTGGAGAAACAGCTGACAGGAGGAAAGAGACCCCATTGGGGCTAGCAAGGGTTAGCTACCCTTGTCGGCAATATCCAGCTCTGTGTTTACAGGATGCTGGAGACACCCGCCCAAGGCTTCTAAGAAATTAAAGAGAAAAATACCCCTAGAGTCTGCGAGAGCGGGGGCGGTAGATGACTCAACGTTGGACAACACGGTTAATGACTTAGGATCGGAAACGGATATGAGTATGGAGAGTACTTCACAAAAGACTAGTTCAAGATCTGCAGTTAGCAAAGACATGGAACTCCAGGTTTGTGTCTGCGGCTGGAGCAATGCGACAACAGTCAGGGGTTTGAAGATTCATCAAGGGAGAATGAAATGCTTGAGGGAGAAGGGACAAGGGCCTCATATTGATCAGTACTTCTTACGAAGTCAGTCAAGTCAGTCGAATGAATTCCAGCGACAGGAAGCAAACCACAGTTCGCAGGATATCAGCACCCCTGTCATAGACGTGAGGAGGACTTGCATGGACACAGTTAGTGATGAACCTAATGATCCTTTTGAACCTGGTCAGACAAACCAGCATAAGAGAGAAAAGAACCTCAACGGGCACAAGCCTGGAGTTAAATGGCCAAGAGCTTGTGAGAACTGCATGGGACACAGTAAACACAGATCTCTGCTTTGCATTGGAAAGGTTAAGTGGAGAAGCTGGATAAATTTGGGGACATCATCTACGCATATGGAAGCGAGAGGTTTGGAATTGAAAAAAGGAAGGAAAAAGTACAAACTATTCCTGGAAAGTCTAGACGGCAGCAGGAGATTGAACGCTTAGTTAGAGAAAGGAGACAGCTGAGGAAGCAATGGAGAAGAGCAGAACAAAGTCAGAAGGAGGGACTCAATCTCTTACAAAGGGTCATAAAAGATAAGCTTTCAACATTGCACAGAGCTGAGCCTCACGGAGACGCTACTGAAAAGGAGCGTGCGAGAACTAACTTTTATAAAGACCCATTCAAATTTGTAAAGAAGTTATTCACCAGTGAGAAGAATGGCACATTAAAAGCATCTAAGTTTGAGCTGGAGAGATATTTGGAGGAAACATACAGATTCAAAAAGGCAGGAACCTATATCAATTCCTTCAGACATCCCACCTATCAATCCACCAGAATACCAAATGGAGGACTGTGCACCTAAGTGGAAAGAAGTAGAGCGAGCTGTGAAAAAAGCAAGGGCTTCATCATCACCAGGGCCTAATGGAGTTCCGTACAGAGTGTACAAGAGTGCTTCAGGAGTTCTACGAATCCTGTGGAAATTGATGAAAGTAGCATGGGAAAAACAGGTTGTACCAAGAGCATGGCGCCGAGCAGGTGGAGTCTTTATACCTAAAGGAAAAGATTCTACAAGCATCAGTCAGTTTCGCCCTATTTCCCTATTAAACGTAAAAGGCAAGATTTTCTTCAGCATTATTGCTCAGAGATTGTCAACTTACCTATTAAAGAACTGCTTCATTGACACTTCAATACATGCTTAGAACACATAAATGTAATCTGGCAACAAATTCAATCACCTAAAAAGGAGAGGAAGGAGCTCCATGTGACATTCCTGAATTTGGCTAATGCATATGGTTCAGTGCCCCATGAACTTCTTTGGACAGCATTTGATTTTTTCAGTGTACCGTTGACAATAACAAATCTAGTGAAAGCCTACTTTGGAGATTTGCAATTTAGTTTTTCAACTTCATTATTCAGCACTACATGGCAATACCTAGAAGTTGGAATAAAGGCAGGATGCACCATTTCTCCACTGGCTTTCACCATGGCAATGGAAGTAATCATTAGGGCATCAAAATAGGTAGTGGGAGGAGAGCGCGTGGCTTCTGGAATGCGACTATCACCAATTCGAGCATACATGGATGACATGACAACCATGACTACAACAGTAGCCTGCACGAATCGGTTATTGGGCAAATTAACCAATAACATTGAATGGGCACGAATGCAATTCAAGCCCACTAAATCAAGGAGCATCTCTATAATTAAAGGTAAAGTAGTAGATAAAATGTTCTTCATTAATGGTGAGGCAATACCAACAGTGTCTGAGAAGCCAGTGAAGAGCCTTGGGAGATGGTACGACGGGGATCTAAAGGACACAGTTTGTGTGGGAGAAGTTAGACAACAAGCTGTGGAAGGGTTGAAGAGCATAGACAGCAGCGCTTTACCAGGCAAACTAAAACTCTGGTGCTTTCAGTTTGGTCTACTGCTGAGGTTGCTGTGGCCACTGACTCTGTACAAGGTTAATTTGACAACAGTAGAGGAGCTGGAAGCTTTAATCAGTTCATACATCAGGAAATGGTTGGGAGCTCCATGCTGCCTCAGCAGAGTGGGACTTTATGGTAAAGGAATACTGCAGCTACCAGTCTCCGCTCTAACCGAGGAGTTTAAGTGCGCCAAGGTCAGACTGGAAATTACATTAGTAGAGTCACGCGACAAATGCGTAAGGGAGGCAGCACCTGTGTTGAAAACTGGAAGAAAATGGGCGGCAAAGAAAGCTATGGAGGATGCAAAGGCTGCCCTTCAAATTTGGTGATATCATAGGGCAAGTTCAGCATGGTCTTGGTCTCAGTTCAGCTCCTCCTACATGGCACAAGGCAGCTCCAGCTCAACGGAGGAAGCTGGTAGTCAACGAGGTGCAAAAGCAGGAGGAGAGGATGAGGTGTATAAAGGCTATTTCCCAGGCCAAGCAGGGAGAATGGATGAGATGGGAGAGGTGTGGAGCAACGCAAGATTGGCTGGCAAGACCTATGGTCTATGGAACAGAGCAGGATCAGTTTCCTCATCAGGTGAACATATGATGTTCTCCCATCACCACAGAACCTAAACCTCTGGGTAGGAGAGGATCCCTCATGTCCTCTGTGTTCATCACCTGCAACATTAAGGCACATTTTGACAGGATGTAAGGTGGCTCTTAGCCAAGGACGGTTTACTTGGCGCTATGACCAGGTGCTGCGATGTTTGGCCTTAGCATTGGAAGACAAGCGTAACATGACCAATAAGTTGCCACCTGTTCCATCAAAGCATTACACACAAAAGACAACATTCCTCCGCCCAGGAGAGCAACCACCAAGAAAAGGTGTTAAAACCAATCCTCGCCCAGGACAACTGGAAGCTGCTAGAGACTGGAAAATGCTGGCAGATGTTGGTCAACGGCTTATTTTTCCACCTGAGATTGCCACCACTAACCTTCGACCAGATATTGTCTTGTGGTCTGGATCAGCACGCCTTGTTCACCTGGTCGAGTTAACAGTGCCATGGGAGGATGCTGTAGATGAGGCGTATGAGAGGAAGAAACTGCTGTATGCTCAACTAGTCACTGAAGCGGAACAGCGAGGATGGAGAGTCCGGGTTTACCCAGTGGAGGAGGGTTGTCGAGGATTTGTGGCACACTCTACAACCCAGTTTCTCAGAGACGTCGGATTCAGTGGCCAAGAGTTGCGTCGCACAGTGAAGAACTTATCTGAAGCAGCAGAGAGGAGCAGCAACTGTCTGTGGTTGAGACAGAAAGATTCTGGCTGGGGATCTGAAGCACAATAGAAAGAAAGAAACGCTGATGTATGGGTAAATAAGCTGGGCTGAGTTGAGTGGGGGACGGAGGGGGGTGATGCTGGGATGCCAGAATCACCATCGAGCCCTCTTGAGGTGTTGTGGGTTAGTCGGCGAAACACCGAGGATGGAAGGTGCCCACTTGAAGACCCCAGAGATGTACCCTACTTAGCTCAATCCAGACGGTTGTCATGCTGATGCGCTGGGGAGACCGCACTGTGGTTGATCCCCGGAGCCAGCATCGCAGCCGTTGTGTGTGCTGATGCGCTAGGGAGGCAATAAGCTGATCCCTGGAGCCAACATTACATTTCAGCCATCAACACCAGACAGAAGGATATCTACATCATCATATGGAAGGAAGCGCAAATGGATGGAGACACATATGGATCACATTAGTTTACTCTGAAGCTACGTCTTAGTTGTTGCTTATCTTGGCGAGAGCCGAGTTCAAATCAGCATCAAGTTTTAACGTCTGCTCTCGTGTAATGGAAACCATGTTCTTTTTTAGAGTCTATTTTTTTTTTGGTATTACTATGCAGGACAGCCTCTATAAAATCATTACCTTTATTAAAAATGTGCACGGATTAACCCTTTGCGGTCCATTTATTAATTCTGCGTCAGGCTCGCCAGGTCTAATTAATTTTTACACGCGCATTTAATTTTAGACGCGTTGTTTAAAAGTATTTTTTTTCACAGTCAAACGGGTTTAAATGGCCCTGCAGATCAACAAAGCACTCACTAGGCATCTCCAGCCCCGCCCCACCCTTTCGTTTGCTATCGCTTTCACATATGCTACCAAATAAAAAATAATAATAATAGTCGTACACACCGATCAATCGTCTCCTGATGACTCGTTTTATCACCAAACTCCTCAATAATGCAATCCAAGTCATTATTTTATTGCTATAACATCTCAAAAAAGCTCTGCAAATGTCTGTGATAGTGCGCTGATACTGTACTTCCAGCTTGTTTCCATACGACCGCCCCATCTGAAGAAGGGGGGCTACTATGACTATTCATGAGATACGCCTTTTTTTTTTTTTTCTTTATCGGCTTGTCTCGGCTCCTTTCGTTCCCACTCGGCCATTGAATGGTTTTCTCAGCTTTTTCCATTGAAAAACCGACTTTTTGCGTTTTTGCGTTTTAAAATGATGTCGGACAGGGTCCGACAAAGGACCTGGTGGGAATAATTGCAATGTCGGACCCAGTCCGACAATGGACCGCAAAGGGTTAATCTTCCAATTAATCAACTAATGCACATAAATTAACCAATCAAAATTTAATCGAGTGACAGTCCTAATATATTAATTAGTGCTGGGACAAATAAACAAATATTCAAACGGATATTTTTTGACATGTATTCGGATACAAAAATCAGATGTTCGTATTCGCTACAAATGACAAAAATCCCTTGCACTTATTTACCATCTCACCAGAAGTTGAGCGATTTAGATAAAAAAAAATGGCTAATGAAAAAGAGCTCTGTGATATGTGAGAATATATAAAAAAATAAGCAGCACAGGATCAACACAGCAGCTCTTGAGCCTCTATTTAAAAGTTTTAGACAGCAAAATGTAAACAAATCAGATAAAGCAAGCGCACACATAGTGATTCTGAAATGCCTCGCTTAAACAGTTCCCAACTTGCTGGAAATGTTGTGTAGTGATTTTTATATAGATTTTATATATTATATGTTTTTTGTTGCGACTTTTTATGTTGAAATGTAATAAACGAGAACCAAAATGGTGAGCTTTTTCCCCTTCATTTTACAACGCCATTTCCACGTTTTGTTTTATTTGAAGTGTAAGTTACATTTCAATTTTCGTTTGCTTGTTGAGCTACAAACAGGCACAAGTAAACCTCATGTTGATACTTTATGAAAATGTGTCTATGGCCACTGTTTACTGCAAAGAAACTGTAATGGCAAGGAATGAAAAACAGATAAAAAATAAATAAAATGCAGTGTCAATTTTTTGTACTGTTTTTATTTCGGGAATAAACAAAACAGTGTTTAACATGATCATCTATTTGGCAAAGTAGTTAATTCACTGGGGTAAAGTAAGGCCTACACAACGTATTCTTTACTCCTGGGATATTTTATTCTATTTTAACGTGTTACATATTGTAATGTCTTGTTGTAAAATAAAGGCACACACACAGGGGCCCCTGCTGCTATGCTGTCTCTGCCTGCGTTCTAAGCAATATAATGGCTTTTATTATTTTTGAAAATGAACGAATATCCGAATGAATGTTTAAATTATGAGCGAATATTCAAACATGAAAATCCTGTGTTTCTCCCAGCCTGTGTTAATTTAGTCATCAGTTTTTGATTTAGTCATAGTCTTAGTGAAGTCAACTAATATGTCTATTAGATAGTCAGTCACATTTTGGTCATGCACTTTTATTTAGTTTGTTGACTAAAAATGGACTAAAACCTCTTAGTTTTAGTTGACTAAAACTGCATTAGTTTTAATCACATTTTGGTCATGCAATTTAATTTAGTCATATCGACTAAAACCTGTATACATTTTAATTCAGTTTTAGACTGGAATATTAAAGAAATTAAGTTTAGTCATTTTTTTTTTTAATTTTAAAATTAAATTTTGTTCTAATTTGATAGCATTTAAATCCATACTATAATTGTTGGCCTGGACCTTGGTGACAACGGGTTTCACCCTGCTGTTCCCCATTATAAATCCCAAATATTGTGTCTCATTTTTGGCAAACGCACATTTTCGCAAGTTAGCTGTCACCCGGGCTGCCCTTAGAACTGAAGGACAGCTGTGATCCTAGCCAAATGCTCTCACCAGGTGGAGCTGTAAAGCTGTAAATAACCACATCTTCGATATACGCTGCCGCATATTCATGATGTGGATGTAAAACCTGGTCCATCAGTCTCTGGAAGGCAGCGGGCTCACCATGTTGCCCAAACGGCATGGTTGTGAAATGAAACAGCCCCTCTGGTGTTGGAAATGTGGTTATCTCTCTAGAACTACGAGTTAACGGGATCTGCCAATATCCCTTCGTCAGATCCAGAGTGGAAATAAACCTTGCCGTCCCCAGTCTTTCTAGAAGCTCGTCGTCCCGAGGCGTGGGATACGCATCAAACTTGGCAATAGCATTTACCTTGCGGAAATCAATGCAGAAGCGGTTAGTGCCATCCTTTTTGGCCACTATCACAATTGGACCACTCGCTTCTGGAAGGCTCAATCACTCCAAATTCGAGCATGTCCCATACCTCTTTGCGAACACCACCTCGTCGACTTTCTGGGATCCGATAAGGTCTCTCTCGCACTGTGACACCTGGGGGAGAGACAATGGCATATTCAACAAGGTTAGTTCTACCGGGCACATCAGAAAAAACATCGTTGAATTCCTTAATATATGCAGCTCATGTTGCTGATCAAGAAGTAACTGTTCCCCCATTGAAATGTTCTTTGTGCTAGAGGTCTCAAGATTGGGGCCCAAATCATCCTCTACATTGCCAGGGGCTATAAATAAGGCCTCCCTTGCCTGCCAGGGCTTTAATAAATATACATGATAAATTTATTTTTCATTACGGAAATCGTGCTGTCTAATTTCATAATTCACCTTTCCTATAGCCTGAATCACTTCATATGGCCCCTGCCATTTAGCACATAGTTTTGATTCTGATGAGGGAAGCAGCAGCATTACCTGGTCTCCAGGTCGAAAAGTTTGAATTAATGAATTAATGCTGTTGTCGGTGCTGAGCCAATCTGAGATTGTCCTGGGCCAAACGACCGACCAAATCTAGGCAATCTCTAAGTAGGAGCACATGCGGCACTACATTTTTCGGGACTGCCATTAATTTCACCAGTTCTCTATAGTTTGGCCAGTCACGACCCAGAATTATTGGGTGTGGTAGCCTTTCTGCCACCCCAACTAGGAGGTGACATTTTATCGGACCGATCGATAAATATACTTTTAGTGTCTCCATGGATACAGGAGATAGCCACCTGACCTTGTGGCTGCCACAACACACCGCCCAAGAGAGACGTTTTAATTAAGGTCTGACCACACCCTGTGTCCACTAATGCATGGGTTTTCACATTTCCCAAAATCGCATTAACAATACAACCCAAACCCTCCCGTCCATTTTCCCCTCGCTTACCCGCTTCTGATGCCAGATTGCATGCGGCCACATCACACTCCATCGCAGATGGACATGACTTGGCCTGATGACCTGGCTGGTGGCACCGAAAACAGGTAGGGGGAAAGGAGAGTGCATGAGTTAGATTTTTGTCTCGCTGCTGGTATGGCAACGGGGCGGGGGTAGTACCTCTACCCCAGCTGGGGGCCAACCTTGGTCTCCATGAAGGGGAGGCAAGGTTGCCCATTAGGGCCGGCGATCTAGGAGGTCGTTGACCCAGTCCCAGTGGTGGGAGTGGAGGAGCAGAGAGAGGAGGTGGTGCTCAGATGCTGCGCGGTGTTGGAACAGTGAGTAGCCCAGACTGGGCTGTCACCAGGTAGTCCTCGAAATCCTCTGCAAGTTTCACTGCCTGGTCCAGGGTGTTGGGGTTGTGGCACCGTATCCACGCCTGGGTCTCGGTGCCAACTACATCGCAAAACTGCTTGATCACAATGGCCTCACCCATCTGTGCACTTGTTTTCAGCGCCGGGGTGAGCCAGTGTACCATGTGGTCACAGAACTGTTGCGCAAACCACCCTGGGGCGCGTATTCGGGGACCTCTTGTACTCCCTGAGCCTCATACGGTGGGTTTCCTCCATGATGTTAAGACGGCAGAGGACGGCTAGCTTTACCAGGTCATAATGAGCGGCGCCGTCATCCGACATAGCCTGGTAAGCTGCCTGTGCCTCTCCAATCAAGCAGGGTGCTAATTGGTTTGCCCAGAACTCTCGGGGCCATGATTCGGTGTTAGCCAACCGCTGAAATGCCATCAAGTAGCTTGTGGGTCATCTTCCACTGTCATCTTGTGCTTCCTTGCCTTCGGGGCCATCATGGCGGGTGCTACTGCTGTTTGTGCTCCCAGACCTCTCCTCTTGATCAGAGCTGTGTACCTCTCCTCTCTCCGTCTTTCCTCCGCCTCCCGTCGGCTGTCCAGCTGCTCCAGCAGCGCCGACAGTGCTGCGTAATCCATCCCTTTTCTGATAACCACGTGTGGCAAAGTGGTGAGTGAATACAGGTGCGTGTAGTGCAGAGTGGATACAAAACAGGCAGACAATGATTTCCAGGTGCAAGGGTGTTTATTGATTTATTTAACATGTCCAGAGCCTTATGGCAAACACCTGTAAATAATAATGATGGAGTGATACAGCGGTGTGTATCACTCTGTATTTGTAATGCAACCAAAAGTTCAGTTTTACACACCAACACTAAACACAAAATACAAACACAGTTCTTAGTGATAGTGAATAAGTGCAAGTGGTGTATTACAGTTCTCCGTGAAATATAGGGGGTGAAAGTGATGTCTGGGTTTATGCTGGCTTTCGCTACAGCTCCGGATCATGCAACTGGTAGTCTATTAAAAAACAGTTAACACTAACAAACACAAGACAAAACTCACGGTTCACGATACTGCAACACAGACTCTTTGTAGGTTTGAAACACTAACCATTTACCAAGGAACAGATCACTTACACTATGACCCCTAGGTTAACGAGTGCATCTGCTCCTCCAATCCTTGGATGCCACGCCGTTTCCTGTACGAGTCATTGAGTTTGGGTATCGTAGCTCCGCCCCCTTCCTAAATGACCGACTTCCACCTACCCTAAATTGTCATGCCATTTAGTTAAGGGTACTCTGTTCCTTTTATACAGTTCCCTCACAGGTTGGGAGGCAGATCGAACACCAATAATCATTTGATCTCTGTCACAGACTGTCTTTATCCATCTGAGTTTTAAAAGCTGCAACCATGTTACTTCTCTGTGATAACAGTGACAACTTTTTCCTGAGGGATCTCCCAGGCAGCCAAACAGCAATCAAGACATTCCTTTATCGATTGCCCAGTGTGAGGATGGGCAACCTGATTGAAGGACAGCATGATGTGTTTGGGCTTGTTCTCTTTGGTGCAGAAAAAGCATGCACTAATTACAAGGAAAGAAGCTGTCATCCCCAACCCAATGGTAACCTGCCGAACACTAGCCAGGACACCTTTTACTTTCTCCTTTTCCCCATCGTATAGTTTCTCTGCAAGGCTAACTTTGGCCTTCTTTGGCACAGCAAATTTCTTGTCAAAAATTTGCATCATGTCTCGGAACTCTCTATCCTCAACTGTTCTTGATGGTAGGCCAGTCCTGCCAATCCACTTTGCAATGGCAGCTTCCCTGATAAGTTGGTCACTTGAATCTGGTTTGAACTGTGTTGCAGACATAAATGTGGTTGGAATGGTGGACTGTTTTCTTTGGTCTTCCATAGATCGGGGTCTCTCTGGTGTACTGCAAAACTGACAATGAAAACAATATTTCACTAATGCAATGCCAAAATGATTTTCTTATCATAAAATTTTAACCATCTACTGCATGATTACTTGATTTCATACATGTGATACCATTCTATTAAAAAACTCAAGTCTGTTGCACAATGTAATCTATAAATTATATTTAATCCCCAAAAAGGTCAAATACAAAAATTAATAATTAATTAATTGTGCAATAGAGGGTAAATAATAAATAATCTTATGGAGAGACTTCCTAAGAGACTTTCCTAATAAGAACATCAATTTTGGCACAGTTATTATTAATTTATTTAGCAGAGACCCTTGCCAATACTGAGTTTGCAATATCTATAGGGAAGTTATTGCATGATTTAGCTAGGAAATGTAATAAAAACAGGACATCAGACTGAGAAGTAACTAAATTATTTAACTCATTAATAGAATACTATTAATACTAACCTTCATGAAATTACACTATTTCAGTCGGAAAACTACCATAGTCCAGGAGCACTTTAAACTGTCCTCATGAGATTAGCCTTTTCAAAATCCAGACTAAACAGGGCTCATAAGAGTCAGTGAAATACCAGACCTGTGTGTTTACAGTTTGCAGCACCTATCCCACATTCCAGTGGCCAGCGTGTGATATGCTAATGACACTGCTAGCATCAAGCAAACAGAGTGACAAACTGGTACTTCAAGTTTATCACAGCGCTTTCACTGTGCATAAATTCTTCTGAAAGTAAATAAAATGTAATTCCTGCATGCATTATGGAATGCATCCAACATGTTGCCGCTATTACAATATTTTCTCGGTTAGCTAAAAAGCTAGCCAGCTAGCTACATTTAATAAACTTTACCAATAGCATGGCGTGTACCTCCAGCTCATATTACATGTCGCTGGTCAGGGTGGAATATTAAATATTGTAAACTCTCACATTTTAAAAGAATAACTTATTTCTTACACATTAAGCACTAGCCAAGACATAAAACTAATAAGTCCCTAATATGCAAACTGTAAAATATGGATTATTGTTGCCTAGTTTTCTATTGCGTTAGCTGACTAGCTAACATTGTAAAAAACGGAAGTCTTACGTGACGTCTGGGAGCTGTTGCTTAAGATGTCTCTTCAAATTCGTTGTATTTTTTCCAGTCATATTGTAGTCGCATTCTGTTTCGTTTCCTGCAGTTAATATCTTACAAGACGTTTTCTTCGTTTGCTCATTGTATTTGAAATACTGCCAGACACCAGATTTCTTTCTTCCAACTGAAAGCATGGTTGACTCGCAGTGCCTACCAACCATTTAGCTAGCTAACCCATTAGATCGACCAGTCCCCTCGCAAGCTAGCTAGGTAGCCGACCTACTGTTGGCCTCAGCCATTCACAAAAAAATAGAAAAATAATAATCAGTTTGAATATAATAGCTAATGATAATAATAATAGTAACATTATAGATAACGAAGCTAGCTATTATCGCACACTCTCAAAACTCTTTATTCTCCTGAACTTCTCCACACTCCTCTCCGCACCCATTATTTATACCACCACTGTAGGTTTCGGTTGTGTAAAGCCAATTATAAGCATGCATGGCACGGTGGCCTTTGCAGCAACGTTCATGCATGCCTGTGATTGGGTACTACTTGACAGATAGACAGGAGGTAAAAGCGCGAACGGTGAACCTCAGGTGATGAAATTAATTTTTGTCTGAGTTTTAGTCAAACTCCTGATTTCCTCTCGTCTATTTTTGCAAACAAAAATGCAAAAAAAATTAGTCATTGTGGATCATTTTCGTCAGCGTTTCATCATCGTTAACTAAAATGAAAAATAGTTAGTTGACAAACATTTTTGTCATCAATTTCGTCAACGAAATTAACACTGGTCCCAGCACTATTTTATATATATATATATATATATATATATATATATATATATATATATATATATATATATATATATATATATATATATATATATATGTGTGTGTGTAATATAATTTTTTTTTTTTTTTTTTTTTTTTTTGTTTATTTAGCAGACGCCTTTATCCAGGCGACTTACAGAGACTAGGGTGTGTGAGCTATGCATCAGTTGCAGACCTCCTGGTTACAAGCTCTTTTCTTTAACCACTGGACCACACAGCTTCTAATTATTTAAGACACCCCAAGAAATGAAACAAATAAAGATGCATTTACAAATCTACAACCTAAATTATGCATATTTATTGAAAAGAATACTCAATTTTTTGCAATGAAAATTAGGCATATTGTCTATCGTCTATTAGGCATAATGGTAAATAAACATACAACAAATCTCTCCTAGTCAACACCCTCATCCTCAGAGTTGGAGAAGTCCTCTTTATTGCTTGACATCTCCCAGACAATGTCATCTTCTGTTCCATCGAGCTGGTTTGATACGTAAACATTTTTGAAGTAGTGCACCAGTGTCTGTTTTTATGGAATCCCATGATTTAATAATCCACTCACACAGAGGGGCAGAGGTGCATGGCGCGTTCGTCCAGTTGGCATCAGTTGTTTATCGCTGTTCCCAAGCCATTTCTGAAAGATTTTTAAGTTTATTTTTAAATGGCTTGTTCAGTGGTTGAAGTTGTGATGTCATCCCACCTGGAATGATAGCCAGGTCTGTTTCATGGTCAGGCGGTGTTTTTTTTTGTTTTTTTTTTAACAGCATCGGTTGTGTCCTTTGTAAGCATCCAGCATAAGCATTGCTTTAAATTTTAGCTAGGCTCCAGGACACTGAAACCACACTTTCTGCAGCCAGTCCAGTACAGGCTGCTCTCATCAATCCTTTTTCCTGTACTTGAACAAAAATGCCTTTTGTGAATTTTTTTGGCAGGGTTTTACGCTTAAAAAAGACATTTGGAAACAGTTTGTGGCCGTCTGCTGTCACACAGAGCATTACGGTAATGCGCTGCTTCTCGTTTCCAGTCTCACCTGCTTTTCTCCCTTTTTATGAACTGTGGTATTGCTTGGCATGTCGAAATATACGTGGGTCTTATCAGCATTTCCAATCTGTACAAGCTTGTACTGTTTGTTAGAACAGCGGACGCTGGAGGAGCTGCGCCTGGTCACTGACCATCTGCTGCAGCTGTCCAAGTACAATGGACAGTCTCTAGGGCCGAGGCCTCGCAGCACTGATAGCTGCTCGATGGCAGCTTTGGCTCGCCCAGGCATGAGTGCCTGATGGGGACAAGGCCTCCCTTTTGGATGCCCCGGTCACACCAGGCCATACGGTCAAGCGGTCCAGCGGTGGACAAACTTTTGCTGAGCTCCCAGAAGGTGCACAAGTCCACTAAAGAGCTGACTCGCTTGCTGCCCAAAAAGGCTCCTCAAGCCAGGAAGCAAACGGCGCCTTGGTGTCCTAGAGCTCAGCCGCCTCAGACTCAGGGGTCAGCAGTGCCTGCAAGTTGGGAGCTTCCCACCATAGGGGCGGCCAGACACAGAGGGGGCACCACTGCCAATATCGGCAACTGCTTTACGCACAAAAGGCAACGGCGAAAACCACCAGCGGCTTGGCAGCAGCCCTTGGGGTTTGCTGCCACAGGTCCAGGGCCCTTAATCAAGGAGCTAACTGGATTACAGGCGATCAAGCACCACGGACATCTGGGTGCTCACCACAGTACTGCTTGGCTACTCGTTCCAGTTCAAACAGGGCCCTCCCCCCTTTTCGGGATTACGATTTCTTTCTCCAAACCTCAAGACGCCCTGGTGGTGTTCCAAGAGGTGAAGACACTGTTACAAAGAAGGGCTACCCAGGTGATAAACCCCTCTGACCTGAAGTCGGGTTTTTATTCCAGGTACTTCCTGGTGCCGAAAAGGGACGACGGCCTATGACTCATTCTCAACCTCAGACAGCTCAATCTGTTCTTGAGGAGCAGGAAGTTCAAGATACTGACAATGAAACTGCTCTTGCGGTCTGTTAAACTAGGCGACTGGTTCACTACGGTGGACCTGAAAGATGCCTACTTCCATGTCCTGATAAGACCCGACCACAGGAAATATGTGCAGTTCTCTTTTCAAGGGACCGCTTATGAGTTCCGTGTTCTGCCGTTCGGCCTTTCTCTAGCCCCTTGCACCTTTTGGTGCATGGAGGCTATCCTGGCCCCTCCTGAGGCTACAAGGTATCAGATTGGTCAACTACCTGGCTCATATGTGCCGAGTCTCCAGCGCAGGCAGTAGCGCACATGGTAGAGTCCAGCGCGGGTCCAATTTTTACGACCCGCTTCCGTCCCGGACCCGCTGCTACAGGACCCGACCCGAACCCACAACCCGCTGCAACACAGACTTCTTATCCGCGACCCGACACACTTTAATAAGACCTGCAACCTGACCCAAACCCGCAAGTGTTTGTCCTTTACCTACTGCCTGCGTCAACTGACTCTCTCAGGCTCTCAGTCACACAGAGATATCTCTACCATTCTCCACAGATTGAGTTTACACAATAGGCTATACAGCGTGGTAGCTTTCTCTAGTGGTCTGCATATATTTGAACATTGTAACATATCAACTGTCGCTACTTACTTTACTATAAAATACCTGTCTCTTCCTTTCGTGCCACCAGTTGAAAGGGAGCTACACCTGTGTTTTCGCAGAGATGATGTATCAGTTTTGTGGCTGTCGTTTACAAAAACATAACGACAAGCAACAAATCTAGTCACATGTTCATTATTTTTATTCACTATGATTCCAAAAGAATTCCACACTTGTGGTTTACCGCTCCACCTATTATCCACTACATTATATAAACTCTGGACTATCTTTTGTTTCACCTCGTCCACAGGCATTTTTAATATCAGCAAGCAGACGTGATAAAAAGATCTTGCGACGTATCAAACAAGCGAGAACAACACCACTTAGTCAGCTGATTCTTCCCTAATCGCCTCCTGCTTCAGTGCAGGAAATACTGGTACATTTACCTTCTAATATGTTATTTGGGGAAGGGTTTCAGACAAGTACGCTGAAAGGTCAGAAAACGTTTTTGTTGATTCAAATTCAGACCCAAAGTTTTATTTATTTTTTGACCCGCAACCGAACCGCAAACCGCGAAAAGTTAACATTCGACCCGCTTTGCGGGCCACTCGTGGGTACCGACCCAATGCAGGACTCTAGCACACGGAACTGGTGACCGCTCACCTTGACAGGCTCGGCCTGATAGTGAACTTGTCACAAAGCCAACTGATACCTTTTCAGACTACCATCTACCTGTGAACCTGCATGATCTCCAATGTGCCTGGAGAAAATCAGGCAGGAACGAGCCAGGGTGCTTTTAGTGGCCCCGTACTGGCCCAGGAGAATGTGGTTCTCCATGCTGGTGCAACTGTTGCGCCACCAGCCTTGGCAATTGTCCACGTGCCGTGACCTGCTCAGCCAGGCGCAGTGGACGTTGTGGCACCCCAACCCATCGAGCCTACAACTCTGCGTCTGGCCCCTGAGCGGCTCAGTTAGGCTTGTCAGAGAGAGTCATATCAACTCTCCAGAATGCAAGAGCTGCTTCAACGCACTCTCAGTATGGATACAAGTGGGGCATATTCCAAACTTGGTGTTTGGCACATCAGGTTTATCCCACGTCATTCTGCAGTTTTTGCAGGACCTGTTTGATGAGGGTAAGTCCCTCTCGACTCTGAAGGTTTACAGCCATCTTGGCTTGCCATGTTAAAATTGGCTCTGTGTCTCCAGGGGCTCACTTTCTGGCGGGCCAGTTTCTGAAAGGGGCTCTGAGGCTTTGGTCTCCTTTGAAGGACAGTTCCTCAGTGGCGGATGAATGTAGTGCTGCGTGCACTCATGAAACCACCCTTTGAACCTCTGCATTCTACAGAGCTTAAATATCTGTCTCTGAAGGCAGCGTTTTTACTTGCCATCACCTCCGCTAGACACGTGAGTGAAATGCAGGCATTTTCAGTGGCAAAAGCTTGTTTATTCTTTGCAGAGTCTGACTAAGGTCATGCTCTGATGAATCCGGCCTTTGTGCCCAATCGATCTTCCACGTCAGCCTGTGGAATTGGAGGCTTTTCAACCTCCACCATTCCAGTCAGATGAGGAGCGTTGGCTCCATACGCTTTGTCTGGTTAGGACATTAGTGTATTATCTTGACAGGACAAAAAGTTGGCGGCAATCCGAGCAACTGTTTATATGCTTTGGAGCTGAGAACCAAGGTCAAGCCCTGTCAAAACAGAGGTTGTCCAATTGGATTGTAGAAACAGTCAAGATTGCTTATGAGCAAGCCAACTTTCCCCCTCCAGAGAAGGTCACATGTCATTCCACCAAGGGTCTTGCTACCTCTTGGGTGTTGTTTCATGGTGGTGTGGGCCACTCCTCACACCTTCACAAGGCTTTACAGGCTTAATGTCCTGGATCCTCAGAACCCTGCCTTTGGGACCAGAGTGCTGACAGCAGCGTCTCAGCCTGACTCAGAAGCACATGCATGAGGTATTCCTGCGTTCTGTGGCCGTTACCATGCCTTATAACTGTGGCAGGCCATAGGTCTCGCCAGTTTGGCTGTTTTGCAAGTCGTGTCCTTGCGACGGCTTGGGCATACTTACCCATTGTGTAATTAAATACATTTCGTACTTGAAAGGGAACGTTGGGTTATTATCATAACCCTGGTTCCCTGAAGTAGAAATGTATCCTTGCCTTTTGCCTTGTAGACTGGAATTAAGATCATTCAGTTTTTGGAAAGTGTCACTGAGAATGAAGAAACATAGGAGGCTGTTAAAGAAAAGGGCTTGTAACTTGGAGGTCCCTGGTTCAAATCCCACCTCAGCCACTGACTCATTGTGTGACCCTGAGCAAGTCACTTAACCTCCTTGTTCTCCGTCTTTCGGGTGAGACGTAACTGTAAGTGACTCTGCAGCTGATGCATAGTTCACACACCCTAGTCTCTGTAAGTCGCCTTGGATAAAGGCGTCTGCTAAATAAACAAATAAAAATAAATAATAATTTTCTGTTCATCACAAAGAAAGTCAACAATTTCACTTGCATACGCACGTAGTTCGTCTCAATTCAAAGAAGAGTTACAAAACTTTTCCTCTCGAGAGCCATCAGGCTTCTGTATAAAAAAACAGTACATCATGCTCGGATCCCATTTCCTTACACAACTTGGCAAATAGGCGAGCACAAAGTGGATGAGCTTTGATAAAGTTAACTGCAGCTGTAATGTGCTGCAAAACCTCACTGTTCTAGACGGATCCTTTTGATGCCAATTGTTGTCAGATGGTGCAACTTTCTTCACTAAGGCATGCAAACCTGCTACTAGGCAGTCCCACAGGATATTTTTCTCTTGCATAAAGCCTTGTAGCATATTGAATGTTCATTGTGCCGCCTCGTGTCCATATCATGTGCATCCCAGCCCTCAATGCTGACGTCTGCTTGTAGTGCAAATGCAAATGCTCAACCAGTGTATTTTCCTGATCTCCGGCAATTGCCTCAATCCTTCGTTTCACTGTGTTACTGGACAGTGGTATAATTACGTTTATTTGCCTCATACATAATCCCCCCCACCCCGCACTTAATCTTCACCATATCACCATAACAGCTGACAAGACCAAAGTATGTCCAGTTGTGTGCAGTTTCCAAGTGCCGCTTAATTTTATTCGGCTGTGGCTTTTCTTTGTTGTTCACCAGAACACTTGTAAATCCAAATTCAATAAAGGCCGTCATATTTTCAAACATGTTTCTTGAATCCTCTTTGTTTTCTGTTGTCAGCAACATCACCAATGTCACTGCTAGTGCTTGAAGCACATGCTTTTCTTAAGAAGGAATGATGATTTTGCTTCCCTCTCACAACTATGAACACACACACTTGTGTGGGACATCCGCTTCAGTACAGCTCACCAGCGGTGATCAGCGCCACTAGCGGTATAACGCAGGTACTCTGAGCAGTGTGAGGTGCTCTTGACAGCGGTGCCACCTTTCCACTGCTAGTTTGTTTTTTGTTTAGTTTTTTTTAACTGAAATATCGCATGAATATGAGCATGGATGAAAGTGCTCCGTCAAATTCCATCAAAATGGCCTTTCCCAGGTCCATTCCTATGATTTGTGTAGAAATCCCCAAAACATCTGGTGGGGGTGGAGAAAAACTGTAATGTTTTCGCATGTACTTGATGACTTGTGACCGTTTTAGTATATTTTTCTCCTGCTGAACTGTAACTTGATTGAAACCATAGGCACCTAACCCATAGAGCACAGGGGAGGCAAATGTTATATTTTGCCACTCTACTTTTTTTGCTCCATGTAAACACACAATTATTCTATGTTTTGTTATGGTTTTACCTATAAATTGTTTAAAATGTAAAAAAAAAAATGTAAAGTCATTCTTAAGATGCCATAAGTCCAAAATTAAAAATAAATAAATAAAAACCCACAATAAAATGGCTCCTACATGGTTTGACCCACCATAGTCCGCTCTGCACTATTTACAACAGCTAATATTTTTGATACTGCAAAAAATGATTAATTAATTATAAGCTAGGTAATTGTTAGTTTAGTTTGTTTTATTCTCTATTAATTTAAATTATATTCAGAGGTTATTTCTGTATTTTTTTTTTTTTTTAAACAACAACGTTGTTAGGTTTATGTTGTTGCGGGTCCAAGTTCAACAACTAAATAAAATGTTACTGCTATTAAGCACTGGTAATAATCTGAAGCTGTGGTATTGCAAAATAACAGAATCCCGTTTTTACTTTAGAAATGTTTTTTTTCTTTCATTAAAAACGTTCTTTATTAATTAATTTTCAGCTTTTCATATTGAAGCTTGTTGTGTACTACTCATTAAAGCAAACCAAGTAGGAATTTGTTTGAAACGTTGAAACGTTTGAAAAGTCAAGTAAGCTTATCTGTGTATAAATAATTACAATAGCTTAATCTTACTTTAAAGGCACACACCTGAATCATAAGGTAATTAAACTGTTTGCTTATACTCTCCCGCCGTTTCTGCTGTCAGCCCTGGTTAAAGATATAAAATGTACCCGATCTGAAGCAAGTGTAAAACTTGCCTGAAAAAGTAAAAAATAAATATTTTAAAATGAGCAAGAAATGAATTCTTGCATTAGCAGCAGTTACATTATTGTTTTACATTATTGTTTTGCCCTCTAACTCAATGGACCATATTTAGAAGTAAGCACAAAGGCAAATAGGCAAATGCACCATTTCTTAGAGCAATAAGACCATTTCAATGGTATAAAACAAGAAACAACTCTTGACTGGTCCTTCCTGCAACTTTGCACAGCTTCTTCGCTGGAAAAAGCCTTGCATTTAAAGGGTTAAATCACTTTGGGCCGCCGATTTCTCTTCCGGTACCTGACAAGGGGCAACCCCTCTGCACGCCCCACTTGTATTTAGCCCGGCCCAACATGGTTTACTGGGGAAGAACAGCAGGTAATTATGCCACATATGCCAATCGCTCAGCTTCTTGTTCGGTCTATGTATCTACGTTGAATAAGTAGCTTTGCATTTAATGGGTTAAATCACGTTGGATCGCTGATTTATCTGCAGGTACCCAGCGAGGGGCACCCCCTCTGCAAGTCCCACTTGTTTTTAGCCCGGCCCAACGTGGTTTACTGGGGCAGAACAGCGGGTACACTTGCTACATATGCCAATCGCTCAGCTTCTTATTCGCTTTATGTATCTATGTTGAATAGGTAGCCTTGCATTTAACGGGTTAAATCACGTTGGGCCGCTGATTACTCTGCTGGTACCCGACAAAGGGCAACCCCTCTGCCAATCGCTCAGCTTCCTACTCGCTCTGTATGTATCTACGTTGAATAAGTACAGAAATCGGCGGCACAAGGTGATTTAACCCTTTAAATGCAAGGCTTTTTCCAGCGAAGAAGCTGTGCAATTGGCATATGCAGCATGTTTGCCCTCTGTTCTGCCCCAGTAAACCACGTTGGGCCAGGCTAAATACAGGTGTAGCTTACAGAGAGGTGCCCTCGCCAGGTACCTGCAGAGAAATCGGCAGCCCAACATGATTCAGTGTTTGCTCCAGGACTAGCAGACTGGGGTTCAATGTGGCCCCACTCAATTTTAGGGGACATTTTCTTTGGTGAGGGGTCAATATGTTTGATAATTCAGAACCAACCACCATTTCTTATTTTTGTTTGTTTTTAAATATGCCAGTTTACTGATCTTTTGTTTCTGAAGAACAAAAAAATAAAAATATAAAGCTGTAGATACAACCAAGGTGTCTCTACAATACTCACTGTCACTTTTATACTGTTGAAATTGAAATTGTTCAGCAAAATTCAGCAAAAAAAAAAAACTGTCTTTGCATTTGCTTCAATAAAGTCTTATATATATATATATATATATATATATATATATATATATATATATATATATATATATATATATATAAACAGTGCCTTGCAAAAGTATTCAGACCCCTGACCAATTCTCTCATATTACTGAATTACAAATGGTACATTGAAATTTCGTTCTGTTTGATATTTTATTTTAAAACACTGAAACTCAAAATCAATTATTGTAAGGTGACATTGGTTTTATGTTGGGAAATATTTTTAAGAAAAATAAAAACTGAAATATCTTGCTTGCATAAGTATTCAACCCCCACACATTAATATTTGGTAGAGCCACCTTTCGCTGCAATAACAGCTTTAAGTCTTTTGGGGTAAGTATGTACCAGCTTTGCACACAGTGTCGGAGTGATTTTGGCCCATTCTTCTTGGCAGATTTGCTCCAGGTTGTTCAGGTTGGTTGGACGACGCTTGTGGACCCCAATTTTCAAATAGTGCCACAGATTCTCAATGGGATTGAGATCAGGACTTTGACTGGGCCACTGTAGGACATTCACCTTTTTGTTCTTGAGCCACTCCAGTGTTGCTTTGGCCTTGTGCTTGGGATCATTGTCCTGCTGAAAGGTGAATTTCCTCCCAAGCTTCAGTTTTTTAGCGGACTGAAGCAGGTTCTCTTGCAGTATTTCCCTGTATTTTGCTCCATCCATTCTTCCTTCAATTTTAACAAGATGCCCAGTCCCTGCTGATGAGAAGCATCCCCACAGCATGATGCTGCCACCACCATACTTCACTGTAGGGATGGTGTGTCGAGGCATGGGCAGTGTTAGGTTTGCGCCACACATAGCGCTTTGAGTTTTGGCCAAAAAGCTCTATCTTGGTCTCATCTGACCACAAAACCTTTTCCCACATTGCAGCTGGGTCACTCTCATGCGTTCTGGCAAACTCCAGACGTGCTTTCAGATGGTACTTTTTGAGTAACGGCTTCTTTCTTGCCACCCTCCCATACAGGCCAGTGTTATGCAGAACTCTTGATATGGTTGACTGGTGCACCATTACTCCACTCCCAGCCACTGAACTCTGTAGCTCCTTCAAAGTGATTGTTGGCCTCTCTGTGGCTTCTCTCACAAGTCTCCTTCTTGTTTGAGTGCAGAGTTTTGAGGGACGGCCTTTTCTTGGCAGTGCCTGGGTGGTGTGATGCAGCTTCCACTTCCTGATTATTGATCCAACTGCACACTGGGATATCCAAACACTTGGATATTATTTTGTACCCTTTCCCTAATCTATGCATTTGTATTACTTTATCTCTAAACTTCAGTAGAATGCTCTTTGGTCTTCATTTTCCTTCAGATTCACAGCCTGACCAATGATCCTTCAACAGTGGGGTTTTCATCCAGAAAATATGACAGCAACTTTAATGGTTCACAGGTGGAGGCCAATGGTAAGGTAATTGTGTCCTCGTTAGGGCAATTTCTTTCATCGGTGTAAACTGGGAGCTTCCACAGCACAGGGGTTGAATACTTATGCAAGCAAGATATTTCAGTTTTTTATTTTTCTTAAAAATATTTCCCAACATAAAACCAATGTCACCTTACAATAATTGATTTTGAGTTTCAGTGTTTTAAAATTAAAATAAAATTTCAATGTACCATTTGTAATTCAGTAATATGAGAGAATTGGTCAGGGGTCTGAATACTTTTGCAAGGCACTATATATATATATATATATATATATATATATATATATATATATATATATATATATATATATATATATACTGAGCATCAAAAGAAACGTATCACTTATATTTGAGCATCAAAAGGAACGTATCACGTATATTTGGATAATATTCAATAGATGTGATCGAAAAATGACAAACTGTTTTTTAGAGCAGGTGCAGTGACTTTATTGTGCTGATTTAACAATTGACATCACAAAGATGCTGCAAAATTATCTGTTGATCTTGAGCAGGTGTTGTGACTCTTGATTGCCCAGTTCGTGGCCTGTCATTGACAGCGTGTCTGGTTATACCGTCTCGCCAGGTTTGAAATTGCTGGCTGTGTGCACCCAAGACGGCGAGCCACAGTATGCTGCCCTAGGCCAGCCTCCAACATGCCGATTGCACGAAGGCGCTGTTCTCTTGACAGACGTGGGATATTGTTTTTTTTCTGCGATTTTCTTTATTGATTTTATTCAAGCTTGCAATTCAACAGCTGAAATCACTCCATATCCAGTGTCCAATCAACTGTCACTAATTAGGTGATTAAGTACATATGCTTCAGTCAGTCACTGAAGCGTGTCATGGTCAAGGATGAATGATCGAGTGATTTATAAAGAAACCAAAAACATTTCATCAATGTCCATCATTTACATACCTTATTTTTTTCGACAATAAATGTGTTATAATAGTGATACGTTTCTTTTGATGCTCGGTATAGTAAAACAGTGCTTTTGACATGGCAAGTATTTTGAACTGCTTTACTTGGGGAATAATTACCTTCTAAAGAACAGTACTTGCTTTTCTTTGTTTAACATTTTCCTTTAATAAACTACATGTGGGAATTCTAGGTGTAGCACTGTGCAAAGACTTGCATGTATTTACATTTAATGTGTGTTCAGTAAGTACATACTGTACATTTTATGCTGAAACATCTGCCCAGTTTTGTAAGTTTGCAATTACTAAAACCGTAACTTCCAACAGCAAGGTTTCCTTGGTTTCATAGAGCTTCTTAATTGTAATAAATAAATAAACATTTGCTTCTCTACTCTCAGCAGTTAGTCCTTCAGTTTGGTTTTGCCCCAGGAGTTTCAGTCAAAATGATCATTGGCCAGTTTCACCCATGTATGAGGCTAATACCAGTCGGAATCACGACCCCATCCATTGTAGCGACCCACAGTTTGGGAACTGCTGCCTTAAACTGTTCTGTACAGTTCTGTAACACAGCAAGTGTGCCTGTACAGACATAATGGGGCAGCAGTGTGGAGTAGTGGTTAGGGCTCTGGACTCTTGACCGGAGGGTCGTGGGTTCAATCCCAGGTGGGGGACACTGCTGCTGTACCCTTGAGCAAGGTACTTTACGTAGATTGCTCCAGTAAAAAAAAAAACCCAACTGTATAAATGGGTAATTGTATGTAAAAATAATGTGATATCTTGTAACAATTGTAAGCCGCCCTGGATAAGGGCGTCTGCTAATAAATAAATAATAATAATAATAATAATAATAATGCCAGCATGCATCCTTCATATTTTTCCTAATCATCTAACTGTTACATGGATGAATCTTTCATGCAGTCTTTTTGAAAAAGAGAAAAGGGAGGTTTTAGTGAAAAAATAAGAAAAAAAAAATTACAATGCTAGTGACCAACTAGTGAACCACTATTAGCAATTTTGCATGGCTGGTGAATATCTGGATAAAATTGCTAACCTGTCTAATATCAGTATAAACAGCTTTTTGGGTCCTGATCAGCAGCCAGTCATGTGCCCACAGTAGTCTGTTTTTCATAGTTTTTTTTCTTGCACTGACTTGAGGACACTTGTCAAGCTTTATAAAGTTCAGGTCACTTTAGAGGACAGGCATGGGAGGAGGAAAACAAATCCTGCAACATGGTTGGTCGTTTCAGTATAATGGCAGAAAAAACGGCAGAACAGTATACTGTATATCCGTAGATGCCAGATAATGCAGTCGCTGCATTGTGCAATATGCTTACATTCCATTGTATCTGCAGGAGAAGAATAGCTGACAAGGGATCAACACCTGAACCAGAACAGAAGGACAAAAATGTAAGTGTGAAGCCAATTGAAGCAAATTGTTGTTATGGAGAAATCCTCATATCATTAAAAGTGACGTGTCTCGTAAAGCTTTGTGCCCAAAACAGGGTTTTACAATAAATTCAATTTAAATGGTAAATTATTTAATATCTTTTGGGAAAATTAAACCTTGAAGGATTATTTTATTCTGCTTTAAACAGGATGAGTCTGAAGTTACGACCCCTAAACTCCCTGCAACAAGCACACCAGGTGAGTAGATTAAGTACAGCAAAAGCTACCTGTAAAGACCATTTGGTTGCACACAATGGCACCAGCATTTTTTGTGTTTTTTGGGGTTTTTTTTGTTTTTTGTTTTGTTTTGTGTTTTTTAAAAGGCGTAGTAGATCTGGCACAAAATGTTAGTTTAATTTAATAGAAAAGTTTCAATTTTCATTATAATGATTTTAAAACAACCACAGCATCTCTTCTTCCAATGTAATGTATATCACTGATGAATTATCAGTGCTGCCAACTGCCTCTCTTTCTTGTCTGCTTGCAGAGCTCTTTTTTACAATCTTGTCTGTATTATGTTATCTGTTCCAATATTACATCAACAGAAACAGCTGGTTAAAGGGATGGTTAAAGATGCTATTTTTATATAGGAAAATATGCCTTTATTACATTCAGTATAAAATAATGTTTCTACCCACATGACAAAAATGAAACCACCATTGGTGTAAACTAACCAACCTAAAAATTTGAGAAAAAAAGTAATTTGAAACTAAGTCAAAAAACAATTTTAACACATACATAATTATGACACTCTGTTTTGGTTAACTTTGGCGTGTTGTTATCCTAAGTGAATCAATCTTTATTTTATATAGTGCCTTTCATAGTGGACCGCCATCACAAAAGCGCTTTTACAAGTGTCGTGGAATTTTCTGCATACAATGCTGCAGACCCCGGTCCTGTACTGAAAACAATAGAGCAGAGACAAGTTGGAACAAACTCACACTTTATTAGTTTGCAAACTGGAGCATTCAACAGAGTGTCACAGACTCTGCAAGCAACCGCAAAGAAGGCTCAAAAAACACTAGGTCAACAGTTCCTTATATCTGAAAACAGGGCTGCTGACCTTGGCAACATTGAGGAGGAATTATCGCTGTCTCAAAATATTATCATTTTGAGACAGTGCCCTATTCTTATGTACTCATGCACTTCTCTGAGAACAGGGCTGCTGACCTTGAGCACATTCCAGTGTGTTAGTTTAACATTGTAAATTTAATACTTTGTTAACTTTAAACTCCATATAATATCATTATTCAGGTTATACAAGTCACAGAAATCATCAAAACACATTAAATTAAAACTTTTAGTATGATTAGTCTAAATTACTACAATTAATCAGTTCTTCTAAGACATCCCTCCTTTTGTAATATTCATTACAACTATTGTTAGACAGAATAATTATACAACATCATCATCCATATCCCTGAAAGGGTCATTATCTTCATTACGTAGGTTCTCAGTAGTAAGCAGTGACATGATTAGAGCATTATCCAAAGTTTTAGTACAAAGCTTTTTTACACAAGTGATTAATATCATTAATGCAATTATCACAACCAACCCATATATTACCCAGTGAAACAGGTTTGTTCCCCAGAACCCAAATATAGATTGGATCCAGGAGAACGGGTCCCAATCGGTATCATGAGCATGTTCATTGACCAACCGTTCCCGGAGTGTAGACAAATGCTGTACTACCTCGGTTAAATTTGTATCTCCGTCTGGTATGTATGTGCAACAGTGTTCCCCCACTAGGTGGCAGACTCCCCTTGCTCTGCTAGCAACATATCCAATACCATTCGATTTTGCATTACCATAATTCTGATGGCTCTTATTTCAGGTTGCATTATCTGGAAACCTTCAGTGGTCAGGTTAGTCAATGTTTCTAGCTCATACGCTACTTTGTCAATTTAGATGCGCATTCTGGCTCACCCCAACCCATGGGAATAATGCCCCGCTAGTTTATCTCCCCTTCCAGATCTGCGAGAATCAAGAGGAACATCATTGGGGAGGAAAACTGACTCCGCTTAACTCTTTTGTGTACCTTATGTGATTCATTCACCTTGAACACTTTCATGGTGGTATTGAGAGTTACGAAAGCACAACACCGAACCAATGCTTTGGCAGGCTAAGATAAACCGCCTGCCCACATACCCAATAGTGATTCATAAATGTCCCTGCCCGTCCTCACCAGGGCCCAATTTTATGGGATGGGCTTGTATTAAGGTATCACCAATTTGAAGGGAATTACTCATCCTCGTCCTTTTAGGAGATCAGTGGTTGACTGTTTCTCATAATGTACGTAAGTTACACAATTTGACAAACCCATATATCTACCTTCAGCCACATTCCCCCTACACCAGCAGAGAGTTTTGTTTGTGAAGGGAGCAGTTCTTGGCATCACTTGGGCCATTGGAGTGGGCTGTGGTGTCTTTCGGCTTATCAATTTATCACACCAACTAATATGTAGCAAGAGACTACTGTTATCATAGCAATTTGTATCAAGTGTGGGGTCGAACATAGATAATAGGCTTTTTGAGTTATCGGAACCAGAGGAGAGGCGAGAGGAGGTTATACTATGCATAATCATTATACAATTATCGCGGTCTGATCCACCTCCTGCAGTAACAGTTACAACGGCCATAGCAGGGCCCAATACACTGGATGGGACTTCCACAGGATATAAGGGAAAAGGCTCCTCCGCTGAGTGAGTCATAATGGAACATACATAACAGGATTCAGTAATGTTCAACGTGTTCCGTACAGAGTGATTAAGCATTGCCCACCACCTGTTGTCGGCATGTTTCCTGCCATGTTCATTGCTCCAAACATGGAGTGTCCTTTTGTTCGGTTCATCCCAGGTTGGCTGTCATTACCGTTAATACTGTGGTTATTGTCTCCTGGGAGTTCAGTTATTATAAAAATAAGGAGTACAACCAGAATGCTGCTGAACAAAGACACAGTCATGAGTCGAAAACTCCAATCATTCCAGGGCCACGGTCTGTGTGGTCGGGCTCCACTAGCCGGTACATCCTCAGGATCGTGGGGTACCTTCCTGCAGTGGCTGGCGTGTGTCCACGTTGGTCTTTCTGCAACCTTGACTGCCGTTGGCGTTGTCAACAGCACCTGGAACGGGCCTCCCCAGCTGTTGGTGCCAGTACTTTCTCCGGAGGTCCTTGATCACTACCCAGTCCCCAGGGCGAATGCTGTGTCCGGGTCCTTCAGCTGGATCCAGCAAGGCAGCTCGCACCCTAAGGAAGAAATCCTTAAGCACACTGTTAAGCGCAACACAGTAATTTACCATTTCGTCATCACATCCCTGGAGTGTCAGCCGGTGCCTGGTAAGAGGCAAGTGATTAGGCATACACATTACTCTTCCTGTCAAAACCTCATGTGGGCTCAGACCATGTGCAGCATGAGGCGTCCCCTCATGTACATCAAAGCCAGAGGGAGAACGGTGCCCCAGGCCAACCCAGTTTCAGCACACAGTTTAGTTAGCTTACTTTTTAATGTTTGGTTGGCTCTCTCTACAGCCCCCACTTTGTGGATGGTAGGCACAGTGTCTCTTTAAGTCAATGTGGAAGGAGTCCCGAGGCAATTAATGATTTCGTTCACAAAATGTGAGCCGTTGTCTGAGCTCAACTTCATTGGTACCCGTGGCGGGTATTATTTCTTTGATCAACACACGAGCTACTGCTAGCGCAGAAGCATGTTTTACAGGGAATGCCTCCACCCACCTTGAGAACATATCAATGAGAACCAGACAATACTTCTTCCCTTGCCAGGGTGTTAATTCAATAAAATCCATCATCACATGATCAAAAGGCTGATTGGGTTTTGGATGGGCTGCCATGGGGACACCGGTCCCTTTCCCCATGTTGTTTTGCATACATATTACACATCTTGAACAGTACTGTTCAGCAAAAGCAGTAAACCCAACACAATACCAGAATTTATATACATAACTTACTACCCCTCCTTTTGACACATGGTCAAGACCGTGTGCCCATTTACACATTAGGGGATAACAGGCTCTGGGTAGTATAGGCTTCCCGTTTGGCCCCAGCCAGAGCCCGGCCTCTGTTCTACCCCCCTCCTTCTCATCCGCCTACTTGCGCTTGATAGTACTGTATTTGCACTACTTGTAGTTTCTTCTGTTCCTTTTCTTTATCTTCCTTCTTCTTCTGTACTTTTGCCAGTTGTTGTCGGTTTTGATGCACGATGTGCGTCAGAAGGTGTTCCAACTCTCTTGTTTCCCAGCCAATACAGGACTGGGCTACAGATCCTCTGAGATCGGGTTTCAGCATTTCATTAAAGTGGGCATCTGTTGGTTTTAGTCCACTGTGATCTCGATAACATTTTAACAAGCGGGCATAGTAATCATCCCATGATTCATCGTTCCCTTGTTTGCAATTATGTATCATAGTCCAGTCTGGTAATACGGGACGGTTTCTCTTCCTCCTGGCTGGGGCTGGTCGGAGCTGAGGATTCGCCTTCTGATCTGGAACTGGCCGTCACAGTACTGCTTGATTCTTCAGACTCACTCTCACTCTCTTCTCTGTGTTCAGGCAGGGCGGTGCAGACGGGAAGCTGCTGAAAAGGGAGGGGTGCCAGGCGTTCTAGCTTCTTGTCCCTACTTGTTTTCTTATTCTGCACTGTCTGCATCATAAGCTCCTTTTTCCCTTTCTCCTGTCTTTCTAACACTTCCTCTGCCATTTTCCCACTTTCTAAAACTCTGTCCTGCAAATAGCTAACTTGCTTACACTCAATGTTCCTCCAGAGGGAAGCTGGATTTAGCGTACCATAAGTCACTCTGTCCCAGTGGACCTGATCCCCATCTGTCATGTAATTTTTTCTGACATCCTGTCAGACTTTTACAGTCGACATTGGTCACCTTACTTGTTGCCGCACCCATTATCTCACCTACAGATTCTACTGTTTTTAGACACGCTTTCTAATTTTATATTATTTTGCCAAACTGTAAATCCTCCAATTTTAACACAAATCGCCCACTTATTGTAATATTTTCTTTTAGGAAATGAATCTACTATTCGTCCAGTCCACTGACATGAACTCTTTCCTAAGGTTAGTTTATACAGTATACACTTAAACACCTGGATTTCAGTTTTGGCCAAGTATTTTTACACAATCACGTATTCTCCTTGCACTTGAATACGTTATATCCTGACATAATGCTCGAAATGCTCGGCGTAGCCTCGAGAGAGAGAGAGAGAGAGAGAGAAGAGGAAAAGAAAGAGATTACACGAGATTACTTCACACTACACAACAAGTTATTCACAACTCACAGTAAGACGTCTATTCAATTTGGTTACCCTGTACTAGTACAAGCACTGTGGCTTTCTCCGTTAGATCACAACCTGCGCATCCCGAGCAGTGCTATGACAGTTCTCTCATAATCTGCCTCACCGTCACGGGGGTTAGTGATCACAGCCTCACAGTGCTCTGACCACTTGGTCTCCTGTGCAGTGCCAGTAACAGTTTCCGTAAACTGTCCCACTCACAGGGTCAGCCTTGTAGTTCTATGGGGTCTACCCTGACTACTTGGTCTCCTGTGCATCACAGGGTCAGCCTTGTAGTTCTCTGGGGTCTATTCCTAATTAAATTGCTGGTCCAGATTGTCTCTACTCACCACCTCAGCAGGGCTGTTTTGTTCGGGATCCTTTATCCGCCTCACTGACGCCCCCAGCCAGATTCGAAGCGGACTCCGCCAACCCTCTTAGTTGCGGGCGTCCTGACCCAAGTTAAGGATAGGTCTCACCGGTGATTTACTCCGTTTCCGGGACGATCAGCGGACGGAGTTCAGGATCCCATCCTCGCCGCCATATATGTCGTGGAATTTTCTGCATACAATGCTGCAGACCCGGTCCTGTACTGAAAACAATAGAGCAGAGACAAGTTGGAACAAACTCACACTTTATTAGTTTGCAAACTGGAGCATTCAACAGAGTGTCACAGACTCTGCAAGCAACCGCAAAGAAGGCTCAAAAACACTAGGTCAACAGTTCCTTATATCTGAAAACAGGGCTGCTGACCTTGGCAACATTGAGGAGGAATTATCGCTGTCTCAAAATATTATCATTTTGAGACAGTGCCCTATTCTTATGTACTCATGCACTTCTCTGAGAACAGGGCTGCTGACCTTGAGCACATTCCAGTGTGTTAGTTTAACATTGTAAATTTAATACTTTGTTAACTTTAAACTCCATATAATATCATTATTCAGGTTATACAAGTCACAGAAATCATCAAAACACATTAAATTAAAACTTTTAGTATGATTAGTCTAAATTACTACAATTAATCAGTTCTTCTAAGACACAAGATACAGTAAAAAAAAAAAAAAAACAATGCAAGTGTTCAAATTGAAGGACAAAAATATGTTGACAGTTCAGAATCATCGTGTCATAACTGAGAATATATTGCAAAGTGTAATCCATTACATATATTAATTGTCTTTTTTGTTTGTTTGTATTTTTCAGACATGGCCAGAAAACCTTGGGAAAGAACAAATCCCATGAATGGTAGCAAATCACCTGTTATAAATAGGTAATGTATTTAAAATCTAAATTACTCCCGTTAGAATTATCCACAAATCTGGTTTGAGAAAAAAAAAAAATCATCTGTACATTTTCTAAAGTGTTCTCACTTTGTAAATGAACCACTGCAGAATCTAGATAGTTTCTCAGCATCTGATCAAACTGATTTGCTTTGTGTTTCTTCAGGGATAGCGCTGGCAATTTTCTTTTCTTTTTTAAATCAACTGTTTCAGCAGCTTGTAACAATGTATTTTAACAATACTAAAGCACATTGTAATGCTTGCTTGGATTGTACAAGTATGTGCATTTCACTGTTACTGTCTTGGAATATATTTTTATAGACAATACTTGTGCTGGGATGAACACAGTATTTTCATGTTGGATATTCGCTCATAATTTAAATATTCGTTCGGGTATTCATTTGTTTTCAAAAAGTAATACAAACCATTATATTGCTCAGAATGTAGGCAGAGACAGCATAGCAGCAGGGACAGGAGTGTGTAGCCTGTGTGTGTGCCTTTATTTTACAGCAAGACGTTACAATATGTCACACGTTAAAGTAGAAAAATATCCCAGGAGTAAAAATACGTTGTGTAGGCCTACTTTACCCCAGTGAATTAACCACAAAACAAAGGATGCCAAATAGCAGTACAAGTTAAATGTTTTGTTTATTCCCAAAATAAATAGCACATAAAGTTGAAACCACATTTTATTTATTTTGTACTTTTTTTCATTCTTTGCCATTGCTATGTCTTCGCAGTAAACAGTGGCAATAGACAATAGTTTGTAGCTCAACAAGCAAACGAAAACTGAAATGTAACTTTAAACATTTCAAATAAAACAAACGTGGAAATGGTGTTGTAAAATGAAGGGGGGAAAAAAGCTCATGATTTTTGGTTCTCGTTTATTACATTCTACATAACAGAAGGTCGCAACAAAACATATATAATATATACAATCAGTGGTTTGCAAAGTTTTCACATTTTGTTGAATTACAAATAATGTATGCACAGTTTTTCAAACAAACTTTTTTTTATTCAAAGCTGTAGTGGTTAAACTGAACACTGTTATATGAGGAGGTTAAATGTCAGCAAAACTTACAAAGAAAGTGTACAAAATGAAATTTACTGGTTGCATAAGTATTCAGCCCCTTAAGTCAGTACTTGGTAGAAGCACATTTTGCAGCAATTACTGCTATGAGTCTTTTTGGATAGGTCTCTACTAGCTTTGCACAGTAGGATGGTGAAATTCTTTCCCATTCTTCACGGGAAAATTGCTCCAGTTCTGATAAGTTTGTTGGGGATCGTCGATGGACTGCAATCTTCAAGTCTCGCCATAAATTTTCGATTGGATTCAAGTCAGGACTTTGACTGGGCCACTCAAGAACATTAATTCTCTTCTTGTTCAACCACTCCAGTGTGGCTTTGGCTTTGTGCTTTGGGTCATTGTCCTGCTGAAATGTGAATTTCCTCCGCAGTTTCAGAGTCTTGGCTGACTCAAACAGGTTTTCCTCAAGGATTCGCTTGTACTTTGCACCATCCAATCTCCCCTCTATCCTGACAAGCTTCCCAGTCCCTGCTGAAGAGAAGCATCCCCATAACATGATGATGCTGCCACCACCATGCTTGACAGTTGGGGTGGTGTTGACTGGGTGATGTGCAGTGTTGGGCTTGCGCCAGACATAACGCTTGGAATTTAGACCGAAAAGTTCAATTTTTGTCTCCTCTGACCACAAAACCTTTTTCCACATGTCTGCAGTATCATCTACATGCTTTTTCGCAAACTCCATACGTGATTTAAGATGAGGCTTTTTGAGTAATAGCTTCTTTCTTGCCACCTGTCCATACAAGCCAGCTTTGTGTAGGGACCGGCTTATTGTTGATGTGTGAACGCTGACTCCCATCTCAGGACACAAAACTTTGCATTTCTCTCAGTTCTCACATTGTTGGCTTCAGAGTGACATCCCAAACCAGTTTCCTACTTGCCACGCTGCTCAGTTTGGGAGGGCAACCTGATCTGAGTAGTGTCTGGGTGGTATGATGCAACTTCCACTTCTTAATGATGGACTTCACTGTGCTGAGAGGGATAATCAGCGCCTTTTGAAATGTTCTTGTACCCTTCTCCTGCTCTGTGCCTCTCTACCACTATATACCTGACTTGTTTTGAAAGCTTCATAGTTGCTTTGTTGGATCACTGTGTGAGTTGCAGCTTGAAAGTCTATATATACCTGAGGGAAATTATCTACAAGTTAAACCACTTTGAGTACACACAGGCTGAAACCATTTCACTAATTTTGTGACCTTTCAACCAAATCATTTGCACCTGAGCTGATTTAGGTCTGCAGTAGCAAAGGGGTTGAATACTTATGCAACTGAGATTAATCTGTTTTTCTCTGTAACTCTTACTTATTTATATTCCATATGCATTTTTTTAACTTTATCAATGTGGAGTAGCTTGTGTAGATTCTACATGTAAAGTCTAATTTGAAAGCGTCGTGGAGTACGCTCAGGTGCCAACAAAATGTGAAAACTTTGCAGGGGGGTGAATACTTCTGCAAACCACTGTATATAAAAATCACTAACAACATTTCCAGCAAGTTGGACACTGTTTAAGCGAGGCATTTCAGAATGACATGTTTGCTTTTTTTCTGTCCCATGAGATTCTGCCTCGCTCGCAACGCTTTTTTGACCCAGGTGGCCTTCCATAGAGATCACTATGCGTGTGCACGTATAATCTGGTTTGTTTACTTTTTGCTATCTAAACCTTTTAAATAGAGGATCAAGAACTGCTGTGATGATCCTGTGTTTTTTTTTGTTTGTTTGTTTTTTTTCACATATCACACAGAGCTCTTTTTCATATGCCATTTTTTAAACTGTCACGCAACTTCTGGTGAGACGGTAAATAACTGCAAGGTATTTTTAGCGAATACGAACATTTGATTTTTGTATCCAAATACATATCCGAATACTCGAACGAATATTTTTTGACATTTGTCCCGGCACTACACAATACACAGTACTGAAAGCAGCCATGCAAAATATGGGTATGCTCAGCAGACAAGTACATCACCTTTTATAGGTTGTTCTGTAAAGCCAACTGTGGCAAAGTGGGAAAGTGTGTGCAGGTGAAGGTAATACAGCAGTGCAGAAGAAACAGACAGACAACGATATCCAGGTGCAAGGGTGTTTATTGATTATAATTGTCCAGAGCCTGATGGCAAACAACTGTAAATAATAATGATGAAAAGTGATACAGCGGCATGTATCAATTATCTGTAATCCCCAGGTTTGACCTGTAACCAAAAGTCCCGTTCTTTTTACACCCACACAAAACACATGCACAGGTACTACAGTGAGTGAATTAGTGCTCATGGTGTAAAAGACAGTTCTCCGTTAAACAAGGGAAGTGCTGGTGTCCGGGTTTGATGCTGGCCTTCGGCTACAGCTCTGGATTGTGTTTGTAGTGTAAATCAAACAGTTTTTACTAAGCAAACAAACACAACACTCACGTTCTCGTATCACAGGGTTCTCCTTCTAGGTTGTTCTAATCATTTACAAAGGAACAGATCACTTTCACTACGTCCCCTATTTATATCCTCCCTCATGACCCCTTGGTTAACGAGCGCATCCGCTCCTCCAATCCGTGGATGCCACGCCGTTTCCCATCTGGGTCGTTGAGTTTGGGTACCGTAGCTCCGCCCCTTTTCTAGACGGCAGACTTCCATCTAACCCTGGGAATAAACTGTCACTGCCATTTAGTCCAAGGTACTCTGTTTCCTTTACACAGTGCCTTGCAGGTCGGGATGGAGATCTAACGCCAAGAATCATTCGATCTCTGTCACACAACACATTCTCTTTCTTTTTTAAGGCGGTTGAAATTAGTCATCATTGATTGCAATATTTAAAAAATCGTGTAATGGTTGAAAAATATATAAATGTAGTGATAGAACAGTTCCCTTTCAAGTACGAAATGTAACCATTACCCTATGGGTATTACCTCCTAAAGAGAAATCTGAATATTGTATACCAAAGCTGCTCAGCGAGCCTGTGACACAGTGATGGCCCAACCCCAAGGGCACAAAAGGACTGGCTCACAGATCTCGGTGCCGTTTTTCCTTTCAAGACTGCTTCTATCTGTATATATTTCACATTATATGTGATATTTTAAATAATCACTGCAATAGTTTTTACTAATTACGCGTTTTGTGTGTTCTACAGCCTGTTGCTTGTTACATCCCGCTGCGGCCTTGTGCTGGTACTGCGCCTGATATACCAAAGTTGAGTAAATGTACTCACTAAATTTTAAAAATATCAATCTGTGTTGCTTTTAATTCAGCATAAATTTAATTATTTTACATTATTTTGTTGTCAAATATGCACAACAAAATATTGTCTCTTTGTTTCAAAGCTTTTTAATGGAGATTTATTCAACTTGAGTTCCCGTTCAAGTACGAAATGTAACCATTACCGAACGAGTATTTACCTCCTAAAGACCTGAATCCTGAATATTGTAAACCAAAGCTGCTCACCAAGCCTGTGACGCAGTCGTGACACCGCCCCCGAGGGATCAAAAAGGACTGTGCTCACAGATCTGTGTCATTTTTCCTTTCAAGATTGACCTGACAGAGAGCCTTGTTCAGATAAGTACAATTGTTTCTTATATCTGTATATATTTTACCTATTTATGTGATATTAAGCAAATCAACCCAGTACCCAACCCGGTTCCAGTCCGCTACCGACCGGTGCTCAAGTCACCGATCTGGTACCAAAACGGTCTCGCTCGGGTCTTAATTCGCCCTGTCAATATCTGTAAGCAGATTGAGGCAGCACCTGTACAACTGTATCTGTACACTGTAGGGGTGTGCGATAATACCGATATACCGGTATGTTGCAATATTGATCAGGCAATACAATAACTGGTATTTGAACAATAATGCCAGTATTTTTGGTTTAACTGATTCAGGAAATAATCGCATCCTGTGAAAACTTGTAATGCTAGTAGTGCTAATAGAAAAGAAAATATGGCAGAAGCACACTGAGATTTTGAGCTGCTTAAATTCTGCACAGTAAAGTCACATGTGTGGAATAGTTTCCTAATAAACAAAATCTAAAAAGGATGGCTGTATAACATCAAACATTTAAGAACTGTATCGGTGCAATTTTAATAGTTTTTACATTTATTTTTAAAGACTATCTGCCAACAGTTCTGGGCAATGTGTGGAGGCTGGAGGCTGTGTGGTCCAGTGGTTAAAGAAAAGGGCTTGTAACTAGGAGGTCCCCGGTTCAAATCCCACCTCAGCCACTGACTCATTGTGTGACCCTGAGCAAGTCACTTAACCTCCTTGTGCTCCGTCTTTCGGGTGAGACGTAGTTGTAAGTGACTCTGCAGCTGATGCATAGTTCACACACCCTAGTCTCTGTATGTCGCCTTGGATAAAGGCACCTGCTAAATAAATAAATAAACAAACAATGTAATTTTACACTATTTTCCCCCTGGACCTATCGCATTTGATCTCATCAGATAAAAAAAAACAAAAAAAACAGCAGTTCTGGTACTTTAAGTTGTGAGGGGGGGGAAAAAAAGCAAAGCAGATACATAAACAAATAGTTTATAACATTACTCATTAGTATTTCTTTTTTATTTAAATAAATGTGTAGCACTTATTTATGCTTTTGTGATGTATATTAAATCTTAAAAGCAAGGTAATTCATTTTATTCCAAACACCAGGTCTCTGCACAAAAATTAGTTACTGGATATTTCATATTACATTCTAATACTTTATCATGCCCGGGTTCTATCCCTGTGAGGTGCAAGGCCAGTTTGCCTGTTGAGGACAAGTACGGCAGGTGCTCCTCCTGCCTGGGGACAGAGCACGCCAAGGAGACACTGGTTAATTGCAGCTTCTGCAAATTGTGTGCCCCTTTTTTTCCAAGCTGACGCTTGAGAAGCGACTATGCCACAGTTCTATGGAGCACTCTGCGTCCCTTACTCCTGCTCAGGGCTTTTCCCCATCATCCTCTTGGAGAGATGGCTGCGTCCTCACCCCATGGCTTTGTGCCAAGGGAGAGAGTACAATGCACCCGGGAAAGTAGCCCAAGCAGGAGACCGTCCCACGGTCTTCCTCATTCTCCTCACACTCTGCCTCATTCCCCTGTGAGCGCAGTCCTTTTGTGCCCTTGGGGGCGAGTGCATGACTGTCACAGGCTCGCTGAGCAGCTTTGGTATACAATATTCAGGTTTTGGGTCTTCAGGATGTAAATAGCCATATGGTAATGGTTGCATTTTTATTTCAGGGAACAAGGGTTAATAATAACTTAACGTTTTTGTGGGTTCCACGTAGGGTAAAACAGCTGTGTAACATTGTTTTGTTGATACTTTTAAGGAGTCAAATACCTGAATATTAGTTACATTTAGAATCATCACTTAGGTGTAGATTTTTAGTCTGTATATTGTGCATGTACCAGTCCTTCGATCATTGTGCAGGAGACCTAATCTCTTGTGCATGTACAGTAGAAAGGCACCATAACATTTTTCATTAGCAGGCTCCAGAACAAGTCTGTTAAAAGCTAGTTTTTTTTTTACCCTCAAACAGGATTCACCATGTAAAAATCAGATGGTTTCTGACAGCATGGTCTGTGAATCATTTAAGCAGGTATACAAACCTGTGTAGTTTGAGAAATGTGTTTTTTATATATTTCTGTTGTGTTCAATGTGATCAGTGGGGCAGTGTTTTTTTCAGAGTTTCAAACAAGATAATCGCCACACCTGATGTGAGCGGATAATTAGCACATACCTGTTAAATGGGCATGTGTCACAATTTTCCCTTTCCATAATACATTGTTAATAATTTTTAGTAAGTCAAATCTTCTCTATGGGAATACAGCCTTTTCGGTTCCTTCATGTGCAACAGCTGACTGTATTTGTAAATGCAGTTGTTGGCAAAAGGGGCATCCTTTCCATTTATTTATTTTTTTGGTGATTACCTTGTTGCCACATCTTGTTCCAGTTGATTCTTTGACAGAGTGCATGAATGTGAGACATCCCCTTTCTCTATGTTTGATTACAGTGTAATCAGCCACGATTCCTTTATCAAAATGGAGCCTCCCTAATGACTCCTCCCTCCTTTGTTGCACATGTCTGCTGTATTGCATTAATGTACTTAGTTAAGAAGTGTTTATCATAGAATATTGTGTTTCTGTCCAGGGTTTAATGTTAAAGCCATTGTCCTTTTTATTTATTATGCATTTTGATCAAGGTTCATTTTTTTTTTTTTTTGGTACTTGTACATACTGTTGTAACTGGGTGGACGGTGCAGAGGATGGCAAGAACTCGTGATACGTGGTGATTTGGGGATTTTTAAGCACTTTCCTTGTGCAATGTTATTGTATGCTGTCCTTTTCAGTAAACTCCCCAAACTCCCTTCACCCACAAAACAATTGAAACCAGAATGTTTTTATTAAATAATACCCTGGTCCCTTCCTGAATATATACAGTAGTTTGCAGAAGTATTCACCTCCCTGCAAAGTTATATATATATATATATATATATATATTAATCACTTCAACTCCAGATGTAAAAATGAAACCCCTTCCCAGGTGCCAGATTTAGAAAATAATAATGTTTTCAAACCTGTAATTGGTATGAAATGTTAACATATGCTGACTAAAACATAAATAAATGACCTAAACTGTGGTTTTCATTAACCCTTTATGCTCCTGTCTACTACATACCCATATTCAATATAGAGATAAAAACAAGGTTTTTTTTTAACAATGAAAACCAAAAACGCTAATAACAATAATAATCAGTAAACAGTAATTATCAAATACAAATCAAACAACATCAAAACGTGTGCCATTATCTTATGATTGGGCTACCGCAGAGAAAATACAGATATTCAGTTGGTTGATCGTATCACAGAGGCCCTTCAGGAAATATGTTGTACAAGCACAGCATAAGCGATCAGCACTGTCAACAGACTACTGTGACTCTTTTGTTAGAAAACGTGTTTAAAGCTTTATTTATTTTCCCACGCTATGGGAATATTAAAGCTTTATTTATTTTCCCACGCTATCTGCCAGAAATGTGTTCACGACTCATAATTCAAGAACAGCTGCCGCGGACACGATTGCCTGGCTTCGCGGGCACCACTTTGAGGACTACTGGTGTACATCCTGCTGTCTACAGATCAATAGGTTACATATTTCTTTCATACACATCCTAATGTTTATGTTTTTTATTCGCTCCGTTCGCGACTGATGTGCACTGGCTCTTAAAAAAAAAAAAATACAGAGACTGATGTTACTGTTCGGTACCAAGTGCACTGTCCTGGTCCCGGAGTGTCTCCACCGTATGGCCCACAAGCTTCTGCTGTGGGTACATCAGAACCTCCGCTCACTCAGGGCAGTTCACCTCCCTGGGGTTATCAACTGGGCTGCGGACCTCTTCTCGAGAGTGGTCCCTGGCGGTGCAGAATGGAAGCTCCATCCCGAGATCATGAGCCTCATTTGGGAGAGATTCGTGAAAGCAGAGGAAGACCTCTTTGCCTCTCAAGGGTCAGCACACTGTCCCCTGTGGTTCTCCATAAAGGGAGATGGGGGAACTCTCGGATTTTTTCCACCGCTTGCGCTGCTCCCACTATGTCTGGAGCCGATCAGTTAGGACCTGGCTCAGGAGAGTTCGGTTCTCCTCCCTGATGCAGCTCCTAATTGACCAGCCGTGGGAACTGCCAATGCGCCGCGACCTGCTCAGCCAGGCGCAGGGCACTTTGTGGCCCCCCAAACCATTGAGCCTATAGCTCTGGGTCTGGCCCCTGAACGGCTGCATTTGAGCCGTCTAGGGTTATCGAACAGCGTGATTGACACCCTGCAAAACGCCAGGGCAGCCTCTACCCGTTCCCAATATGGGTACAGGTAGGGCGTGTTTCAGGCGTGGTGCTTGTCTCGTGGGTTTGAACCCATGACATGCCCCATGGTAGTTATACCGCAATTTTTACAGGACCTTTTTGATGAGGGCAATTTTTGAAAGGCATCTGGCGGCTTAGGCCACCTTTTAAAGGATGTAGTTCCTCATTGGAGGTTGAATGTAGTATTTAATGTACTGATGAAACCTCAGTTTTGAGCCCATGCCAATTTTTGTCTTTCAAGACAGCTTTCTTGCAATCACCTCCGCAAAGCGGGTGAGTCGCCTGTCGAAAGCCTGTCTAACTTTTTCAGAGAACATAAAGTTTACAAACGAGAGGAGGCCATTCAGCCCATCTTGCTTGTTTGGTTGTTAGTAGCTTATTGATCCCAGAATCTCATCAAGCAGCTTCTTGAAGAATCCCAGGGTGTCAGCTTCAACAACATTATTGAGGAGTTGGTTCCAGACCCTCACAATTCTTTGTGTAAAAATGTGCCTCCTTGTTTCTTCAGGTCAAAAAAGTCCCCTGGGTCAACATTGTCTATATCTTTTAGGATTTTGAATGTTTGAATCAGATCACCGCGTAGTCTTCTTTGTTCAAGACTGAATAGATTAAATTCTTTTAGCCTGTCTGCATATGACATGCCTTTTAAACCCGGGATAATTCTGGTTGCTCTTCTTTGCACTCTTTCTAGAGCAGCAATATCCTTTTTGTAACGAGGTGACCAGAACTGAACACAATATTCTAGGTGAGGTCTTACTAATGCATTGTAAAGTTTTAACATTACTTCCCTTGATTTAAATTCAACACTTTTCACAATATATCTGAGCATCTTGTTGGCCTTTTTTATAGCTTCCCCACATTGTCTAGGTGAAGACATTTCTGAGTCAACATAAACTCCTAGGCCTTTTTCATAGATTCCTTCTTCAATTTCAGTATCTCCCATGTGATATTTATAATGCACATTTTTATTGCCTGCGTGCAGTACCTTACACTTTTCTCTATTCTATGTCATTTGCCATGTGTCTGCCCAGTTCTGAATGCTGTCTAGATCATTTTGAATGACCTTTGCTGCTGCAACGGTGTTTGCCACTCCTCCTATTTTTGTGTTGTCTGCAAATTTAACAAGCTTGCTTACTATACCAGAATCTAAATCATTAATGTAGATTAGGAATAGCAGAGGACCAATACTGATCCCTGTGGTACACCACTGGTTGCCTCACTCCATTTTGAGGTTTCTCCTCTAATCAGTACTTTCTGTTTTCTACCTGTTAACCACTCCCTAATCCATGTGCATGCATTTCCTTGAATCCCTACTGCGTTCAGTTTGAGAATTCATCTTTTATGCGGGACTTTGTCAAAAGCTTTCTGGAAATATAAATAATCCATGTTGTATGCTTTGCAATTATCCATTGTCAATGTTGCATCCTCAGAAAAGTCAAGCAGGTTAGTTAGACACGATCTCCCTTTCCTAAAACCATGCTGACTGTCTCCCAGGATATTGTTACCATATAGATAATTTTCCATTTTAGATCTTATTATAGTTTCCATAAGTTTACATATACTAGAAGTCAGGCTTATTGGTCTGTAGTTACCCGGTTCGGTTTTGTCTCCCTTTTTGTGGATCGGTATTATGTTTGCTATTTTCCAGTCTATCGGTACAACCCCTGTGTCAAGAGACTGTTGCATGATCTTGGTTAGCGGTTTGTAAATAACTTCTTTCATTTCTTTGAGTACAATTGGGAGGATCTCATCCGGCCCAGGGGATTTGTTTATTTTAAGAGCTCCAAGTCCCTTTAACACTTCTGCCTCTGTTATGCTAAAGTTTTATATGGCAGTTAATGAAGCAATTTCGTAGCTTACCTCGTACATTACAGTTCTCTTTCAAGTACTTAATATTAACCATCACTAATGGGTTATTCCCCTTTAAGAACCCAAGAACTGAAAAGCATTATGCCAACAAACTCTCGCGAGAGTGCATGACGCAATGTGAGTTGCCCCGACCAAAAGCACATTGCAGCCATTTGCAAATTCTCTTTTTCCTTTTTCACTAAGAGTGAAAGCATCTGAGCTAAGTATTACTTAGTAGTATTGCCTTGTTTTACTCACGGTCACCCGTTGTTTAAAATAATTATTATTTATTGCCAAGTTTTTGATCTAGTCAGCCCGAACTGGCAGTGAGCCAGCGGAAGCCTGCGACTTGCGTTCGCCCTCCCCCGGGTCTAGTTCACTATTACGGCAGATAACTCTCCACTGGACAGGACTCTGTTCCAGTAAAAAAAAAAAAAAAAAAGTTCTATCCCGGTTGAGAGTTTTGTTGTATATTATTTTTTGTGTATTCAGTGTTGTTTTGCATTACTGTATACCCTTTCCCTTGTTTGTCGTTATCTTACAGAAAACGGGATCGAGTTCTGTGGGCTCACAGGGCACTTTATTATGGCTGTAGTACAGAGGTTATCTTCAGGCTTGAGGATAACCTGTAACTGTGGATCTACTGAGTGTAGTATTCGTTCTGCTCATTCCACTGTTACACAGTCTTCTTGACTGTACAGCTAGCTAGCATGCATCTCTTTGTGAGATCTCCTGCTTTTTTGTGGGATTGCTGGCTGCTGTGCATTAGCACAAGGTTAGCGTTTTTTCTTCTTGTACCTCGGTACTAGAGCTGACGCAACCTTTGAAAGTGTAGAACTGTTACACAGTTAGTCGGCATGCATCTCTTCATGAGATCTCCTGCTTTTTGTGGGATTGCTGGCTGCTGCTGTTTGCGCATTAGCGCAGGGTTTGTGTTTTTTCTTCTTTGTACCTTGGTACCAGAGTTGACACAGCCTTTTAGTTATTATTCTATATTGAGACAGTACCGCGTTTTCATACGCTCAGTACTGACGGTACCGCGTTTGCATACGCTTCGGCACTGCATTTGCATACGCTTCGGTATTGACGCTACTGCGTTTTTCGCTACCCTTCAGTACCGACGGTAGGTATTTGTATTTGGTACCCAGACTGGTTCATACCAGGTCTGTTGATACCAACGGTACCCAGAACTGACGTTTGGTACCAGGCTAACTGGTTAGACTTCATACCAATAATATTTTATTGGTACCCAGACTAGTTATACTGAGTCTTTCGGTACCAACTCCCTCAGTACCTAGAACAAACACTCAGTACCAGGTTCAGTACCAAGCTAACTGTAGGTAATACTTTACATTGGGTACCCAGACAAGTTTTTACTAAGTCTGTTGATAGCAACGTCTCGGTACCTACACTAATATGTTTCACGGACTGTGGCGCCAAGCTGCCAGTAGCTGATGGCCACGAAAGATGAGTGCGCTGCTTAGGTCAGGAACACGCAGAGCGAGCTCTGGCGGACCCTGCCTTTTGTGCGCAGTGCGCTGTTTTCAGCAAGCGATCACTACATTCCAGGCTTATGCGCCAGTCGAGTGATACCCCGACACAGTTACCTCCTATGGAGGCAGCTGGTAGCATTAGGGGGCACTCTAGGGAGTGCAGTTCTGGAGAGCGCTGCTCCAGGAGCACCGTTCCAGTCATTCCAGGGATCTTAGCCGAGACCTCGCTCAACTGAGCGCGGTGCCAGTGCACGTGGCTCCAAAGAGTCCGCCTCCAGGAAGCACAGGAGGAGGAGTCCTCCTTCTTCCTCCTCATCCTCTTCCTCTCCTGCTTCTTCTCCTTCCCCGAGGAGTAAGAAGAGAAGGCACAGGTCCCGATCATCGGACCACTGGCGGTATATGTGTGAGATGTTCCAGCAACAGCAGTCAACTTTGACCCAGTTGTTGCAGGAGCGGTCTCTCTCCCCCCCTCTGCCTCTGAGTTGGGGAGTGCCATGGCCGAGCGCGACAGTTGAGAGGTGCTCTGTTTATGACGAGCGTAAGGAGATACCCTCTGAGGTCCCGCCCATCCACCCGGATTTTTGGCAGGAACTGACCTCATCGTGGCAACACCCGGCCACAGCCCCTGCAGTCCCTCAGTCGGGTACGACCTATAGGGTTCACGAGGGGGATAAAATAGGTTTGGTCCAGTTTCCCTCTGTCGGGTCAACTATTCCAGCCTTGGCACAGCCAGCGAACCTTGCGCTGCTGTCCAAAGATGCTGCTTGTCCGAACAAGCAATGTTGTTATGTTACGGAGGTCCTTCTGAAGAAGGCTTACTCCGCTGATGCCTTCGTTGCCCAGTTGGGCAACTACAATACATGTTTGGTGGCTTACCAGAGCTCATTTGGAGCTCCGCTGCTGAGGGGGGACTTACCCTCGATCAGACAGAGGAGTTGCGGCTGATCTCCCGAATGTTCCTACGGCTAGCTAAGCTTCTGAGCCAAGCAACAGGGCGGAGTATGGCAGCATTGGTGGCTGCGCACCGTCAGCTGTGGCTTTCTCAAGCCAGGCTGACGGAGAGTAACAAAGCTGCTCTGCTGGATGCGCCCATCACAGTGGACGACTTGTTGCTTCGGTCCAAAGCGGCAAGGGAAGCAACAAAGGCGTTCAGTGACCTTGCCCCTAAGCCGGCACCACCGCCTAAGAAGCAGTGGTATCAGAGACGACCGCCTCGGCCACAATGGCAGCCTCAGGGCAGTCCATGGGACTCTCTAGCGGCCGTGGGTAGGTCGGGCCGAGGGCGTGGTAGGCAAAGGCGGTTCCAGCACAATGCGCCTGATAGGAAACCGCAGGCGCCTAAACCAAAGCAACAGCCCTGGGAATTTGCTGCCACAGGCCCAGGGCCCTTTCTCCAAAGCACATCTAGAGTACTGGGGCCAGTGCACCTGCGATTCATGGGTGCTCACCACTATACGACGGGGGTACTCCTTACAATTCAGCCATGGACGCTGTGTGGTCCAGTGCTTAACCCTTTGCGGTCCATTGTCGGACTGGGTCCGACATTGCAATTATTCCCACCAGGTCCTTTGTCGGACCCTGTCCGACATCATTTTAAAACGCAAAAACGCCAAAAATCGGTTTTTCAACGGAAAAGCAGAGAAAACCATTCAATGGCTGAGTGGGAACGAAAGGAGCGAGACAAGCCGATAAAAAAAAAAAAAAAGTCGTATCTCATGAATAGTCATACTACCCCATTGGCATCAGATGGGGCGGTCGTATGGAAACAAGCTGGGAGTACAGTATCAGCGCACAGAGACTATCACGGACATTTGCAGAGCTTTTTTGAGATGTTATAGCAATAAAATAATGACTTGGATTGCATTTTTGAGGAGTTTGGTGATAAAACGAGTCATCAGGAGACGATTGATCGGTATGTACGACTATTATTATTATTATTATTTTTTATTTGGTAGCATATGTGAAAGCGATAGCAAACGAAAGGGTGGGGCGGGGCTGGAGATCCCTAGTGAGTGCTTTGTTGATATGCAGGGCCATTTAAACCCGTTTGACTGTGAAAAAAAATACTTTTAAACAGCGCGTCTAAAATTAACTGCGCGTGAAAAAATTAATTAGACCTGGCGAGCCTGACGCAGAATTAATAAATGGACCGCAAAGGGTTAAAGGAGGCTGTGTGGTCCAGAGGTTAAAGAAAAGGGCTTGTAACCAAGAGGTCCTCGGTTCAAATCCCACCTCAGCCACTGACTCATTGTGTGACCCTGAGCAAGTCACTTAACCTCCTTGTGCTCCGTCTTTCGGGTGAGATGTAATTGTAAGTGACTCTGCAGCTGATGCATAGTTCACACACCCTAGTCTTTGTAAGTTGCCTTGGATAAAGGCGTCTGCTAAATCAACAAATAATAATAAATAGACAAATAATAATAATGGACCACCCCCCTTTCGGGGTGTGGTCCATACACTGGTCAAGGACCCCCTAGCCAACAACTCACTGGCTCAGGAGCTAAAAACCCTCCTGCAGAAGCAGGCTATTCGCATCTTACCACCCTCCGACATGGTCGGGGGGGGGTTCTACTCCAAATACTTTGTGGTGCCCAAACGGGACGGCGGCCTCAGATCGATCCTCGATCTCAGACAGGTCAACCTGTATCTGAGCCGCAGGCGGTTCAAGATGTTGACCTTGCGACAGCTGTCGCAGTTCATCAGGCCAGGCGACTGGTTCACGACAGTGGACTTGCAGGACGCCTACTTCCACATTCCCGTAAAACCAGGGCACCAGAAGTATCTTTGGTTCGCCTTTCAAGGGAAGGGCTACGAGTTCTGTATACTGCCGTTCGGTCTATCCCTAGTGCCACACGTTTTCACGAAATGCATGGACGCTATCCTGGCCACTCTGAGACTGAAGGGTATCAGAGTTCTTAACTACCTGGATGACTGGCTCATTTGTGCAGAGTCGCCAGGTCAGGCGCAGCAACACATGGAACTTGTCACCGATCACCTATCCAGACTAGGTCTGAAGGTGAATCATGCGAAAAGTCAACTGACGCCAGCTCAAGTAGAGCTCTACTTGGGTCTGAGTCTGAACTCCCAGTCCATGACAGCAGCGCTGTCGGACGACAGGGTGTCAAGCATATCAGCCTGCCTAGACCTATTCCAGTTAGGCAGAGCTTTACCAGTGGTGACATTCCAGAAGCTTCTGGGCCTGATGACAGCAGCCTCTCAATCCCTTCCCCTGGGCCTCCTGCATATGCGGCCCCTCCAGGCCTGGTTCAACAAGATGGTCCCTCACCCAATGCTGAACCGCAACCGTTTGGTGACAGTGTCCAGATATTGTCACCGGACTCTCTCTTGGTGGAAACAACCGACCCACCTACGCCTAGGCGTCAGGCTGGGAGCAGTCACGAGAAGATAAGTTGTTACCACCGACGCCTCCAACCACGGTTGGGGCGGAGTGTGGAACGGTCGGGGTGCACAAGGGCTGTGGCGGCCTCCATGGCGGGGTCAACACATAAATCTTCTAGAACTGCAAGCAGTGTTTCTCACCCTTCAGTTCTTTCTAGAGGAGATCAGACAGAGACACTTGCTTGTCCGGACGGACAACACAACAGTGGTGGCTTACATCAACCACCAGGGTGGTACAAGATTATCCAGTTTCAACAGGGTGGTCACCAGGCTTCTGGTCTGGGCTCACACCCACCTCCTCTCACTCCGAGCGGTACACCTATCTGGAGTGGTGAACATTGCAGCAGACCTCCTCTCGAGGCAGGTTCCGGATGGCTCAGATTGGAGACTCCATCCCGAGGTTGTGAGCCTCATATGGGAATGGTTTGGGAGAGCAGAGATTGACCTCTTTGCCTCCCGGGGGTCGATACATTGCACCCTGTAGTTCTCCATAAGAAGAGACGAAGGGTGTCTAGGGGTCGACGCATTGGCTCACCAGTGGCCAGCGCGTCCACTATATGCGTTTCCGCTGATAGCCTTGCTACCGCTGTGCCTGGAGAAGATCAGACAGGACAGGGCCACAGTCCTACTAGTAGCACCTCACTGGCCCAAGAGAGCCTGGTTTGCCTCCCTGATACAGCTCCTGTGCGGACAGCCTTGGCAGTTGCCCAGTCGCCGCTACCTGCTCAGCCAGGCGCAGGGCGGTCTGTGGCATCACAACCCATCGAGGCTACAGCTCTGGGTTTGGCCCCTGAGCGGCTCCATTTGAGCCGTCTGGGTTTGTCTAATAGGGTGATTTGACACCTTAAAGAACGCTAGGGCTGCCTCCACTCGTTCCCAGTATGGCTACAAGTGGGGCGTTTTTCAGACATGGTGTCTGTCGAAGGGAGAGTATCCCACGATATGCCTGATGGCAGTGATCTTGCATTTTTTGCAAGACCTGCTGGATGATGGGAAGAGCCCTTCTACTCTGAAAGTCTACCTGGCAGCTATTTCAGCTTGCCATGTGAAAATAGATTCGGTCTCCCCAGGAGCACATTTCCTGCAGGACAGTTTTTGAAGGGAGCTAAGAGACTCCGTCTTGCAAGGAAGGACGTTGTTCCTCACTGGCAGTTGAATGTCGTGCTGAATGCACTGACGAAACCACCTTTTGAGCCCATGCATTCCGCAGAGCTAAAGCTTTTGTCTTTTAAGACAGTTTTTTTGTTGGCAGTCACTTCTGCTAAGCGAGTAAGTGAGCTGCAGGCACTATTTGTCGCCAAAGCCTGTTTATATTTTGCGAAGGAGCGGTCACGAGTGACACTCCGGACCAACCCTGCGTTTTTGCCAAAGAATATTTCGGCTTTCCATATCAATCAGTCGGTGGAGTTGGAGGCTTTTCACCCTCCTCCTTTTCAGTCCGACAGAGACAGAATGCTCCACACGCTATGCCCTGTCAGAGCGCTAGCGTACTAATTTGGAGAGGACAAGAGGTTGGCACCAGTTGGAGCAACTTTTTGTTTGCTACGGTTCTCAGTCCCAAGGCCAGGCTCTGTCTAAACAGCACCTGTCTAGGTGGCTAACGGAGACCTTGAAGTTGCGAAGTTGCCCCCGCCGGAGAAGATCACTGGCCATTCCACTAGAGGGCAGGCCACTTCTTGGGCGATGTTCCAGGGTGCATCTGTCATGGACATATGCAATGCAGCAGTGTGGGCGACCCCCCACACGTTCACAAGGTTCTACAGGATGAACATCGTGGATCCGCTGTGTCCTGGGTTTGTCCAAGGGTGTTGATCGGTAAGTAACTTGCCACCTTGTAGGACTGCTAGCGCGGTTAGCTCAGAAGAGTCTTGCGCCTGTCCTCACGACAGATTGGGTATACTTACCCATTAGTGATGGTTAGTATTTCGTAATTGAAAGAGAACGTTCGGTTATTATCATAACCCTGGTTCTCTGAAATTAGAAATATTAACCATCAGTCTTCACGGTCGCTGCGGAGCCACGAGACTCAAAAGTAAAAAGAGAATTTGAAGATGGCTGCAATGTGCTTTTGTCGGGGCAACTCACATTGCGTCATGCTCTCTCGCGAGAGTTTGTTGGCATAATGCTTTTCAGTTCTTGGGTTCTTAAAGGGGAATAACCCATTAGTGATGGTTAATATTTCTATTTCAGAGAACCAGGGTTATGATAATAACCTAACGTTTTTTATCCTTTCTGCACCTTCTGGAAGACGTTTTGCTGGGCATATAACTGTCGTTTTAAGATCTGCAATTTTTTGTGTGCATAATTCTCCTGTGTATTCATTAAAATTGGAATGTTTAGTGTTGTAATGCCTCTTCAAGTTGAATTCCTTTGGCACTGCAACTTTCCCATTACAAATTAAACATATATTCAATCCTCTGTCTTCAATAAAGCAGTATTTTTCCATCCAAGGCTCATTGAACCGTCAATGCTAAATATCAATTTTTCATTTATTTATTTTAGCCATAACTGAATGCAACTACACTATATCGCTGGCGCACCCCTAGTAGTATAAGGAAAATCCCTGCTCTGATTGGTTTATCTGTTATGTCACTGATTTACATCTGGAGAACCAAAGTGCAATTTAAAAAAAATTGAATGTCATAAATCTTAAGGCATGAACCAATCACAATTGGATTTGCTGGTTACTATAGCTACCGCCTCAAATGAGTAGGCGTGTACTAAACAGGAAGTATTTCTCAGTGTGATCTTATACTGAGCTAGTTTATCGGTAAAGCATGGTGAGAAAAAAAAACTTAGTAAAAAAAAAAATTCATGTGTGTTGGCGGGCTACATGAAACGTCTTTGCGGGCCGGATTTGGCCTGCGGGCCATATATTGTGCACCTACACATTAGATCATACTTTTGCTATATTCAAGAGACTTCTTGGACTGGTATCTCTACTGATAAGAGGTCCACATCATAATGTCAATCAACTACCAAGCTCTCATTATTTATATAGATAACATAATGAGGTAATGAGAGTGTGGAAGGGTGGTGGGCAATTCACTTACACACACAGGAGACAGGTTTTATTTGAAACACCGCACTGGTGCCCAGTTTTATTTTGGGAATTTTATTTTTTTATTATTTGTCGCCACCTGGCGCTGGTGCTGCAACTCCCCTTATACCAACGATGGTAAGCAGGGGTTGCACTTGCATCCGACAGCACACACAGCTGCTCAAAAATAATAATGAAGACCAAAGGCGAAATAAAAAGAGAAAATAAAACTCAGTAATAAAACTACAAAATAAAGGTGCTGCTTACGCAGTGCCCCCACTGCCGCTAAGCCAGTCAGTTTGGGTCTTCGACCTACGCTCAGCTATTCCCTATACACTGGGGTGGCCAGAGTTCCCCGTATAACCACACGTACCTTCGGGTATGTAATTATTTATTTTAATTCTTGAGTTATTTGTTTAAGGCGGGCCGTCTTTCTCAGCCGTGCTTGCCTGTTTTGTTCTCTATTCAACCGCTGGTGTTCCTGCCTGGTCTTTGTTTACACTGGCGTCTTTCGCCAGCGTCAAGGGGTATCCTCTCTCGGCCACCGAATGCATAACCAAGCGCAGTACTTATGGGCGAGCAATCCCCAAGGCCCGCCTCTCAGCCACTCAGAGGGAAAACCAACACACGCTCTTCCCCACCTCTCTGTGTCATCGCCATGACTGACAGGCGGATCTTACAAGGCTGCTGCCCTCTTCCTGCATAATCACTCATGCGCCAGACAGTCAGCACAGACCTCCTCCCGTTAGACAATTTTCTTGTACTATGCAGTACTTTACGTTAATGAAATATAACAGTGTATTCAGAGCAAAAACCTTGAATTGAAGACACCGCTTCACCAGCAAATCCCGCTTTTGGATGCCAAAAATCCATTTCTCCTTATCTGCTAATGTCCAAAGTTGCCCCACTCATGCAGGCAGAGACAGGAGGCCTTTTTCAGTAAGTCTACTGATAAGGGCTTGTAGCTTCACGCATTTACCAATGGTTTTCAATTAGTTCACAGTTTTGCACTGAATTGTCTCATTTTTAGACTTGTTTCCCTGTTATAATACTTAAAAACCTTAAAACAAATAACACTTATTTTAGTTCAAATATTCTATTTCAATTTACCCAAGCATTAATTCTCTCCAGGGGCGGTTTTTCTTTTCCTAGATTGCAATACCTAGGAGGCTTTGTGTTTTGGCTTAAAAACTATTTCCTAATTTAAAGTAACTTTTTTTTCTAATAAGAAACTTGACTGAACACATTCTCCAGTTAATTAAACAAGATGTTTGTTTTCTGCCTTTCCTCTCAAGATTATACGCTTTTGCACCAGCAAGATTTTTTCTATTATTAGATAATTGCTTGCTCTTCCTTTTCTGCAATACTTTTTCTGTTGACTTTATAGCCTTTAAAACACAGTATAGAATTTATTAAAATATTGTAACATTGTTGCAATTTCACAAATGTTCAATTCGGCCTGCTTCGAGCAGGAGTGACAGGTTTGGTTCAGGCTCTGTTCTCAGCGAGCCTGTCAAAGCCACTACAGGATCCTTTATCCAAAAGTGCAGTCTAAAATCCTGTTGTTTGCAGAACATTTCTACACAACACTTCTTGATGTCTCTCGCATTTAGCAAATACAAAGAGAAAAGAAACCATGAAGCAAGAGTCAAAGAAAGATTCTCAAAAGCAAAAAATGATCTCCAAAAAAAACATGAATGGCCATTCAACAACTGTAATCCAGTTAAGCAAAGAAGAGTTAATGAGTTCAATGTCTCCCAGACCGCTCCAGTCACACAATGTGCAGGTTTCTTCTATTTGTGGCTTGTAGAAATTACAATAGATCTAACACACAACAAAAAAAACAAAAAATTTGTAGGACGAATGAGAAGTTGGGAATGCTGAATCCAGAAGGGAGATCTATAGCCAAATACACTTATTTAAAACTCTACCGTAAGAATAGACACAACCACAAATATGTAGAGATGCCAATACAAAGAGATCTCACAAAACAAAGGACAGCCTAACATCAAGATAGCTCTCCCTTTAAGATAAAGGAGTTAATACAGTAGACCCCCATTAATCCATGAAGATTGGGACCGATCTGAGCTTGAATTAGTGAAAAACACGGATTAGCCGAAATTGAGTTTTTACTGCGCTATTAATTTAAAACTAGAAAAGTGCAATAATACAAATAAAATATAACATTGGTCAAAATATATACTGTTCATAATCAGCATTCAGAGGCAGAGAGAGATGGTTTAAAAAAGCCACTGATCTTGCGCTGAGTCTTTAATTGTCGTAAGGAGGCTGTGTGCTCCAGTGGTTGAAGAAACGGGCCTGTAATACTGCAATACAGTACTGTCCGTTGGCTTGCACTATACTGATTTCAATTAAATTATGACCGTCCGCTTCCACACATATATGCTGATTTCCGTACTAATACAGTGCGCGAATACCCGCTTCCGCATAGATCAGGTGATTTCTGCACAAAATCATTTTGATAATGTACTGTATTAAACACAAGATTATTGAAACACAAATTACTGAAACACAGATTAACGGGGGTCTACTGTATATAAAGTGCAATGAGAAAGTAATTACTGTAAAACACTTAAGCCGGGCTTACACTACACGATTTTTGCTGATCGCCGACGAGCCGGCGACTAATTTCTTAAAATCTGGGACAAAATGAGGTTGTCGGGGACAAAACGGTCGATTAAGTGTGAGAGGGTCTACGATGCCCTGATAACGGCGTCTGCGATCTCCCGACGCTCTTGCGACGTCCCGACAAATTTCTAACATGTCAGAAAACTTTAGTCCCCGACAAAGCAATTCGTGAAATGTGTGAGGGGCTACGGGCCGATTTCTTGACGAATGCTATCAGCAATGACGACGAAGAGAAAGGCTGTGCCCCGTGGTTTGGAGCTTCAAAATAGAGGAAAGGATGGTGGAGATGTGACAGGAACACCCGTGTCTCTTTCACCATTTTCACACAGAAATGCAGCTACTGTGCCGTCTCTGAAACGTTTTAACGAGTGTGTAAAATACCCTTTCACACAGCATGAAATTGCGCAATCTATGCGGGTTTAATACCGTCATAACCCTTTCACACAGCCAAAGAGATTGTGCGAGTACAACTTTCAAACCTGTCAATCAACAGATTGTTCACTGACAAGACCTAACACACGCAGTGCTTAATTTGTAAAGAAAGAAGTGCTGGGACGCAAGCAATAACAATAATACCGACCCTAAGAAGAGCATATTCAAAATCATAACACGTTTATTTGAAAGAGTATTGTACGTACTTGTGTTAGATGTTTACAATCACGTATTCCACATTAAAAATAAAAAAAAGTCCAGAAGGACGATATTGACGAAAAAATGCACCCCAACACGAACATTGGTTTGACCCACGGTTTGCACTATTATCAGCGATGTGTAAGCAACAGAAGCTGCTGGTAGATTACAAAAATGATTAATTAAACTTAGGCTAGGTAGTTGTTAACTTAGTATATAATATAGTAGGCTAATGTTCCTATTGAAGTAGGCTACAATATATATATTTTTTCATTAAATAGTTGCCGTTGTTCTTTGTTGAAATTAATGTTGAGCTTTCATATTTTGTTGTATACTACTCATTTAATCAAACCAAGTAGTGTAAGAAGTTGCTTGTATCGTTCATGACGTTTTTCAAATCAAGTAAGCTTATTTGTGTATAAAAAACGAGAATAGAGTTGCAGCCAGTGTCATCTTACTTAAAGGCACTCAAGCTGAAATCGTAAAGTAATTTAAAGTAGGCTACAAACGTGGCAGCGGACTGTCTCTCTTTAACGCGCACGCAAGAACTTGCAGACTTAATGCAACTGTGTTGAGATTTTAAAAAGAAAGCATTTTATGAGATTTTTAACTATAGGTACCGGCACTATGACTCAAGCTCAGGCACAAATTAATCACTACGCTATAGTGACGTGGCATGTTGACTTTGAAACCACACCCACTATAGCGCTTCAGTGGCTGTATAGCCTTTCACACAGGCAGTTATGACGGTTCAGTGCCGTCTCTGAACTACCTCGCGAGGTGGTTCAGAGACGGCATAAAATATGACGGTATTGCTGTGGCGGTATAAGCAATTCACACAGACTTATAAGCCGCTACAGTGGCGGTTCTAAACCTCTGTGTGAAAGCACCTAAAGTGACATTTCCTATCATGATCTCTCATTGAAGGAGCAAAGATGGAGGGAAATTGCTTTGGAACTTCAGGTACCTTAGTAAATAATTGTTATAACTTGTTAACGCTGAAGCAGATACTGTGTGTGATAGTGTGTGTTCTCATGGCAGTCCATTTCTACAGTCACTCGATATCCCTTTCAAACCCCTGCTGTATGCTTGTATTGCTAATCTAATCAAATACGAGGAGGAGGGCTGCGCGTCTGTGTGTGTGTGAAATAGAGAGAAATTAGATTATGTTGTTGCATATTTAAACCTTAACGACTTGTAGTAGCCACTATTAAAGTTGTAGAGTCTGTTCAAAAGCGCAACACTCGCTCGTAGTACAAAATATATCTAAAAGTCTTCAAATTATTCATCAGAATTTGGTATTCTGATGAAAATCGCTTGACGGCCAATCTCCCACGCCAATCTTTTAATCTAATAAATATTTTGTACTGAGTGTTGCGCTTTTTGAACAGATTCGATTTTGTTATTTTGGATGCACCTCGACTCGGTTCAGAGCACAGACGTCAAGGAAATAAATATTGACATTACTATAATGTTATAACTGTTATAAACGGTTTTTGTTTGTTTGTTTTTATCGCAATATTGAACATTTGTCTATGGCCCTGAAGTATAAGTTCTCGTGCTGGAATTTGCAGAGTATGAAATTAGCAATATCCACGGTCCTATTATACACACGTAGTATATTCAAAATGCATGACTGTATGCTTTCAATTATATGAATATGAAGCATTATATTGTAATATGTATTTATAATTATTTTTGGTCAGTGGTAGAAGTCCAAACAAAAGCATCCTCTCTGCGGACACAATAGGGAAAGCTGCCGAAACCTCGTCACACACGGTGGGAGTGGGGCAAAAGACCTCACTTCCAGGCAGAAATGGATTTTAAAGAATCTTGAATTCTTAAAGCCATGCTTGTGCACCGTCATAGTGAAACCAGTTTGGAAGCAAGTAAAATAATTTTTTTAATGAGAATATTTTTCTATTATTTAATGTTTTCATATCTGAGAAAAATATTAATAGCAAAATCTACATAAGCCAACTGCGCGTCCAAATGGATCTTCTCCGCGTTTTCTTCTTTTTTTCTGTGCAAAACAATGCACAGACAACAGCGATTGACTCCTCGCTTGAGTCCATGATTCTCCCAAATGATGTCTACGATTCTGCAATGAAAATAGGCGCAGTCCGTGACAAGATGTCTCGTGTAGTGTGTGTAGCTTGCAATCCCCCGATCTACAGTGAGAAATCGTAGCTCAATCGGTTAGTGTGAGTGGCGCTGCGTCTCCCGATTGAAAAAATCATGCAGTGTAAGCCCGGCTTTATAGTTGCATAAAAAAAAAAAAACTACAGGTACAACAAACCCTTCTAAGATGCCCTAAAGCTCTAATTAACCAAACTAAGCATATATATTGTAAGAACAATTCTATTATTGATAGTTTTGAGTGTATCTAGGTTGATTAGTTCTCTTATAAAAATATTTAATTTATGTGTTACAAGATTGAAGATTTACTATGAGCACACATACACACACTAGACTAGAGGTCTACCTGAACAGGTTTTCTGGTGCAACATTGTCACGCAACACTCGGGTTGGATGCGATTTTGTTTACTCAGTAATACACAAACCGATTACTATTAAAGAGGCTCTCTTTGGTACTAAAAATCATTGTTTATAATTCCTGTTCCTGTGGATTGGCTTCCCCCAGTAGCACATGACATAGCTTGCACAGCGCAGCAGCAGACACATGACCCATATCGAAGGTGTTTCTTTTAGATCATTCTTAAAAGTCTGAGTAATGGATTTGTTTATGGACGTGAAAGAAAAACGAATTCCATGAACAAAAGCTCACAGAAAAATGCAAGTCTGTGGTGTGGGAATACTTCATTCATTTGATTTTCAGATAATGTATTTAGCCTATCTTTGTATCTTTTGCACAAACGTATTATATATATAATTTTACAGTCCTCTGTGTAGGTTCATGATGGAATAAACACTGTCTGTAGTTCAGCCAGATTTCCAGGTTGACTTTATTACTGTATCTAGTCAGTACATATACTATGCTGGGGAAAGGAAAAGCGTGCCACTGTTTTTTCGGGCCGGGTCGGATCCGGGTCTAATAACAAGAATTTTACATCGGGTCGGGTCAGATAAATAATTGTCAGTTCGTGGTCAGGTCGAGTTGATTAATATGGACCTGTGAAGACCTCTACACTAGACACAAGGAATGTTTAATCAATAGTTGTATTTTATTAAGTACACAAATATTAAACAGCTGTCAAAGTCACTCTCTTAGTTTCTAAGCACAAAACACAAGTTAAAACTCTCACACTGTGTTACAGCAGCTAGCAGGGTTAGACCTACAGAAAATAGAGTGGACTCTATAGGGTTAACAGGGTATATGGTTAACAAATGTGGAGCAACGATGCGCATTTTCCTACGCACAAGGGGTTTTGGGACCCAGTGGGGGCAAAGCCCGTGGGGAACTTTTCACATTTATAGTGTCAGTGGAGTCAATTTTACACCTAAAAACATGAAGACATTGATATATAGATATTATTTAGGGAGCCTGGGTCCATGAAAAATGATACTGTTAGTTGGATGGGGAAATCTTTATTTGCATTAAATAATTATATTATGTGGAGATTGGAACTAAGTTTTAGGCTACCAATAATCTGTATAATAATTAGAATTAATAGTAACACATATGCTGTCACTGTGGGTAGATTTTCTATGGAAGGTTCCCTGCCCAGAATAAAGAAAAAGACACTATGTAAACTAGGAGGGCTATCCTTGTCTGTTCTTGAGAAATATTAGTATCTGGCAATACTGGGTTTTCACAAATGTTAATGCCGGATTCCAGAGAACAATCTGACTATTCACATCTCCTAACTGGTCCCCCAAAAAATGGTTTAAACATTTACAATAAAAAAAGTTATTTTGCATGCACTAAATGTCTGGTATAATGTTTAAAAATATTAGGATAGACAATGGTTATTTAAAACTGGGGTACTATTCAAGGGTACTATTCAAGATAAATAACAATGAAGAGAGAGTGAAAAATAGCATTTCACCAAAAAAGTGAATTGACGGTGTCCACTCCCCAGTCTAACACTGGCAGCTAGCAGGCCACTGAAATATGATCCAGCTTATACTCACACACACACACACACACACACAGCAGCAGCAGCAGCAGCACGCAGGCTGTGACATATCTAGTAGCTTGTTAATACACACAAGCACACACACACTTAAATGGTGCAGACACTTATTTAGAATAGATCCCATTAATCTTACTAATAGTATATAGTTTAACGATACATTTAAAATAAATTCTTCATACAACAATGAGGTAGATTACTTTACTTTAACCCTTTCCGGTCCATTGTCGGACTGGGTCCGACATTGCAATTATTCCTCATAGGTCCTTTGTCGGACTGGGTCCGACATCATTCTAGCAACGCAAAAAACGGGTTTCTAGTCGTTTTCTCCGGAAAAACGAGAAAACCATTCAATTGCGAATGGGGCGACAGGAGCAGAGACAAGTCGAAAAAAAAAAAAAAAAAGTATCTCATGAATAGTCATAGTACCCCATTGGCATCAGATGGGGCGGTCGTATGGAAGCGAGCTGGGAGTATAGTATCAGCGCAGAGACTATCACGGACATTTGCAGAGCTTTTTGAGATGTTATAGCAATAAAATAATGACTTGGATTGCATTATTGAGGAGTTTGGTGATAAAGCGAGTCATCAGGAGGCGATTGATCGGTATGTGCGACTATTATTATTATTATTTTTATTTGGTAGCATATGTGAAAGCGATAGCAAGCGAAAGGGTGGGGCGGGGCTGGAGAGCCCTAGTGAGTGCTTTGTTGATATGCAGGGCCATTTAAACCCGTTTGACTGTGAAAAAATACTTTTAAACAGCGCGTCTAAAATTAACTGCGGCGTGTGAAAATTAATTAGACCTGGCGAGCCTGGCCTTGAAATTAATAAATGGACCGCAAAGGGTTAAAGTTACTTCAAGTTTCACTAAAAGTTATTTCACATGCAAGGTTTGCAAACTAAACAATTAATAATTAAATTCTATGTGAATGTGTTACAATTGAATTAATTTAATTACATGAGAGAAAAATGCAACTGGAATCAACAGTTCCTTGAAGCTTAGACTCTTGGTCGGTTGGTTTGGAACTTAATCTGTTGGTTTCCAGTATTAAAGGCTCTCCTCTCAGCAACAAAGTCTTCAATCCCCGCTAGGATCCAGAAACTCAGCAACAAAGTCGTCAATCCCGATAAGATCCACAGGCAGCAGGGCACAGTTTCTTTTGGATACTGTGGCTTAGGTGTACAGCAGACCCAGACTTGTTTGTCTGATAGTTTTACGGCAGTCCTCCAGCCAAGCCTCAAGTCTCTTTTGCCTTTGGTCGTCTCCTCGCATGCAGCTTCTCTTCTATTCTTGGTTCCTTAGCAGAGTGATGGCACGTAGTTTATCAATCAATGTGGAGTGCAAAATGTTTAGTTTTGCTTGAATAGTTAGAATCTTTTCTCTCTGCTAGGTAGCTGTTCGCATGAGATGATTTGTGTATCTTGCCTCTTAAAACTCACAATCCTTTGATGTTTTCCACTCAGGACATAGATGTATTATGTTCCTTGCATCAAACTGCTTGTATTAGTCCAGTTACAATCTAATACACTTTTGGGTATTAATATCATATTTAGGGAATATGCACAACTTTATTTATATATAAATATAAAATACGAAAAAAATAGTCTCTGTTTAGTCATCAACGATGTTGAGTAAAAGACAAACCAAAGTCTTTTTGTTTGTTGTTTGCAGAGTCTGGGTGGGTCGCACACTCAAGATGGCTCAATTGTATCCTTAATTCATTTTAGACTTGATGTTCAAGAGAGTAAAAACCATAAAGAATTGTTTTGTAGATGTAAAATATTGCCGCTTGCTTAGTGATGGGTTTACAGTATGTTTTTAAAATAATCTTTAATGGTAATACTGTTTTATAACTCACTTCTGTGAAATTAGGGAAATCTCTTTTTTGGGGGATTGTATGTTGTAACAGGATTGCGGTAGTTTAAGTGCATATGCACACGTTTAATTCACAAACACACACAGGAACAAATAAACTGGCACAGGGGCCAAAATAGCAGGTTTAACAAAACAAGCAAACGTACAGTATTTGCTAGAGTATAAGTCGAGAAATTTAATCCCAAAATAAAATCCTGAAGTTGGGGGGGTCGACTAATACACAAGTTAAAAAAAAAAAAACCTTGTCAGAAAACCAGTAATGCCTGCAAAAGTCATGGCTGGTGTGTGCAATCCCCGTCTGTACCTAGCAGGGCTTAGGACCCAGGGCAGCCCCGTGTGCGAGGCAAGTTCACATTCAGTACTTAGCCACGCACCTGCAGGTCTGCTGGGAGGGACTGCTGCTTGTTTATTATTTTTCTTTATCAATATTTTGTATTAGCACTTGAAAAGAAATAAAGTTCGGTTAACTTAGTTCAGAGAGAACAGACTCGTTCTGTTTCACTGAACATGCTTTAATAATTCACTGCACTGCCGCTGTGTTGCTTTGTGGATTACAAACTAAAGAAGAATGAAGATTTAATCTGGACGCTAAAACCTCAGAAAATCTCATTGCTACACTTCTCTCAAATGGGTGAGAAACAGTTTAATAATTTTTTTTGCTGGACAGCTAACTTGGATATTTTTTAACTCTATGCTGCCTACGGGGAATTACCATATTTGCTCATAAATATGAACACTTTCTGTTTAAATGCATGTAGGTTTGGAACCTTAAATCAGAAATTAAAACCCAATATACCTGCAGAAAGGCATTAAGTTGATCTTTTCCGGTGATGTGATTTATTTTGTTGTGGGATGACTTTTTAAATTTTTTATATGCGCTACACCTCCCAAAAAATTATTTAAATATGAAAAATAATAAATAATATTTTTAAAAATTGCCAATTTCAATCTCTTTCCAAGTGTTATATTAAAAAAAAAGCTATATCATATAAGCATATAAGCATATCATAGCTGCACAATTTTCCAAGGATTTCAAATCTGAAATCAGAATTTTAATATCTTGTACAGTTGCAGAGCTAGATAAGGTTTTGCAATGTATAGTATTTTACAAAAATCAACCTCTGAAATGGCAAAGGCAGACTAGGGTTAAAACTTGCCATAAAGTGAGACTGGAAACATTATTGCCATATCCGAGATACAATTATATTTCAGTATAAAAATAAAGAAACAACACACAAGTTATCAAGTAAAATGTTTTTTTTTGTTTTTTATTTGAAAAAAAAAGTAAATTATAAATAAAACTTTGAAATTTAAGAATTTTATTTGGGAGGGAGGGAGAAAAAAAAAAACCTTCCATATTGTGCTGTATTTATTTATTTATTTTCAAAACTACCCTGCAGTTGAAGTGCTGGGCTGGGGCTCCTCCAGATCATTCTCCTCCTCATCATCCTCCTGCAGCAGCTCTTCATTAACCCTTTGCGATCCATTGTCGGACTGGGTCCGACATTGCAATTATTCCTATCAGGTCCATTGTCGGACCCTGTCCGACATCATCAAAAAACGCAAAAAAAGTTGTTTTTTCTCTGGAAAAGCAGAGAAACCATTCAATGGCCGAGTGGGGCGACAGGAGCCGAGACAAGCCGATAAAAAAAAGGCGTATCTCATGAATAGTCATACTTGCCCCTGGCATCAGATAGGCGGTCATAAGAAACAAGCTGGTTGTTACTGTATCAGCGACAGAGACTATCACGGACATTTGCAGAGCTTTTCGAGATGTTATAGTAATAAAATAATGACTTGGATTGCATTATTGAGGAGTTTGGTGATAAAGCGAGTCATCAGGAGATGATTGATCGGTATGTACGACTATTATTATTATTATTATTATTATTATTTATTTGTTAGCATATGTGAAAGCGATAGCGAAACGAAAGGAGTGGGGCGGGGCTGGAGATGCCTATTGAGTGCTTTGTTGATATGCAGAGCCATTTAAACCCGTTTGACTGTGGAAAAAAAATACTTTTAAACAGCGCGTCTAAAATTAACTGCGCGTGTGAAAATAAATTAGACCTGGCGAGCCTGACGCACAATTAATAAATGGACTGCAAAGGGTTAAGGAGTTCAGCCTCCATGGTGTACATGCCCTCGATCTCTTCCTCAGTCAGGGCCCTCCTTCTCTTCAGTGACTGAACCAGATGCAAAAGCTGATTGTCTCCATCCATTTTCTGGCTTACACACACCCACATAAAACATTAAAATAAATACCAAATAATAATAAGAATAAGATTATCCATCCTTTTTCATACACATAAAAAAGTAAACTAATAATAATGACTGTTCTTTACACACACAAAGTAAAAGTAAACTAATAATAAAATACATGGCTAAATAATAATAGTGACTACAGCTAAATAATGTCTCTCTGTTCTTTACACACAATCACACACACACAGTAAACTAATAATAAAATACATGGCTAAATAATAATAATAACTACAGCTAAATGTCTTTGTTCTTTACATAGGCTACATACACAACGTAAAAATAAAACTAAACCAATAATAAAAAAACGAGATTTATTCCTCATTCTTTTACACATCGAATAAAAAAAATAAGTTAAAAAATTAATAGATGCATAGCTAAATAATAACAACTACAGATAAATAATGAAATGACTAGAAAAAATAGCTAACACAGACGTACACAAACACCTAACTTTTGGCATCACATGCGATAGACCTATTAGTTTTGCCTTCTCTCCTGAGGAGAAACAAGTTCAAAAAATGGAAAAACAAGTCTAAAATAAAAACGTATATGTAAAACTAACTATAAGAAAGATGTTTAAAAAAAAAAAAAAAAAGTGATGTTGGTACAATAGTTACTCTTGTCTACAGCAGTCATAAAAGTTAGCCCTGTCCAGCAAGCGTGCGTGCACACACAAGACACAGCGAAAAAAAAATAAAAAACTCTGCAGATGTACTCCGCACAAAAAAATAAATATAAAGTTGAAAAAAAAAACAACAATATGGCTAATTAGCCCAATTACTTACCGTTTAGATGATATGTAGATTAGCACTCTTGGGATTGTAAAACCGGAGATACAGAACTTCGAATCTGTTGTGCACTCAGTCACAATGGCGCCGGCCGAGACTCGTCCTTGTAATCAAAATATCATATGTCCCGCCCACCTAGCCCTAAACCAATGGTATCATGACAAGCCCCGTAGTCATGGCTATGACCCACACTTTAAAAAAAATAATGCTGGTTGGACGGTTAAGATATGACGTGTTTTGTCATCGTAACAAAAGTTACGAAATTACAGCGCGTCGGCAGCTAAGGGTTAAATGTGCATATTTTTTGCTACTGAGCTTGTAGCCCACGTCTTGTATTTTTTTTGTTTTTGTTGTACTGGACGATTGCTGTAAACAAACGAAACATTGCAACCTTACGGTCAATTAATTCATGAAGGATGACGTTTAAATGTACGCACTCCAGTTAATGTTATTCGTTCTGAATGAATTGTTTGTTGTGGCTGTTGCATTGAATTGCGCGCTCTTGCCTGTGCAAGTGCTGCGTTTGTTTTTGGTTTTTTTTGCAAGCTTAATTTCATGTCCTTATTGCAGTGCAAATAGTTTTTCTAGTTTTAAGCAAATAGTGCAAGTTACATGTTTTTTTCGCTGTCAGTCAATCCGTCTGTACTTAAATGGGAGGATGCTGTAGATGAGACATATGAGAGGAAGAAACTGCGGTATGCTCAACTAGCCACTGAAGCGGAACAGCGAGGATGGAGAGTCCAGGTTTACCCAGTGGAGGTGGGCTGTCGAGGATTTGTGGCACACTCTACAACTTGGTTTCTCAGAGACGTCGGATTCAGTAGCCAAGAGTTGCGTCACACAGTGAAGAACTTATCTGAAGCAGCAGAGAGGAGCAGCAACTGGCTGTGGTTGAGACAGAAAGATTCTGGCTGGGGATCTCAAGCACATTAGAAAGGAAAGCTGATGTACGGGTAAGTAAGCTGGGCTGAGTTGAGTTGGGGACGGAGGGGAGTGATGCTGGGACGCCAGAATCACCGTCGAGCCCTCTTGAGGTGTCGTGGACTAGTCGACGAAACACCGAGGATGGAAGGTGCCCACTTGAAGACCCCAGAGATGTACCCTACTTAGCTCAATCCAAACGGTTGTCATGCTGATGCACTGGGGAGACCGCACTGTGGTTGATCCCCGGAGCCAGCATCGCAGCCATTGTGTGTGCTGATGCGCTAGGGAGGCATTAAGCTGATCCCTGGAGCCAGCATTACACTTCAGCCATCAACACCAGACAGAAGGATATCTACATCATCATATGGAAGGAAGCGCAAATGGATGGAGACACTTATGGATCACATTAGTTTACTGTAAAGCTATGTCTTAGTTGGTGCTTATCTTGGCGAGAGCCGAGTTCAAATCAGCATGAAGTTTTAACATCTACTTTCGTGTAATGGAAATCATATTCGTATGTATGGCACAGTAACTGGTTCTAATTTCTGGGAATGTATATAGTTGGCTATAGGCTAAGGGCTGATTGTTACAGCGTGACCCTTCAGCAGAGTGCTTCTTTGGAAACAGTACACCTCCATTGACGACGTGGGCAAATCCTTGTTGCCCTTGTTGCCAGAGCAAATGCTTCTAATTTCTCTCTTGTAATACATGTCAAAATGGTGCGTCTGGCGGTTGTAGGTAGAAGTGCTTATAAAATTGTTATTTTTGCAAATCTGCTACTCAAACCCTGTCAGGATATCTAAATACATACAGTATATTTAGGAAAACTAATGCTTTAAATGCACTTTAACAACAGTTTTGATTTCAGGAGTTAATTTGTTTTCTGTTTCACTAAACTTACCATCTGTTTCAATAACAAATGAAAACATTTTAAAAACAAATTTATACCCAAATCGCGCCCTCACAATGGGGGCTCAACTTTTATTTGAGCGAATACGCTAGTATAGGCTGGACATAACACAGGTCAAAACTAACCAAACTCCCTCCCCCACACAAATGATTTCTCCTCTTTTTATATAGGTGGCCATTCTCCATTTAGCACTCAATTACCTAATTGGAGGAGAATGGTCACACCTGTGATTGTTGGCAGGGACAGAGTTAACCCCATCCCGGCCAACCTTTCATTCCCATACACACTATTTACACAAGCAGGGCAACAACAAACACCTCCATTGTATTAATAAATGTACAACTAAACCAGATATTCCTGAGTACCGTAATAAATCAATCACCTTACTAGTATTGCTGATAATGTTGCTGGTGGCTGCCTTTCTATACAGCAATCCCCACATTGTCACTGAACTGAAAACAAATCTAGTACAGGTGTCTTTGGTAGACTTTGATGTTCACTCATATCCTCCTGTGAGTAACTGCATCTCTTATGATTTTGATATGTGTGGACACAAACTAATTCAACTAATCCTGTTTGTTAGTAAAATTGTTGTAAGGGTCCAGTAATTAAGTACATATAGTTTCAACTGTGCTCAGTATTGAAAGGCTTGTTTTTTTGTTTGTTTTTTAATATGTGATTTATCTTACATGGAGCTGTGGTGTGTGTGTGTGTGTGTGTGTGTGTGTGTGTGTAATTGTGAATGAGCTTTGGAAAATGTCACTTTATTTTGTACATGACACCCAAAATACTCTAAACTCTACTTAAGTCAAGTTGATGTATTTATTGTGTACATTCTGTTAATTATTATTTATTTCTTAGCAGACGCCCTTATCCAGGGTGACTTAGTCGTAAACAAATACATTTCAAGAATCACAGTACAAGTAATAATACAATTAAGAGCAAGATAAATACAATGACTTTAGTTCTAGCAAGTACAAGTATGACAAAATACGATTCAATAATGGAGCAGATAAGTGTCAGTGATAGTTGCATTAGGATATAATTAAATACAAAATACTACAGATTAAATAACACTTGACAGACTACAGTAATCTAAAGTACAGGATTAAATGCATTAAAATAGGGGGCAGATAAGAGCAAGTAAAGCGCATTTAAGGAAGAGAGGAAGTGTCCAGGGGGAGAAACAGAGGAGTTCTACAGGTGCTGTCTGAAGAGGTGAGTCTTGAGGAGGCGCCAGAAGGTGGTCGGACTGGGCAGTCCTGACATCTGTATGACCATTGCATAAGTACATATAAAATACTTAAACATTCACATGTTTTCTTCTGTTTCCCAGACCTAAATCCACGCCAACGGTAACTGGGTCCCTAAGTACCAATGGGGTGGCGACAGAAGGGCTGGACTATGACAGATTGAAACAGGTATAGAGTTGTGAATCTCTATATACAATACCGTAGAAATAAGAGCAACCACTACTCAGACAGTTAAAAGAAAACTACTTAGATTGAGTTATTTGAAGGTGTTAATTTTATATGTGTGTACCTGTGTAAATTGAGATTTAAAATGTTACTGGGCTTGCCTTATTTGATTGGACTGTAGTGAGGATTGTACCTCTTCAACACATGTCTGATGATTTGTTTAAGTTTTGTTTCTGCACAATGTATTGCATGCTGAACCCCTGATTATTGTGTGTATACTAAGATAGTTGGGTGTGTCCAATGCTTTCTTTACTGTGACTATCCCTCCCTTTCGTTCAAAGTCTGGGACTCCCTAGCCTTCTGGACTTAGATAAGTGTTGGTTCATTATAGGTCATTCACATCCATGCGATCTAGGAACACAGCAAAATGCTGCATAGATGGGCTTTACATACAGCAAATGTCAAGGGAATCACTTAAAATGTTATGGAATCAATTCAAAGAACAATATCTTAACTAAGGTGCTTCAGAATTAATTGTAAATAAAGTAGATTTTCTGAAAAATGGTTTAAAGGGGCCAGTCTAATTACAGAACATTCCAGAACGGCTTTGCAGCAAACAGCTTTGGCTTCACATTTTACATTTATGTTAATATTGGTATCATATGGATAAGTATTCTCATGGCCTCATGTGGTCTATATCTAAAACAACTTTTCAGGCTTGACATATCTCCTGGGTGGGGGAAGATGACCTTGGCTCTTTTTGTTGCTGGTAGACAACCCACTGATTTTTTACAGCTTCAAATTTGATACACAGCTGTATTATTATTATTATTATTATTATTTATTTCTTAGCAGACACTCTTATCCTGGGCGACTTAGTCGTAAACAAAAATACATTTCAAATGTATTTTTGTGGTGAATTGCTAATACCTGTTTCACCGATGATTAGATTAAGAAACCAGAATTACATTTTGCCTAATATATACTACATTTTATTTAACAGGATATTTTAGATGAAATGAGGAAGGAACTGACAAAACTGAAAGAGGAACTTATTGATGGTAAGTTTATCTTTGAAATCAAAAGCTCTAAGACTTTATGAGGAATTGTTTCCAGTGAAAGCAATGCTTATGTTAATTTTGTTGCCCTGTGTACTTTGTTTAATTGTGAGCATTACAATAGTTCAGGGATTCCTGGTTTTAGTAAGACACACCTGAGCTTGTTATCTATACACTGTGGCTAATCAAGCTTGTATTAAAACATGGAATAGGTGAAACTGCTGTGCAATAGGAGTCTTATTTCCATCCCGATAATTAGAATACACTGAACCCCCCCCCCTTTTTTTGTTTGCAATATAAGTTTTAGACGTCATACTATAAATATCAGGAAATAGTACCTTCAATAGAATAGAACAGTTAATTAATAGAATAGCTGGAGAGCATACTGCTTAAACCACAGAAATGTCATAGGTTTATTCAGTGCTTCATAATCTTTTAATTGTCTGCTTAATGCTTTCCATTGATCACTTCTGGCTGTCTCTACATGCTGTCTATTAGTTTTGCCACAATGTCAGCACTTATTTAAGTACAAGTTTTATACTTATACCTTGCTAAAGTATTTGATTTACATGCATGTTAAGTATTACCATTGTCATGTATTCTACCACACAAACACTTTTTATACAATGCAGTTAATTGCTTGTCTTTACATCTACAGCAATCAGGCAGGAACTGAGCAAGTCAAACACAGCATAGAAGGACATGAGGTCCCTGCAGATTTGCCCCTTTTGACCAGACACATGAGCTTCACTACAATTATGACTAACTTTTTATTTAAGAGGGGGAAAAAAAGAAAAGTGAACAGGAAGTTGTGCAAGAAGGAAGACATCACACTACATTCTGGAGACTCAGAGGGCCTTCTCAGTGCAGCGACAAAGTGCTTTTTTTTCTCTTGAAGCTTGCTGCTTTTTTCTGACTTTCTTGCCAGAGAGTGGGAAATAGTCTTAAAGTTACTGTTACTTGCAAATATTCCATTCTAGAGAAAACAGGATAACAATGCGATACAGTCATTCACATTAATGAAGACACAAATTTGCACATACTTCTGAATTCTTTGCAAAAGGCACATTTGGAGGGGCTGTTTTAGTGTGCGCCTCTAGAGGAAGGCTTTTGTTTCTAGAAGGACTAAATGGCTGGGTTTGGTCTTCTTCTGCAGGGCTCCATGAAGCTTGTCTTCTTGAAATACTCTCTTACCTGAATAAGTACATTAAATATTTGGAGTTGTTCATTAATGTTTGTTCTAATATTAAAACCATGGCATATTGGGTAGCTTTATGGGATCTATGAGATGCCTAGTCTGTAGGGTTTTTGGCTTAACATTCTGAGAATTTCCAGGACTTTATGGTAGAAAGCCTAACTCAGGTTAGCCTACATATTACGTTTATTTTGTTTGTTTTGAGATGCTTAATTATGAGGGGTCAGGTGATCGCAGAAGTAGATGCCTTCATACATCACTATACCGCTTTACCAAATCTGAGACTCCATTATACAGATCAGTAGCCAATATTGTAATTCATGAAAGTATTTGTAGATAAAGCTTTTTTTTTGTTTGTTTTGTTTAGTTTTTTTTCAAATGTAGTGCATGTCAAATTTTCTAATTGTATCATCACCACAAAAAATGTGCTAGTTTATAAGCAATAAGTGTAACATCATCAAGTTGCCTTTTTAAGTTCATCACAGCTCATGTCTTTAAGAATGTGTTTTTGTTAGTTTTTCTTTTTTTGTTTTTCTTTTTGTTCCAGAGCCTAGAATGTGTTCGTATTTTTTTTCCAAAATAAATGTATTTACATTAAAGTATGATTTCCACTGTTGTCAATTTCTTAGGACTTAAATGCATAAACATGGTTATTGCATAGAAGTACACACATTTCATTGTTATCTAGATGTTTGTATTTCATTTTGACAATAGAATGTTAAAATTCAGTTGTAATTAATGCTGTGCCTCTCAGGGTTAAAAACCTGTACATGTACCAAATAAAGCAACAGGATTTAAAAAGAGGGAATTTCAGGTGCTAAAAGTAACAGTTCTGCATTTCAGGGGGAGCACATTCAAGAACTTTATATATCCTGTGTGTGTGTAGATATTTACTGTGTGCTTGTGTGTGTAGATATTTACTGTTGTGTGTGTATATAAATATTATTATTATTATTATTATTATTATTATTATTTCTTAGCAGACGCCCTTATCCAGGCGACTTACAATTATTATTATTATTATTTATTTATACAGCAGCAGTGTCCCCCAACTGGGATTGAACCCACAACCCTCCAGTCAAGAGTCCAGAGCCCTAACCAGTACTCCACACTGCTGCCCTACAATTGTTACAAGATATCACATTATTTTTACATACAATTACCCATTTATACAGTTGGGTTTTTACTGGAGCAATCTAGGTAAAGTACCTTGCTCAAGGGTACAGCAGCAGTGTCCCCCCTCCTGGGACTGAACCCACAACCCTCCGTTCAAGAGTCCAGAGCCCAAACCACTACGCCACACTGTTGCCATATATATATATATATATATATATATATATATATATATATATATATATATATATATATATATATATATATATATATATATATATATATATATATATATATATATATATATATATTCATCTCATGATTACACATTTTAATCTTAGCTAATCTTGTTTTTAATCATATTTAATCGCTACAATTACTGCATCCGTCTCATTTGTTTGTTTTATTACTGATGCTATTATTTTTTAAAGTTCTTCTTATTACCTATAAGGCTTTACATGGTCTTGGATCTTCTTCTCTTCAAGCTCTGCTGACCCCATGTGTCCCCGGTCGTTCCCCAAGATCTGAAAATGCTAATCTTCTGACAGTTCCTAAAATTCGTTTGATCTTTGTCGGAGCCAGGGCATTTAATTATAATTAACGCCCTGTGAAAATCGCGGAAATTTTCATTAAAATTCACGGCAGCGTCACAGGTAAAGTATTGTATTTCGCGGAATGTGCACGGAAATATGTTATAAATTACGTGTACAGATTATTATTTTTTTAAACAGCAAATATATAGATGCATGCACTGACATGAAAATTAACATCAAAGTTATTCAAGCACTTTACAGTAGCTTGTGAAACTGTGTTGTAATTAACAGCCTGTAGGTAAAGTGTATCTGCAAGGACAGCTTTCAGTTCTAGTATGTCATGTGCATGTTCACCATTTAGGTCTAGCAAAACAAATACAATGTGTAACCCCTGACAAGCAACCAGACTGTTTTAACAATTCCATAATTATTATTGTTATTTGTTTATTTAGCAGACACCTTTATCCAAGGCAACTTACAGAGACTAGGGTTTGTGAACTATGCATCAGCTGCAGAGTCACTTACTTACGTCTCACCCGAAAGACGGAGCACAAGGAGGTTAAGTGACTTGCTCAGGGTCACACAATGAGTCCGTGGCTGAGGTGGGATTTGAACCGGGGACCTCCTGCTTACAAGCCCTTTTCTTTAACCACTGGACCACACAGCCTCCTGCTTGTGATACTCCACCATTTGCTACACTGTCTGAAGAATTTCTGTAACTTTTGGTTGTCCAATTTTTCAAAAGGGATAGAACTTCTTGTAGAATTTCTACTGGATACTGCTTTACATGATCTGCTGCAGACACATTTTTAGCCTTTTTAGAGACATCCACTTTCTTGTTTACAGTGTGTAATATTTTAATTTCCCGCTCAGATTGCATATAGTCACATGACATAATCACTGCACAGCACTGTACATGGCGAATATTACACGTAGGCACATATCAGAGCTGTACAGTTTTGTTAATGTGATTTTTATTTTTTAGTATGAAATGCAAATAATTATGAAATTATTTTTATTTCTTAAATATTGTAAAAATTAAAGTATTGGGCTAATTGCACGATTTCCACGCAGCCCGTGAAATTGTAATTTTCACAGGGACCTAGTTATAATGCCTCTTGTCTTTGGAACTTGTTCCTGATTCATAACAGAAATGCTAGCACAATTTAATCTTTTAAATCCTGTTTGAAAACCATATTTGTTTGGGTCTGTTTATTTGCAGTCCCACGCATCCTGGAAAACCTGGAAAATTAGACTAGTCTTCCAGGCCTGGAAAACACATGGAAAATGAGAACAATAAATCAAATGTCCTGGAAAAATCATATAAGATTACAGATGCCATAGTAACTCGAACGAATAAGCAGTTGCATCAATTCAAAACGTGTTTGGGCATACTGTAGCTTGCATTAGCGCGTGGCAGTAACATCAGAGTTCAGGGAAGGTCAATTCAGTGCAGGTTGAAAGCATCAATAACTGCGCCGCTTGACCGTGCTCTCGGTTCAACTCGTTGAGGACAGAAACTGCGATGTGGTGAGAAGTAAGACAATTTGTGTCGCTAACATTATGCATTGAGACTGGTTGTTATGTTTAATTGCAATTACTTTGTTGTATGTTATAATGTAGCTGGAATCAAAATTAGTAACGATAGCAAGCTACCGAGCCAGTCAACTCGTTGTTGGGGTGAGAGATGGTGCGTTAGTGTGATCCTGATGCTGTGGTAATCTTTTCTCAGAAACGTAGGCTACTGGTAGCTAGCTAATCTTGTTGTTGGGAAACAATATGCAACATGAAAGTAGCTGTTGTGCAGTGCTTCCTCATTGACGGATTCATGCTCACTTCGGGTAATGCATTGAAAATGAGAGTGGACTTGCAGTCACGCTGCATGCGTGCATGCGTCTTGGCACAACGTGTATCAACATGTGTGAAATCTCTTTTTTTTGGATTCCCCTGCCGACCTAAGCCCTCCCTACCTGGGCAGTGCTCAGCCAATTGTGCGCCGCCCCCTAGGAACTCCCAGTCACGGTCGGCTGTGACATAGCCTGGATTCGAACCTGCGATCTCCAGGCTATTGGGCACATCCTGCACTCCGCGCGGAGTGCCTTTACTGGATGCACCACTCGGGAGCCCAAATGTGTGAAGTCTCTTTTCAAAAACTCAAACCTCTGTGTGAATGCACCTATGGGTGCTTATTGTCTTTGTGTGTGTGTGTGTGTGGATCTCCATAGGTAGGCTGGTCTCTTTTATCAGTATGTGACTGAAGGGTGTGTGCACGTGCAGCTGACTCCTCCTGACATTGACTGATTAGTTCAATGAAGCTAGAACCTAAACCCTCATTTGATATGATAGCAATAAAACTCTCTGTAGGCAACTTTGTGTGTGTGTTATTTTCATTGGTTTGATATCATACAGAGCAAAATCATACAGAGCAAAATCATACAGAGCTGTCACTCCCAAGTTGGAATGAATTTAGAGCTCTATATCTATGGTGGCTCTTTGCTAATTGTTACATTCATTAGACACTTTTCAATCTCATTTGCAAAAGTGATTTAATGGTTTGCTGTGTTTTATTATTAAAGGAGTGAGTGACGAGGTCAGGAAGTCAGGATGTCAGGAAGGCAGTGCAAGTTTAAAGTGGAGTATCAGGAGATGTGCACAGGGCAAGTTTTGTAGGAAGTCCTTTGATGTTGGTAATATGGGCATCTCAGCACTCAAGAGCCATGCACGAGGCCAAGGACATCTGAAAGTAGCAGGACAGTTACAAAATGAGCCTCGCATGACACATTTTATGAGAAGGCCATCTGAGACAGCAGTTGAGGCAAGTGGCAGTCGGGGAGGAAGCACAGGACCAGAAACGGCCAATGCAGAGGAGGAAAGTGTCAGTCAGGGAGGAAGCAGAGCAGGACTACAAACATCAAATGCAGGTGCCGGTGAGGGAACAAGCTCAGGACCACAACGGTCTTCCTCAGTTTCAACTTTTTTTTTCAAACGAAGCTGTACTTGAAGCAGAGATCCGCTGGGTTATCAAAATGGTGATGTCACACTACTCCTTCAATTCATGCACAGATGTGGCTGACATTTTTGGAAAAATGTTTCCAGACAGTGAAATTGTGAGGAAATTTTCGTGTGGTGCAACGAAAGCAGCCTACCTTGTATGTTTTGGTTTGTCACCATATTTCAAAGAGAAGCTAATCAAGGACATAAGAATGTCAAAGTGCTAAGTTATCTCTTTTGATGAATGCCTAAACAAAGTAACATAGACAGAACAGATGGATGTGGTCGTTCGATACTGGAGTGAGGATGAATGTAAGGTTGTGGTGCATTATCTTGACTCGGAGTTTTTGGGACACACTCGAGCAGAGCGGCTCCTTGAGAAAATACAAATAAGTTTATCTCCTCTTGATCACAAGAAGCTCCTTCAAATCTCCATGGATGGCCCAAAGGTCAACTGGAGGTTTCTGTGAATATTTGAAGAAGAGAAGACAAATGGACCCAAATCTACCACATCTGCTCAACCTGGGAAGCTGTGGTCTACATGTTGTTCATAGCAGTTTTCAACAGGGTGAGAAAGAGACTGGAAACTGGGAGAAACACTGAGAGCCCTGTGGCAGCTCTTTCACGACACACCGGCCAGAAGAGACGATTTTGCTGACTTGATGAAAACAACAACATTTCCTCTGAAGTTTTGTGCCCACAGATGGGTGGAAGATCTGCAAGTTGCAGAGCGTGCAATTGAGAGATGGCCAGCTGTACTCAGGAATATTGACAGCCGCAAGAAATTTCCTAAAAGCAAAGTTCCAACCTCAGTGTCCTGCACTTTGGTGAAAGAGACAGCTGCTGACCCACTCTTCGAGGCAAAACTGCATTTTTTTGCATTTGTTGCAAGACAGCTGAAACCATTTCTGGAAACCTTTCAGACAGATGCACCAATGGTGTCCTTTTTGGCAGAAGAGCTGCAGTCTCTTCCTTCATCAAGAGAGACGTCCAGTCCTCCAGATGCTCAAACTTGACCCACTGGACAAAACACTGCATGTACCACTCAAACAGCTTGACATCGGCTTTGCCACCAAACAAGCTCTAGATAAAGCATCACAGAAACTTCAAGCAAATGCACTGAGGGGACAAGAGTTCAAGAAGGAATGCATCACCTTCCTCGCGACAACCAGCAAAAAGCTGCTGGAGAGAATCCCTCTGATGTATCCTGCGGTAAGACTCCGGAGCTACCTTGACCCAGTGGCCATGGTAACCGAGGAGAAAAGTTCAATATTCAAATTTGAAAAACTCTTGCAACTCCTTCTCAATGCAAAATGGTGCACCTCTCCACAGTGTGACCAGCTCCTCTCAGAGTACAAACACTCTCACAGATGATCCAGCACAACAAGGCTGAATTTCTGGATTTTGTCCACAAAGGTGATTCTTGCAGGGTTGACGAATTCCTTGGGAGATTTATAAGTGGTAGAGCAGAGTATGAGAATCTCTGGGATTTGCTTAAGTGCCTTTTCACTCTCTCACATGGGCAAGCAGCAGTTGAAAGAGGATACTCTGTTAACAAAGACATGCTGGTTGAGAACCTAAAGGAGAGGACTCTTATTTCACTCTGCTTGGTCCAGGATTCTCTGGCTGGACGTCCCATGGAAGATGCCATTCCAAAGGCCCTTGTTCAACATGCCAAGGCGGCAAGGATGAGATATATACAGTACCTAGAGAATGAGAAGAAAAAAGTTGCAACAGAGAATGACAGGAAAAGAAAGGAGCTAATGTCTGACATAGCACACCAGACAGCGAAGAGGCAGAAGATTATTAACAGCATTGAAGTAATGCAGAGAGAGGCAGATGAAATGGCAGAAAAGCAGCAAGATTTCACACTACTCTCGATGTCAAACACCTACCGGAAGAGTGTCACAGAGAAGAAGTCAGAGGTGACAGCTCTGGACCAGAGTCTTGCACAGTTAAAAGAGAAAGTGAAACAATTGAAGTAAAGAGACTAAAAGGTGTTTTATTTTTGTTTTTGACAGAGAAATAGCTGTGTAAATATGTTGTATTGAGTGACTGAAAGTGAATAAAGTATTCCATATCTATCCTAAAGTACTTATGTTGGTTGTTTCATTTCAGTTCAAGTTATGACATTGGATGTGCCTTTCATGTTTCTACTATTCTCCACTCCTTGTTCTGGAGAGGTGCAGTGTGTGCAAGATTTTGTCTCGGTGACAAAGGTCATCTTGCTGATTAATTTATCAGGTGTGTTAATGGTGGGCTGTCTAGAGAGCCTGCACACACTGCAGCTCTTCAAGACATGAAGTGAAGAATACTAATCTAATGAAAAGTCTGGGTTGAAGATATTAAAGTAGCCTAATAAAGAAACAAGATGATCAATATTGAAGTTTAAAAACATGAAGAACACAAGCCCATTAGTAAATCTTTAGATTTAAAGTAGTAAAGAAAAGGGAGAGGGTCAATATTGCTGTTTGAAAATGGGTTCATTGATAGGTTTAGAGGTTGATTAGCACCAATTTGGTGCTGGTGTGTGTAGGGACAGTCCATAGCCTTGAGCTGTTCCCTTAGTTGCCCTGTAGGCAAGCACCAGGGTCTTGAATCTGATGCACCCTGTCGCCAGAGGCCAGTGGAGAGTGCAGAGGAAATGTGTGACATGACAATGTTTTTACACATGAGGTACCCACTGAGGCTGTGTGGCAGCCAATCATTGATAGTAATTGCGTGTTTCACCACTCAGTAAGTAATGTCTCCCTATTATTTATCGTAAAATGTCCTGGAAAATTATTTCTTGAAAAGAGTGGGAACCCTGATATTAGACACAGGCTTTTTTATATTTCTTTTGTAAAGCGCCTTGGAATGCTTACATGAAGAGCGCTATAGAAGTGAAATTTGTTGTTGTTGGTGTTGTAGTAGTAGCAGCAGTATTATTATTATTATTATTATTATTATTATTATTATTATTATTATTATTATTATTATTATTATTATTATTCAAAAAACAACCCAGCATAAAACTGTTGTCCTATTTCTAGATTAAGTGTTGCCCCTTTTAAAGTTTTATATTTATTCACACAGAATTATACAGAAAAACTCCAGCATCTGGTGTTAAATTGTTTGAACCAACTGCTAAATCACAATGCAGTAAGTTTATTACTTATCGTAATGCATTTCAAATTATACTGTATTTTCTGATCAGTTTCCTTTAAAAGGGTATCCTTTACTGATACTGAAAGTTTCAATTTGACAGTAGATACGTAAATGTGTTTGTTTTTTTTTTGTTGTTTTTTAAAGAGGGGCTGTTTTGTACAAGCAGGTTGTTATATATTTTAGAAAGTACACCTCTGTTGGTAGGATTATACTGTAGTAGGGATTTAATTGGAGACTCGGGGTAATAATGGAAAGTCAGATAATCTACTACGCACAAAGTCCCTAATCTGTAAATAATGAAAAAAATGTCTATAAATTTATCAGACAGCTGATCAAAGGAGGCAAAGGTGTCATCAATGTACAGATCTCTAAGGGTTTTAATACCAAAATGGTGCCAATTACCAAAGGCTGAATATTTCAATGGGGGATTTGTATGCAATGGTTCAGTTAAAGTATAGACCTTGAGCCGATGTGATATCTGCACTATGCCCAGATCTTTAATGAGTTCTGAACAACAGGATTGACACTGGGGCAAGAGTAGGATAGAGGAAGGGAGGAACACAAAAGAACAGTCGGAGAGGAGGAAACGCAGGAATCTGCTTCAATTGTCAGCCACACGGGTGGAATGCTGTGTACATGACTGCCTCCAGAATGTTTGAGTATGAATGTTCACCGCCCAATAGTACAACTGGAAATTAGGCAGCACAAGTTCACCCAATGATTTAGATCCTTGGAGGAGTGTCTTTTTAATTCAGGGCTGCTGCTTGTTCCAAATAAATGAGGAAATCATGTGATCGAGAGAGTTAAAAAAAGGATTTTACTATTAGCGGGAATGCACTGAAAGAGATGTGTTTAAACAGGTTTTTAAAGGAACGTGTAATTCCTAGATATTATAATTCCTAGATATGTGAATTAGTGAAATTGTGAAGGGCCAATTGTCAAAACAGCTCTGACGAGCAGCAGCTAATAGAAAACATTATACTTCTGTGCAGATTAATTTTATACCCAGAGATTTTGCGGAAGTCATCCATAATAAGCAGAGCATGACAAAGAGAAGAAGCAGGGTTAGAAATATATAGTAAAAGGTCATCTACATATAAAGAGACTTTCTGCTCTAACTCGCCTGAATTTCCCTACTATCCCTTGCATAAAAAGGAGCATAGAAAGGGGGCAACCTTGTTTAGTACCGTGGTGGAGTGTAAAGTATTCCGAATTTGTGTCATTTGTGCAGACTGAGGCCTAGAATAGAGCAGTTTAATCCAAGATATGAATTTGCGACCAAAATTTAATTTGTGTAGGGTGGCAAATTAAATAATCCCATTCAACTCGATCAAATGCCTTTTCAGCATCTAGAGAGACATACCCCGGTGGATTGTGAAGTGGATTGAGTATATATCACATTAAATAGACGCCGGAGGTTAAAGAAAGACTGCCTATCCCTAACGAACCCTGTCTGATCCAATGAAATAATAGAAGTTAAGGCATTCTCTAGGCAACAGGCAAGCACCTTCACTTCAACATTGAGAAGGGAAATGGGCCTATATGATCCACAATCAAGGGGATCCTTATTCTTTTTTAAAATCAGATATATAGAAGCCTGACAGAGGGTCTTAAGGAGTGATTGGGTGGTGAAGGATTCGGAGAACATACACAGCATCAAAAGTGATAGCTGAGGGGCAAACTTTTTGTAGAACTCTGTGGGGAAACCATCAGGGCCTGTAGATTTCTAATAGCATTAGGGGTTCATGCAATTCAGTTTTAGTTTGGGGGTTGAGCGTGGGAGTGTCAAGTTTGTCAAAAAATGAGTTTATATGGATGGGATTGTCTGAAGATTCTGAGGAGTAAAGTGCTGAATAGTAATTTTTAAATGAATCATTGATCTCCTGTTGATTGATAGTTTTAGGCAAGATTGAGTATTCATTTCTGTAATAAGGTTTGACACTTACCTCTTATGGAGTTGATGTGCTAATATCCTACTGGGTTTGTCTCCATGTTCATAAAATGTATAGCTTGATTTAAGTAATAGCGGCTCAGTTTTTTTAGACAATAAATCAAACTCTGTTTGAAGGGCCAACCGTATTTGGAGAGTTCAGAGGTTGGGGTATTTGCATATTTCTCATCTATTTTTTAAATAAAATATGTGAGTTCAGACAATCTGTTCAAGTAATGTTTCCTTGTTTGTCAGGGTATGAAATTATTTGGCCCCTTAAAGCTTTCAGAGTTTCCCATAAACTGACAGAAGAGATCCCTGGGGTCTGTGGCAATGTGCCCCGCCCCTGTGTGCATTTGTGTGTTATATGTTGTATGTAGAGTGTAAATGTTGGTGTATTGTAGTTGGTACACAGGATATAATGTGGGTAATGAGCATGAGTGTTTAAAATGTATAATTGTATTTAGCCACGGGGATTGCACTTCACATGCATTTAAAGTATTTAATATGTGAGCACGGGGTTGCACATAATTAGTTCACGTGCTGAGATTCAAGTGAATAATTAATTGGTAATTGAATCCCAGCACAACAGTATATATAGATGCACGTTTTACTCACTTGGGGTTGTGTGTTCGGTGAGTGGAGAACGAGTGTGGAGAGGAGGTAAAATAATAATGTGTTTAAACTCATCGTGTTTGTTTATTTGTTTGTTTGTCTGTCCGTCCACTGTTTGTTTCGTGTTAATCCATTTTGTTTGTCTGTTTTATTTGGCCTCGTGCCGTGTCCTGTTTTCTGTTTAAACCTTTTATTTTGCAATAAACTACTGAGCGCAGCCATTGTGTCTCAGTTTCACTCCCCACTACTGTCTGTCTGTGTACTCCTTTCTGGTCTGACGTCATCACTGCAGCTAGCCTGTCACAGGTGGTATTAGTCTCCAGAAAGAGGGTTATTTGGGAAGAAATTAATTGAACACACTTTTATCTGAGAGCAAAAGAGAATTAAAGAGCCAAGAGCAGTGAGGGGAGGCCTGACTGGAGACTATAAGTTCCATAACAAGTGGGGTATGGTCAGAGATAACTATACTTTGATAATTACAAGATTTAACAGAGGGGAGTAATTTTATTACCAATAAAGTAGTAATCAACCCGGGAGTAAGTGTGGTGGGCGGGAGAAAAACGAGTACTGTCGAATTGGGATAAAAAAAAAAAACCTCCAGGGATCTGAGATCCTGTGAGTGTCTAGAAAATCACGGATAACTAATGCTGATTTAGAAGGGGCAGTAGGCATCGAAGAAGAACGATCTACAGAAGGATTCCGTGCACAATTAAAATCACCCACTAATATCAACTTATGTGTGTTCAAATCAGGTAGGGAGGAAAGAAAGTTAGCCAAAAAGTTATTGCCGTCCCAATTTGGAGCATAAACATTAGCCAAGATTAACAGAGTCTCATAAAGTTTGCCTACAACTATTATATATCGACCATTGGGGTCTGCAGTTAATAAATTAAAACAATGGTAGCTAAATATGAACACTGACAGTATCTGTCACCAACATAAATGCATTATATATATATATATATATATATATATATATATATATATATATATATATATATATAAAGCTATATATATATATATATATATATATATATATGTGTGTATGTGTATATATATATATATATATATATATATATATATATATATATATATATATATATATATATATATATATATGGACCGTACGTGGTGCCCGGCAGTTATTGAAGTGCCCAGCTGTGGTGGGCAGATGCCGAATTAGCTTTGAATTAGCTTTGAATTAGCTTTGAATTTTATGTCATTTCGGCAACTGCCCACAGCCACCCGGGCTGATGGCGAAGAAAGACTTTAGTGCACCCTGTTGTAACAAATCAAAGGCTAATAGAAAGTAACACAGCAGTGTTCATCCTCTGGGTTTCTACTGCAGTTCTCAATAATAGTTTGTCAGTCAAATTACTTTATTTGATCATTAGACCAACTGAATTGTTTATTTATTTTTATTTGTTTATTTTAATGAAATGCTGAGGCAAATGTCTAATTGTCTGAGATCTGGTGTCAACTAATGTTAGACATGAAATAATATTGTTTGAAAGTGTAAACTATTTTCTACAGAACGAAAACTAAACTTTTTATATGATTAATTAATATTGCTGTGATTAAACTAGTTTTGGCACTGCGTTCTTCCTGAGTTTCAAGTAATTAATATTTAACTAGGTGGCTTTTACATGTTTAAACTGAATTGTGATTATTAGTCTCTTGCTGATATTGAATGATCTCTCAGTCATACAACGCAACTCTGCTCAGAAATTTGTATTGTATTACTGCAATAATAATAAAATAAAACATTGTTGCATTTTATTCTGGACTCGTTGTCTATCAAGTTGGGGGATCGTTGGTGAACAGCAATCTTCAAGTCTTGCCACAGATTCTCAATCGGATTCAAGTCCGGGCTTTGACTGGGCCACTCTAGGACATTCACTTTCTTGTTTTTAAGCCACTCCAGTGTGGCTTTGGCTGTGTGCTTGGGGTCATCCCAGTCTTAGGTCTTTTGCAGACTGAAGCAAGTTTTCCTCAAGGATTTGCCTGTATTTACCTCCATCCATTTTGCCCTTTACCCTGACAAGCTTCCCAGTCCCTGCCGATGAAAAGCATCCCCATAGCATGATGCTGTCACGACCATGCTTCACAGTAAGGATGGTGTTACCTGGGTGATGTGCTATGTTGGGTTTGAGCCAGATATAACGCTTTGCATTTCGGCCAAATAGTTCAATTTTTGTTTCATCAGACCACAGAATCTTTTTGCCACATCTTTTCAGAGTCTCCCACATGCCTTTTTGCAAATTCCAAGCAGGATTTTACATGGGCTTTTTTCAGAAATGGCTTCCTTTTTGCCACTCTTCCATACAGGCCAGATTTGTAGAGTACCTGAGCTATTGTTGACACATGGACAGTTTCTTTCATCTCAGCCATGGAACGCTGTAGGTCTTTCTGAGTTGTCATTGGCCTCTTGCTGGCTTCTCTGACCAATGCCCTTCTTACCCGGCTGCTCAGTTTGGGAGGACGGCCTGCTCTAAGCAGATTCTGGGTGGTGCCGTATACCTTCCACTTCTTAATGATCGACTTGACTGTGCTCCAAGGTATATTCAATGCCTTTGAAATCTTTTTATACCCCTCCCCTGATCTGTGCCTTTCCACAACTTTATCCCGGAGTTGTTTTGAAAGCTCCTTGGCCTTCATGGTAGTATATTTGCTTTGAATGCACTACCCAACTGTGGGACCTTACAGAGACAGGTGGATTTAATCTGAAATCATGTGAACCACTTTTATTGCACACAGATGGACTCCATTTAACTTATTGTGTGAATTCTGAAGGCAATTGGTTGCACCTGAGCTTATTTACGAGTGTCATAGCAAAGGGGTGAATACTTATCTAATGAAGACTTTTCCGTTTTTTATTTTTAATTGATTTGTTTTTTCACACATTTAAAGTGTTGAGTAGGTTGTGTAAATCAAAGGAAAAAATCCCATTAAAACACATCAATATTTCAGGTTGTAACACAACAAACTGTGAAAACGTCCAAGGCGGGTGAATACTTACTATAGGCACTGTGTGTGTATATATATAAATATATATATAAAAATATATATAAAAATATTATATATATATATATATATATATATATATATATATATATATATATATATATATATATATATATATACAGTACTGTGCAAAAGTTTTAGACAGGTGTGAAAAAATGCTGTAAAGTAAGAATGCTTTCAAAAATAGACATGTTAATAGATTATATTTATCAATTAACTAAATGCAAAGTGAGTGAAGAGAAGAAAAATCTATATCAAATCCATATTTGGTGTGACCACCCTTTGCCTTCAAAACAGCATCAATTCTTCTAGGTACACTTGCACAAAGTCAGGGATTTTGTAGGCATATAGTCAGGTGTATGATTAAACAATTATACCAAACAGGTGCTAATGATCATCAATTCAATATGTAGGTTGAAACACAATCATTAACTGAAACAGAAACAGCTGTGTAGGAGGAATAAAACTGGGTGAGGAACAGCCAAACTCAGCTAACAAGGTGAGGTTGCTGAAGACAGTTTACTGTCAAAAGTCATACACCATGGCAAGACTGAGCACAGCAACAAGACACAAGGTAGTTATACTGCATCAGCAAGGTCTCTCCCAGGCAGAAATTTCAAGGCAGACAGGGGTTTCCAGATGTGCTGTCCAAGCTCTTTTGAAGAAGCACAAAGAAACAGGCAACGTTGAGGACCGTGAGACGAGTGGTCGGCCAAGGAAACTTACTGCAGCAGATGAAAGACACATCATGCTTACTTCCCGTCAGAATCGGAAGATGTCCAGCAGTGCCATCAGCTCAGAACTGGCAGAAAACAGTGGGACCCTGGTACACCCATCTACTGTCCGGAGAAGTCTGGTCAGAAGTGGCCTTCATGGAAGACTTATGCCAAAAAGCCATACCTCCGACTTGGAAACAAGGCCAAGCGACTCAACTATGCACGAAAACACAGGAACTGGGGTGCAGAAAAATGGCAGCAGGTGCTCTGGACTGATGAGTCAAAATTTGAAATATTTGGCTGTAGCAGAAGGCAGTTTGTTCAACAAGGGCTGAGAGCGGTACACAAATGAGTGTCTGCAGGCAACAGTGAAGTATGGTAGAGGTTCCTTGCAAGTTTGGGGCTACATTTCTGCAAATGGAGTTGGGGATTTGGTCAGAATTAATGGTCTCCTCAATGCTGAGAAGTACAGGCAGATACTTATCCATCATGCAATACCATCAGGGAGGCATCTGATTGGCCCCAAATTTATTCTGCAGCATGACAACGACCCCAAACATACAGCGAAAGTCATTAAGAACTATCTTCAGCGTAAAGAAGAACAAGGAGTCCTGGAAGTGATGGTATGGCCCCACAGAGCCCTGATCTCAACATCATCGAGTCTGTCTGGGATTACATGAAGAGTGAGAAGCAACTGAGGCTGCCTAAATCCACAGAAGAACTGTGGTTAGTTCTCCAAGATGTTTGGGCCAACCTACCTGCCGAAGTTCCTTCAAAACTGTGTGCAAGTGTACCTAGAAGAATTGATGCTTGATGCTGTTTTGAAGGCAAAGGGTGGTCACACCAAATATGGATTTGATTTAGATTTTTCTTCTGTTCACTCACTTTGCATTTAGTTAATTGATAAATATAATCTATTAACATGTCTATTTTTGAAAGCATTCTTACTTTACAGCATTTTTTCACACCTGCCTAAAACTTTTGCACAGTACTGTATATATATATATATATATATATATATATATATATATATATATATATATATATATATATATATATATATATATATATATATATATATATATATATATATATATATATATATATATATATATATATATATATATATATATATATATATATATATATATATATATATATATATATATATATATATATATATATATATATATATATATAAAACATATGAACATAAATACACATCAGGAGATGCACAGTATATAGTGCACTGGAGAGCTTTTTGCAAATAAAAATTAGTAAGTAAATCAACAACGTTCAATAAACTGCAGCGGGGCCGTACACTTCCAGGCTCTCTGCCAAGCTCAGGCTATCCTTAGTTACATGTTTAATCCCTTCTAGTAATTCAATAAAAGCAGTTAAATTTGGAAGAAGGAAGTAACGTGAAATAAGAATATAATTAGGGCTTCTGTTTTTAGGGTTTTATTAATTCAGAAGCCCTAAATATAATTAACAAATAGTTGATGCCCGATTTGCTAAAGTGATTTAACACATTGGTGCTGGAAAAGAGAGAAATAAAAATAAATACAAAATTCAACAACCAATTCACAGTCCTCTAGTCCCCAGAGCATGCAAACACAGTCACATGTGAAAGGGTGGGTTCAGAAAACAACAACCAAAATAAAGACAATACTAACAACAGTAATAACAACAAGAAACAATCAACAAACGCATCATTGCTTATGTCCTGAAACGAACATTCACCCCTGACACCAGAATGCATGCTGTAACCAAAAGTCTTGAAATGCAGGGCAGTTTACCTCACTGCCACTGCACAAATCGAATACATTCGACCGTTACCCATTGTTTATCTTGCCAGACAAACCGAAACCAGATATAACATGATACTTATCAGTTTAGGGCACAGCCGAAGTGTCTGCAGAGACTTGGCTCGGTAGAATGTGGCTCTTAAAGTAGAGAGACGCGTCTTCTGGAGTAGTGAAGAAGTGTGTTGCGCTGTTAAGTGGTGATCTTCAAACGAGCTGGGTGTAGAAGGCTATATTTAATCCCAGTGCTTCGCAACTGAGACTTCATTCCATTGAAGGATGCTTTCCTTTGTGCCAGGTCTGCACTGAGATCGGGAAAAATGTGGATACATCAGGGGACCCCTTTCTCTTGCCTAGCGGAGAGTTTGCTCTTTATCCTGGAATCGGTGCATCTGGACGGTCATGGGTCTTGGCTTCTCCCCAGTCTTTGGTTTTGGGGCGAGAGATCTGTGAGCACGGTCGACTACAGGTTCCCTCTGGAAAGCAGCTACATCAAAGACTTGAAGACATGAAAGATGTTGGATTATTGCATTACTGCAACTCCCTCCTGGCTGGCCTCCCTGCGTCCGCCACCCGTCCGCTCCAGCTCATCCAGAACTCCGCTGCCCGCCTGGTGTTCTCTCTGCCTCGCTTCTCCCACGCAACTCCACTACTCCGCTCACTCCACTGGCTACCGATCACCGCTCGCATCCAGTTCAAGACTCTTGTACTAGCCTACAGATGCCTTGACCAGACTGCACCCAGCTACCTCCAGACCCTCATCTCTCCCTACACCCCCACTCGACCTCTCCGCTCCGCCTGCACTAGAAGACTGGCTCTACCTCCTCTAAGCTCCCCTGCCTCCAGAGCCCGCTCCTTCTCCACCCTCACTCCGCAGTGGTGGAATGACCTACCTACAGATATCAGGACCGCCCAGTCCCTGACCACATTCCGGCGCCTCCTTAAGACTCACCTCTTCAGACAGCACCTGTAGAACTCCTGGGACACTTTCACCCTTCCTTAAATATGCTTTACTTACTCTTATCTGCCCCCTATTTTACTGCATTTAATCCTGTACTTCATAGTACTGTAATCTGCCAAGTGTTTAAACTGTAGTATTTGGTATTTAATCATATCTTGATGCAACTATCACTGTCACTTTTATCTGCTGTATTATTGAATTGTATTTTGTCACACTTGCACTTGCTTGAACTAGTCATTGTATTTATCTTGCTCTTATTGTATTATTATTACCTGTACTGTAACACTTGAAATGTATTTGCTTATGATTGTAAGTCGCCCTGGATAAGGGCGTCTGCTAAGAAATAAATAATAATAATAATAATAATAATAATAATAATAATAATAATAATTACTCTCCTTCTGCGATGCCAATCCGCAGTTTCTGTCTCCTGGAGCGATTTTCCAAATCATCAGCTTTTTCCTGCAGGGCCTTGTTTTTTTTTCAGTTCAGGTAGCACACATGGTTTCCAAAGAAGCAACTTTTTGATCAATATCTGTCACTGAACATTCGAGATCTTGCATGCATGGCAGCAACTCTTCTTTAAGTGCTTCTAAGGATGTCTGCACTTTTTGGGATTCGGTATGCATCTCATCCCTAAATTTGTGGAATTGTGATTTGAAGGACGACATTTCCCGAACGCAGGACCTCAGTAATTTGCACAGCCAGTGAAGGGTCCGTGGTGGCTGGGCTGACACATTCTTCTGAAGGTTGTAGATGCCTATTCCTCAATTTCGACATTTCGTATTGTAGTTGGTGAGTTTCAATGCAATATTTATGTTGTATTATTAAGCAATTCACTGTATAGAAGCAGACATGTGGGGGTGGGGGGCAGGTGCTGGGTGCTGGTGAGGGATCAAGATTTTTGCACATGACTGACAGCTATGCCACTGACCTAGACTTAAGGGCTATGCACACCAGAGGTGAAGCAAACAACACAAATACAGCACGAGCACATACAAAAAAAAAAAACCACAACTGTAGCTAGTCTTGAAAAAAAAATACTGTCTGCTTTTGCTCCTTTTGTGGAGACAAAACAAAAATAAATAAATAAAACAAAGAAATAGTCTGTGTACACCACACACTAAAAAAATGACATTTAACAGTGAATGTTTTTATGTGATCTGGTTTAAAATGTAAATTATTCAAAAATAATGAATCTACACACTTTTCTTTGTAAATACTGAATTAGTTTAACATACTTTTTTTTATTGATTTTCAGTTAATAAAATATTCAGTTATTGTGTGAATTATTATTATTATTATTATTGGTCAACATTAATGAAACAAAGAAGCGTCATTTTACAGAAATGCAAAACCAGCGTGTGGCGCTCCTTGTCACTTTGACTAAAGTTAAGGTGAAATAGAGATACATACCATCAATTTCCAATTGTTCTGTTATTTTTTTACCATATGTCATCTTTCTTTTGATTAGGCTTCCAAGCCAAAGGCTGGGGAAGCCTATTGTTATTGATTTTTCGTTAAAAAATATACGAGCGCCAGAAATAACCATTTCACGACGGCTCTATTTTCATACGTTCGTGCATAAATCCAAGGTGCAATACACTACAGTCATGAAACTTTATATGACCATAGAGACTCACGTGAAGTATTGCTGATATGAAAATGACACATTTTGGTCACATGGTTTGGCAGCCATAATGATAATTTTGCAACCCATAACAAGAACACCATTGCACTTATGCTCTTCAATGTCAACACAATTGTACAGACCATTGGAAAGTAATAACTGCTCAAGTTTGAAACAGATTGCTCACACGGTGCGCCGGCCATATTCGAATTTACGTTGAAATTTTAACTCCAAGGGCGTGCCGAAAAGGTCATAGTTATAATGGAACACGTATAGGAAGTCATATGTGTGGAAGCGACATCGTGGGAGAAGTACAGTCGTGGACAAGTAGAGCGCAGTTAGAAGCAGAAAGGAGGAATTACACCTTTAAATCTGGAGTTCCTTTAATCAGAAAAGATTGCAGCTTAAAGCCTTGCAGCTGCGTGTATTTTTCTGATAACAAGCTGAAACTCGGAGCAGCTGATTCAAATCCCGCGGCGTTCTGAGACACGGGGGAGGGGCGGAGCCCTCAGCACAAACAAACAAAGGCAGACAGGCTTCCCAGCGACAGCGTGTGGAAGCGACATCGTGGGAGAAGTACAGTCGTGGACAAGTAGAGCGCAGTTAGAAGCAGTTTGAAAGCAGGTTGACAGCTGCAGAAGCTAAACTAAACTTACAAAAAGTGGTCTTCAAGCCAGTAATCTGTGACAACTGCATGATGTGGGAAATCCGAGAAAACCCAACAGAGCTCAACCAAGTGTGTGTAAAGTGCTGCACAATCCAGGACTTGCTCCAGCGATTAAGCCTGCTAGAAAAGGAGCTGGAGGAAATAAGACAGCAACAGGAGCTTGAGGAGCTGGCACACCCACAATTCATGGAAGTCTGCACCCCTAGCAGACTGAAAGCCACCACGGAGATGGAAGAAAGTCGAAACAGCTGGGTTCAGATAGGCAGAAGCAGGGAAAAAAAGAAACTTCGTCTAACACAACCACCAGAAATCCAAACATCCAACAAATTTGAGCCACTTCAACATTTAGATGATCTAAACCAACATCAAGAGAATGAAAGGAACAACATTCAGGACCCCATAAACAGTGCTGGCCAGGCAGCAAAAAGAAGGGAGGTCATGATTGTTGGGGACTCCATATTGAGAAACACAGCAAGTTCAGTTCGCAGTTTGGACCCCCTTACTACAACAGTGTGCTGCCTTCCAGGAGCCTCAGTCAAGCACATCACTGAGAATGTGGGCAGGCTCCTAGAACGAACAGGAGACGACCTGGTAGTAGTCGTCCACATCGGTACAAACAACATTGGAAGAGACAGGCCAAGATCCCTGCAATTTGTCAAGGCACCGACTAGAGGGGAGGCATACCTTGATTTAATCTTTTCAAATAATGAAGACAGAATAACTAAAACAGAGGTCAGAAAGCCATTGGCAAACTCAGACCACAACATGGTCTCATTTGAAATATTTTTTAAAACCCCAAAAGTAATGACTAAAGCTAAGGTTTACAATTTTAGAAAAACAAACTATGAAGGTATGAAACAGAGACTAACAGAAGTAGATTGGAGTAAAATAGAGAAAACATCCACAGAAAAAGGATGGCTGTTTTTTAAAAATGTAGTACTAGAGGCGCAAAACGATTACATCCCAAAAGTAGACAAATCTAAATCTAAAACAAAATGGCCAAAATTAATTTAATAGATCAATAAAATAAAAATATTCAGCAAAAAAAGGCACTTTACAGAGCGTTTAAAAGGGACCAAAAACAAAGTACACAGAAAGAGTACTTGGAACTGCAAACACAAGTCAAAAAGGAAGTTAGAAAGGCCAAGAGAGAGATAAAAATCAATATTGCTAAGGGGGCTAAAACCAATTCCAAAATTTTTTCCAATATTATAACAGCAAGAGAACATTCAAAGAGGAGGTCAAATGTCTAAGAGACACAAATGGCAAAATCATAGATGAAGAAAAAAAAATAGCAAATATATTAAATAATTACTTTTCACAGGTTTTTACAAAGGAGGACACGGACAACATGCCCCACATGTCGACCTGTTCCTATCCAATTTTAAATAACTTTAGCATAACAGAGGCAGAAGTGTTAAAGGGACTAGGAGCTCTTAAAATAAACAAATCCCTGGGCGGATGAGATCCTCCCAATAGTACTCAAAGAAATGAAAGAAGTTATTTACAAACCGCTAACCAAGATCATGCAACAGTCTCTTGACACAGGGGTTGTACCGACAGACTGGAAAATAGCAAACGTAATACCGATCCACAAAAAGGGAGACTAAACCGAACCACGTAACTACAGACCAATAAGCCTGAATTCTATTATATGTAAACTTATGGAAACTATAATAAGATCCAAAATGGAAAATTACCTATATGGTAACAATATCCTGGGAGACAGCCAGCATGGTTTTAGGAAAGGGAGATCGTGTCTAACTAACCTACTTGACTTTTTTGAGGATGCAACATTGAAAATGGATAACTGCAAAGCATACAACATGGTTTATTTAGATTTCCAGAAAGCTTTTGACAAAGTCCCGCATAAAAGATTAATTCTCAAACTGAACGCAGTAGGGATTCAAGGAAATGCATGCACATGGATTAGGGAGTGGTTAACAGGTAGAAAACAGAAAGTACTGATTAGAGGAGAAACCTCAAAATGGACGAGGTAACCAGTGGTGTACCACAGGGATCAGTATTAGGTCCTCTGCTATTCCTAATCTACATTAATGATTTAGATTCTGGTATAGTAAGCAAACTTGTTAAATTTGCAGACGACACAAAAATAGGAGGAGTGTCAAACACTGTTGCAGCAGCAAAGGTCATTCAAAATGATCTAGACAGCATTCAGAATTGGGCAGACACATGGCAAATGAAATTTAATAGAGAAAAGTGTAAAGTATTGCATGCGGGCAATAAAAATGTGCATTATAAATATCACATGGGAGATACTGAAATTGAAGAAGGGAACTATGAAAAAGACCTAGGAGTTTATGTTGACTCAGAAATGTCTTCATCTAGACAATGTGGGGAAGCTATAAAAAAGGTTAACAAGATGCTTGGATATACTGTGAGAAGTGTTGAATTTAAATCAAGGGAAGTAATGTTAAAACTCTACAATGCATTAGTAAGACCTCACCTAGAATATTGTGTTCAGTTCTGGTCACCTCGTTACAAAAAGGATATTGCTGCTCTAGAAAGAGTGCAAATAAGAGCAACCAGAATTATCCCGGGTTTAAAAGGCATGTCGTATGCAGAAAGGCTAAAAGAATTGAATCTATTCAGTCTTGAACAAAGAAGACTACGCGGTGATCTGATTCAAACATTCAAAATCCTAAAAGGTATAGACAATGTCAACCCAGGGGACGACTTTGACCTGAAAAAAGAAACAAGGACCAGGGGTCACAAATGGAGATTAGATAAAGGGGCATTCAGAACAGAAAATAGGAGGCACATTTTTACACAAAGAATTGTGAGGGTCTGGAACCAACTCCCCAGTAATGATGTTGAAGCTGACACCCTGGGATCCTTCAAGAAGCTGCTTGATGAGATTCTGGGATCAATAAGCTGCTAACAACCAAACGAGCAAGATGGGCCGAATGGCCTCCTCTCGTTTGTAAACTTTTTGTTCTTATGTTCTTATGTTCTTATGTTATGTGCTCTATGAAAAAATGTCATCGCCCGTGACCTCTGACCTCTCCTAAAGCTCAAATGGTGATGCATGACATCATCAACGTACACAACTGGCTATAAAACTGCCTATAACTTCTTATCGGCTGCACCAAAATGCACGAAATTTGACACGGATGTAGAGGACTATGGGATGTTGTGCCATGGTCAATATGGCAGTCTATGGTCACATGGTGTGGCAGCCATTTTGGATTTAATGAAAATTTCGGGCATTTATCAAAAGTCTTCTCATATTTGTACTAAAATTGACAGTTAGCACAGTTGTGATGATAACGTTTCATCTATAATAACCAATGCGCTTAAACTGCATGATAACTGCTTGGATGGAAGCCTTTATAGTTGCTAGCAACTCTAGTTGTCTTTATAACCACTGACACTGGCATCATAAAGAACATTATATTTTTTTACTTTAATAATTACATTCTCATTGATGTCCATTTCTCTTATTTCTGTGGTAATTTCTGTGTGAACAAGACAGTGACAGTCTGACAGCCTCTCCTTCGACTCTGTCCGAGTAATGATGTGTTGTCTACAGAAACATAGAAGGGTCGAGCAGACAAACTGTCAATTTGAGACAACAAGGCAATTCTATCTTTGGAGTAAGGGGGGAGATTGCTTAGCAGCTACAGGAATATAGAATGGTAATGTACACCCCTTCAAAATGAAATAATACGCCTGGACATTTGAATTGGATTTACCGCTGTATCATGTATAAAGGGTTTCACAGCCTCGCAAACAATAACAAACTTATGCACAAACCTGACATCCATGTAGGTGGAAAAAGGTGTTCTCTTGAGTCTAGTCCATGTGACACCAGAAGCAGAACTCCTGAGGAGGATTTCTAACGAGGAAAACGCTAAGCCATGTTAAATTCAATAACTTCAAAACAGGTCATTAAACCAGTGGTTAAAGATATTTAATTGTTTTCAAATATTTACCCACTGAAATCAAATATTCAAATATTTTAATTCATTGATCAAATTAAATCTAATTAAAACAGAGCAGTTTCCAAAAGATAATTGAGTGGTTACAAGGACAAGGCTTAACCTGCTTAGAATGCAGGATAATAATTAGGCTGCTGTATGTTAGTTACATATTTATGAAGAGTTTAAAGTATTTCAGCTACTTTACTCATATTTAAATATTTTCAAATAATAATTGCTTTCCAAACCATATTTAAATAGTTTCAAATAAGTTACTTTCTGCAATCTGTATTTATTTAATGATTTGCAATTTGTATTTAATTTTCAAATAATAGTTAACTTTCTGCGATATGTATTTAATTATTTTTCATATAATAGTTGCTTTTCATAAACCATATTTATAACTATATTTATCCCAGGCCTGAAAGCTGCATTGCATTTTCTTATACTGACAATGCTTCTGAGAACTTCAAAGCAACTTGTAAGCACTGCAAACACGGCTGCTCAGTCAAAACAACCGCAAACCTTTTTGTCCATCTGAGAGTAAGTGTTTGTTACATAATATTTGTGTTTCTCAAATACCAATGACTAAAGATAGTGTTTTCTAGTAGTGATGACACAATACAAACTATAAGGATACTGTGACTGGTTGTTATACAAACTGGAAGCATTGGCTTTAAAGTATAAAGTAAGTATAAAATATTCATAGAAAATATACTCAACAATCATTCAAACTTTGTTTCTTATGTAGAACTGAGGGAAATCCATATTTCAAACACAGAACAAACCACAAGAATCAGTGTTCATATTTTACAATTATTTAGGTATTCAAAGCATTATATCAATGTTTTCATTTTTCAGAAAAAAAACATCCTGATATCAATATTGACAATCCTGATGGTGATCACCCCCAGTCATCCCCCTCACATGCTGTGCGCCCCAGCATTCCAACTGCTGCATCAAAGAAGTACAGTTTAACTCATCCTCGCCAGCTAAGAGCCACGAATGCCTTGACAGACTACATTGCTCCCATGTCACTCCCCTGTCCCACAAATTTGTTGAATTACTGGATTCAAACTACAATGTTCACAACCATAAAACACTGTCAACGGTGTGTCTCTCTGCCATGCACAGCAGTATCCAGTTATCTTGTCACCCTGTTACACTAGTGTGTGCGTCACTGTGGATCTTTGGTCATCCTGCCAGATTAAATCTTTCCTGAGCATCTGTCTCAAGGGTGGCTGGTGGATGACATCACGGACCAGGAAGAAGTGCAAAACAAAATGTTTGGGGCTAAACTGCCGTAGCACTACTTTCATTAAATAATAACAAATAAAAGGTTTACACAAAAACACACAATAAACAAATAGGCACAGGGGCCAAAGTAAAATAACTCAAACAATAATTATTTTATGACAACGAGTACCGTGGTTCGCTCACTGGATAGCATTCGCTCTCATTAGTACTTCCTCTAAACTCCTCTTAACAAAACTTCTCGTCTGAGCCTGGAGTAGGTCTTTTATATTGTGGCTGAAGCCTTAATTGCCCATTAAACAATTACCTTATTATGGCTCCAGCCACATTATATAATAATATTATGTAATAATAGGCAATAGTTGAAATACTTACAATTAAATCAAACATTTTATTTGGGGAAGCAAAGATATCAAATAATATACAAGGGTAAGTTACAGTTACCCTTGTATTTGACACATTTTAATATTCAATATAATATTTATTCCCGAGTTGTTGAAATGAACAAGTTTATTTATTATACTCATTTGAAATTCTACTCAACCACCATGTGGTAATTGCAAGACTTGGTAAATAATTACATTTAGGGTAATAATTAGGTTTTACTTTTTGATTATTCATTAACTATTTGGGAATAGTTGAAAACATAAATTATATTTTCTCAAATATTTTTGCATATATTTAAATATTTTCAAATTAGTATTTGTTTTCTGCCAATTTTTTAAAAATATTATGAAATAATATTTGACTTTGTGCAATTTATTATTTGAATATTTCAAATCAAAATATATTTATTTGAGCATATATTTATTTGAGAAAAATACCCCTAGAGTCTGCGAGAGCGGGGGCGGAAGATGAATCAACGTTGGACAACACGGTTAAGGAATTAGGAACGGAAACTGATATGAGTATGGAGAGTACTTCACAAAAGACTAGTTCAAGATCTGGAGTTAGCAAAGACATGGAACTCCAGGTTTGTGTCTGCGGCTGGAGCAAGGCGACAACGGTCAGGGGTTTGAAGATTCATCAAAGGAGAATGAAATGCTTGAGGGAGAAGGGACAAGGGCCTCGCATTGATCAGTACTTCTTACGAAGTCAGTCAAGTCAGTCGAATGAAATCCAGCGACAGGAAGCAAACCACAGTTCGCAGGATATCAGCACCCCTGTCATAGACATGAGGAGGACTTGCATGAACACAGTTAGTGATGAACCTAATGATCCTTGTGAACTCGGTCAGACAAACCAGCATAAGAGAGAAAAGAACCTCAACGGGCACAAGCCTGGAGTTAAATGGCCACAAAAATTGCATGGGACACAGTAAACACAGATCTCTGCTTTGCGTTGGAAAGGTTAAGTGGAACAGTTGAAAAGATGCTGGATAAATTTGGGGACATCATCTACGCATATGGAAGCGAGAGGTTTGGAGTTGAAAAAAGGAAGGAAAAAGTACAAACTATTCCTGGAAAGTCTAGATGGCAGCAGGAGATTGAACGCTTAGTTAGAGAAAGGAGACAGCTGAGGAAGCAATGGAGAAGAGCAGAACAAAGTCAGAAGGAGGGACTCAATCTCTTACAAAGGGTCATGAAAGATAAGCTTGCAACATTGCGCAGAGCTGAGCGCCTCTGGAAACGCTACACAAAGAAGGAGCGTGCGAGAACTAACTTTTATAAAGACCCATTCAAATTTGTAAAGAAGTTATTCACCAGTGAGAAGAATGGCACACTAAAAGCATCTAAGTTAGAGTTGGAGAGATATTTGGAGGAAACACATAAAGATTCAAAAAGGCAGGAGCCTATGTCAATTCCTTCTGTCATCCCACCTATCAATCCACCAGAACACCAAATGGAGGACCTAATGGAGTTCCGTACAGAGTGTACAAGAGTGCTTCAGGAGTTCTACGAATTCTGTGGAAATTGATGAAAGTGGCATGGGAAAAAGGTTGTACCAAGAGCAAGGCGCCGAGCAGGTGGAGTCTTTATACCTAAAGAAAAAGATTCTACAAGAATCAGTCAGTTTCGCCCTATTTCCCTATTAAACGTAAAAGGCATGATTTTCTTCAGCATTATTGCTCAGAGATTGTCAACTTACCTATTAAAGAACTGCTTCATTGACACTTCAGTACAAAAAGCGGGCATTCCAGGTTTCCCAGGATGCTTAGAACACATCAATGTGATCTGGCAACAAATTCAATCAGCTAAAAAGGAGAGGAAGGAGCTCCATGTGACATTCCTGGATTTGGCTAATGCATATGGTTCAGTGCCACATGAACTACTTTGGGCAGCATTTGATTTTTTCAGTGTACCGATGACAATAACAAATTTAGTGAAAGCCTACTTTGGAGATTTGCAATTTAGTTTTTCAACTTCAGAATTCAGCACTACATGGCAATGCCTAGAAGTTGAAATAATGGCAGGATGCACCATTTCTCCACTGGCTTTTACCATGGCAATGGAAGTAATCATTAGGGCATCAAAATGGGTAGTAGGAGGAGAGCACTTGGCTTCTGGAATGCGACTACCACCAATTTGAGCATACAGGGATGACAAAACAACCATGACTACAACAGTAGCCTGCACTAATTGGTTGTTGGGCAAATTAACCAATAACATTGAATGGGCACAAATGCAATTCAAGCCCACTAAATCAAGGAGCATCTCCATAATTAAAGGTAGAGTAGTAGATAAAACGTTCATTAATGGTGAGGCAATACCAACAGTGTCTGAGAAGCCAGTGAAGAGTCTTGGGAGATGGTACGACAGAGATCTAAATGACACAGTTCGTGTGGGAGAAGTTAGACAACAAGCAGTGGAAGGGTTGAAGAGCATAGACAGCAGCGCTTTACCAGGCAAACAAACTCTGGTGCTTTCAGTTTTGTCTACTGCCGAGGTTGCTGTGGCCACTGACTGTGTACGTGGTTTCTTTGACAACAGTAGAGAAGCTGGAAGCTTTAATCAGTTCATACATCAGGAAATGGTTGGGAGTTCCACGCTCCCTCAGCAGAGTGGGACTTTATGGTAAAGGAATACTGCAGCTACCAGTCTCCGCTCTAACCGAGGAGTTTAAGTGTGCCAAGGTCAGACTGGAAATTACATTAGTAGAGTCACACGACAAATGCGTAAGGGAGGCAGCACCTGTGTTGAAAACTGGAAGTGGGCGGCAAAGAAAGCTGTGGACGAAGCAAAGGCTGCCCTTCGAATTGGTGATATCATGGGGCATGTTCAGCATGGAAGAGGGGGTCTTGGTCTCAGTTCAGCTCCTCCTACATGGCACAAGGCAGCCCCAGCTCAACGGAGGAAGCTGGTAATCAATGAGGTGCAAAAGCAGGAGGAAAGGATGAGGTGAGTAAAGGCCATTTCCCAGGCCAAGCAGGGAGAATGGATGAGATGGGAGAGTGTGGAACAACGCAAGATTGGCTGGCAAGACCTATGGTCAGTGGAACAGAGCAGGATCAGTTTCCTCATCAGGTCAACATATGATGTTCTCCCATCACCACAGAACCTAAACCTCTGGGTAGGAGAGGATCCCTCATGTCCTTTGTGTTCATCACCTGCAACATTAAGGCACATTTTGACAGGATGTAAGGTGGCTCTTAGCCAAGGACGGTTTACTTGGCCCCATGACCAGGTGCTGCGACGTTTGGCCTTAGCATTGGAAGACAAGCGTAACGTGACCAATAAGTTGCCACCAGGTCCATCAAAACATTACACACAAAAGACAACATTTCTCCGCCCAGGAGAGCAACCACCAAGAAAAGGTGTTAAAGCCAATCCTCGCCCAGGACAACTGGAAGCTGCTAGAGACTGGAAAATGCTGGCAGATGTCGGTCAACGGCTTATTTTTCCACCTGAGATTGCCACCACTAACCTTCGACCAGATATTGTCTTGTGGTCTGGATCAGCACGCCTTGTTCACCTGGTCGAGTTAACAGTGCCATGGGAGGATACTGTAGATGAGGCGTATGAGAGGAAGAAACTGCGGTATGCTCAACTAGCCACTGAAGCGGAACAGCGAGGATGGAGAGTCCGGGTTTACCTAGTGGAGGTGGGTTGTCGAGGATTTGTGGCACACTCTACAACCCGGTTTCTCGGAGACATCGGATTCAGTGGCCAAGAGTTGCGTCGCACAGTGAAGAACTTATCTGAAGCAGCAGAGAGGAGCAGCAACTGGCTGGGGATCTCAAGCACAATAGAAAGAAAGAAAGAAACACTAATGTACAGGTAAGTAAGCTGGGCTGAGTTGAGTTGGGGATGGAGGGGGGTGATGCTGGGACGCCAGAATCACCGTCAAACCCTTTTGAGGTGTCGTGGGCTAGTCAACGAAACACCAAGGATGGAAGGTGCCCACTTGAAGACCCCAGAGATGTACCCTACTTAGCTCAATCCAGACAGTCGTCATGCTGATGCGCTGGGTAGACCGCACTATGGTTGATCCCCGGAGCCAGCATCGCAGCCGTTGTGTGTGCTGATGTGCTAGGGAGGCAATAAGCTCATCCCTGGAGCCAGCATTACACTTCAGCCATCAACACCAGACAGAAGGATATCTACATCATCATATTGAAGGAAGTGCAAATGGATGGAGACACAGATGGATCACATTAGTTTACTGTAAAGCTACGTCTTATTTGGTGCTTATCTTGGCGAGAGCCGAGTTCAAATCAGCATGTTCAAATCAGCAGTTTTAACATCTACTCTCTTGTAATGGAAATCTTAAATATTTCAACTATTTGAAATAGTTGTATGTTACAAATAAAATATCAAATACAGCTATATTTGTCCCAGGTCTGTTGCACAGTCGCCAGGGCCATAACGACCCAGTGCTAGTCACCAAACCGGTACCGACCCAGTACTACACAGTGCAAAAGTCACTGAACTAGCCTGTTGCCAACCAGGTTCCGAACCAGTACCACACTGGTCCTGAACCAGTACCAACCCGGTGTTAAATACACCAAACCGATACCAAACCAACCTGATCCCTAATTCAGGTACCGATCCGGTTCCAGTCTGCTAACAACTGGTGCTCAAGGCACTGGTCAGGTACCAAACCAGTGCCGCTCGGGTTTTGACCCGCCCAGTTGACATCTATAAGCAGATTGAGACAACAAATGTATACTGTACACTGCATTGCAGTCTGCCTATTGAGGAAAAGCACAGCAGATGCTCTTCCTGCCTGGGGCCAGAGCACGCCAAGGAGACACTGGCTAATCGCAGCTTCTGTGAGTTTTGTGACACATAAATCCACATCCCCATTAAACCAGTGCACAGGAAGTATCTGCGGTTTGCCTTTCAGGAAACAGTGTACGAGTTCCGTGTCTTGCCATTTGGCCTTTCTCTAGCTCCTTGTGCCTTCTCGAAGTGCATGGAAGCTATCCTGGCCCCATTGAGACTTAAAGGCATCAGAGTGCTCAATTATTGGCTCATTTGTGCTCAGTCTCCAGCATAGGCAGAGGCCCACACAGAATTTGTCACTGGCCACCTTCAACAGTTGGGCCTTAAGGTGAATCATGTGAAGAGCCAGCTCACACCTTCCCAGACAACCTCCTATCTCAGCGTGTGCCTTGACTCCAGGTCCATGCTGGCCACTCTGTCGGATGGAAGAATGCAGAGACTAGCTGTCTGTTTGGAGCTCTTTCAGCTCAACAGAGCGCTCAAGGTAGATACTTCTGGGCTTGATGGCAGCAGCTTCCAAGACCCTTCCATTGGGTCTCCTGTGCATGCGCCCCTCTGCAGACCTGGTTCAACAGCAGGGTTTTTCAGTGTCTCATCACCTAAAGGCACTCTCTTGGTGGAAACAGCCGGTCTATCTATGCCTCAACGTAGCACTGGGCAGTGTCACCAGAAGAGAGGTCATCACCATGGACCCGTCCAGCCTGGGCTGGGGCGCTGTGTGGAATGGCAGGTGCGCAAGGTCTGTGGAACCCCCCTTGGCAGGGTCTCTACACCAGTGTTTTAGAACTGTAGGCAGTTTACCTAGCCTTGCAGAATTTTTTGCAGGAGGTGGGAGGGACATAGGTGCTTGTCTGTACAGACAGCTCAACAGTGGTGGCTTACATCAACCACCAGGGCAGCCTTAGGTCGCCCAGTCTTCATCATGTGGTCCGCAAGCTTTTGCTCTGGACAAACAAGAACCTCCTCTCACTATGGGCAGTACATCTGCCCGGGATGACAAACTGGGTGGCAGACCTCCTCTCAAGGAGTCCCCAGCGCCTCAGAGTGGAGGCTTCCCAAGTTTAGTTTAGGAGAGGTTCGGGTGAGCAGAGATAGATCTCTTTGCCTCCCAGAAATCAACCCAATGTCCCCTTTGGTTCTCCATAATAGGAGACAAGGACCCGCTGGCAATAGATGCCTTGGCGCACCATTGATGCAGCTCCTGAGCGGCCAGCCGTGGAAACTGCCCAAGCGGCGTTACCTGCTCAGTCAGGCACAGGGGACCTTATTGCAATCCCGAACCATCGAGCCTGCAGCTCTGGGTCTGGCCCCTGAACGGCTGCATTTGAGCCGTGTGGGTTTTTCCAACAGGGTTATTGACATCCTGCAGAATGCCAGAGCACCGTCCAAACGTTCCCAGTACAGGTACAAGTGGAGTGTTTCTCAGATGTGGTGTCTGCCTCGTGGCTTTGACCCTGCGACCTGTCCCATGGCAGTAATACTGAAATTCCCTTCTACATTAAAGGTATGGCAACTATTTCAGTTTGGCATGGGCAGCTCACTTCCTGGCAGGTCAATTTTTGAAAGGGTCTTGCGGCTTCTGCCGCCTATGAAGGACATTGTTCCTTGCTGGAGGGTAAACATGGTGCTTAATGCACTCAGGAAGCCTCCATTTAAGCCCCTGCATTCAGCTGAGCTGAAATTTGTATCATTTTATAGCGACTTTCTTGCTCGTTATGAGAAATGCAGGCATTCTCGATAGCGAAAGTCTGCTTAACTTTTACAGAGGCCAGGACAAAGGTTACGCTCTGTACCAATCCTACCTTTTTGCCGAAGACGATCTTGGCGTTCCATTTCAACCAGTCTGTGGAATTGGAGGCTTTCCATCCACCTGCTTTCCAGTGTGACAGAGAGTGGCAGCTCTACCCAGTGCGGGCCCTGGCATACTACATTGACAGAATGAAAAGTTAGAGGCAGTCCGAACAATTTTTCATCTGCTATGGGGTGAAGTCCCATGGTCAAGCCCTGTCTAAGCAGCGGCCAACTTGCCCCTCCAGAAAAGCTCACTGCCCATTCCACCAGGGGCATGGCAACTTAGTGAGCTTTATTCCAGGGTGTATCTGTCAAGGACATTTGCAATGCAGTAGTGTGGGCTACTCCCCATACCTTTCCAAGGTTCTACAGGCTTAATGTTGTGGCTCCTCAAAACCCTGGTTTTGGAACTAGAGTGTTAAGGACGGCTTCTCAGTCGACCCTTACAACAGACACAGAGGTGAGTTTCTGCCTAAATATTTTCACTAGTTACTTGTTACTGGGGTTCTGTATGGTAACACACAAGGCAGCCTCTCAGCTTAGCCTTGTAGCATTCCAGTCGTTCTGCAATATTGTGACAGCTTTGGTACACTCACCAATACAATAATGGTTACATTTCGTACTTGAAAGGGAACGATGGGTTATTAGCATAATCCTGAGTCCCTGAAATAGTAATGTAACCATTAACCTTCAAGGTTGCTGCGTCCATGATTTGTAGCAGACTTGAAGGAAAAATGAAGCTGAGATCTGTGAGCACAGTGCCTTTGTGACCTCGGGGGGCGGGCCCTGACTGCATCACAGGCTCTGCGAGCAGCTTTGGTATATCTTATTCAGGTTTCAGGTCTTTAGGAGGTAAATAGCCGTACGGTAATGATTCCATTTCTATTTCAGGGAGCCCAATATTTCATCTTGTACTCCAGAAGTAATAGCATTATGGGACAATTGGCTTAACTGTTTTTGTTTTTGTTTGTGTTTGTTTGTTTTTTTAATAGTGATGAAATTTGGGCTGTGGAAAATCTGAACACCTTGTACATTTCTCATACAATCGCTGCAGTCACATCGGTTGAATGTCAGAATCAAAATGCTGGTGCTAAAACGGTCCAATTTCCCTACATAAGGTCTGTAAACTCACCATTCAAGGAAGTGTTGATACAAGCAGATGAAGTTCCAATGAATGTTTCAAATTTTCATTAAATCAGTTTTCTTTTTTTGATCCTTTTCCATTCACTCTGTACCATACTGTTCTGTCCATTTAAAATGTCTTGCATGCTAAAATGTTGTTTTTGTTTGAGCAAATTAAATAAACTTGCAATACATTACATTAATATGATGGTGTTTTTTTGTGTTTTTTTACACTAAAACCTCATTTAACCAAAGTTTGAAAATTCATTTTATCTCAATATTATCACTGGCTTCTTTTTTTCTGTTGATCTTTTGGCTGTACTTGTTTTTTAAACTTCTATATAATACAATATTTCAAAGACACTATTAATCACTTGAAACATTGTAATTCAAACTCACTCCAGTTGTCTAGCTTGTAGCGGACAGTGTAGTCAAATCAGGTTATTGCTGGATATTAATATACATTGTTTAAACTTGTTTGAGAAAGTTGCAAGTTAATGTTTTTCTCTTCCCTCATCTCTTGCTCAAAGTAGACAAATGCAACTTTGTGAAGCCGAGCCGTAAAGATTCCTCTTCATATCGGCTCTTGATAAGCCGACCAAATGGCCTTCATCAGATTATGACCCCTGCTGGACTGACAAAAGCCAGTCCTGAGCTAGGAGGACTGATCAATCAAGTTGACAAGACAAAGGACATTTTAGTGAACTGTCAATCACAAGCTGTGGGCAAGGCCAAGGAGTGGCACAAAGATGAAATCTATCAATAAGGAGACACGTGGTGTGAGTTAATCGCTGCCCCAAATATTCAAACTGACCAATCGCAGAAGTGGGCAGGTTGACTATTTAAGAGGAGCACATCTTTCAAATCTTGGCTAAATATGACGGCGAAGCGCTGTATGTTTTGTTATTGTTTATTTGTATTTATGTATTGACGGCGTATCCGTGTGGTTTTTTTTATTGTATTGTTTAGTAGCGTGGATGTGGATGGGTAGCCCCATCTACAGTAATTAAAAAAACAAAAAAAACAAAACGCGTGCAGATTGTGGCCAAGGAGTAATAGAATAATTGCCAGCTAGTTAAACCCCTCGGCCATGGTATAAAAAGCCTGCAGCTCTCCATGTTCTGTGTGGGTGTTAGGAGCGAGAGCGAAACGAAACTAAAAAAACAAAACGTATAGGATCAGTGAAGGCTACTGCCCAGCCTGATCATGTTGTTTGTGTTCGAGATTTTTTTTGTTTAACTGTTTAGCAAGTGTTTTGTGTTTGAACATTTTATTTATTTTTGTATTATTTAAATAAACAGCGCACGCCATGTCTTTTTGAACTGCAGTACTGTTTGTGTTTTTCCTTCCTGACTCTGGCCTGACGTCACCTCTCAGCCACCCTGTCACAAATAGAATATAACTTCATGTTTTAGAGTGTGCAAGAAATGTATTTTGTTTGTTGAAATGTGTAACTCCAAGGAGTTACCTAACAAAATGCAGAGAATTTAATCCCTGCCCCATTTCTGAGTTAATTTGAATATATAATCAACTAATGTTGATAACATTATCAGTTTGGTAGATCACAGCTATACTAAATTAACATGGTAAAACTAATTTGATAAATTAGCTATTGGAATGTTGGATTCCGTTTTGAATGGGAAGTTGAATTCATTCTCGTGCATTTGATATGAAACACGATCAATTACAACGAGAAATCAGTATTGAAAATCCTAATGCAAAGTAGACACTTTGTGTGATCAGCCATAAGTAATATTAGTATATTAACCATGTATGCTAATAATGTTGTGGTCATTGTAATCGTTTGACTAACAATATATATAATTAATTCACTACATTTGGGCAACTAGAGACGTATTTATTTTTAAATAAATTGTATACCTAATTCACTACAAGCTGCAGTCACACTGTACCCAATAACCTACAACAACAGTACCAGGATGCAGCTGTTTAAGAGATTCTCAGCAGAATAAATGTTAATAATAATTTTAATGCATTAGAACACCTTTAAGGCCATTCAACGGTCCAGGAAAATGGGGACAGCCTTTTTACTGTGGTTCCATAGAATTTGTACTATTTTGATTTAATAAAATGTTAAAACCACAAAAAGTAACCTGGTTAAAAGGTTAACCATTTCCTTTATGGGGTCTGTGACAGGATGGCTAAGTGGTGACAGGCTAGAATGCAGGAAGAAAAACAAACTCAAAACTACTGCGGTGCAAAGGACGCTGCGGAGCTGTTTATTTTCAAAAATAAAAGGTTTAACAAAAAACACACTTGCTCACTGAGCAAAATAAAGGTTTTAACAAAAACAAAACTCGAACACAAAACACACAGGTCAGGCTGTCAGATGCTGTCACTGATCCTGTATAATGTATAATTTTTAACTTTTCTTTTCTCCTTTCGCTCTCCCGTACTCTCCTCTGTACACCCACCCAGAGCACAGAGAACTGCAGGCTTATATACAGGTGACCATCTCCCGATTAGCAACAATTAAATAATTAATGAACTCAGGAGGTGGTCACCTTCTGCACAAGGTTTTTAATGTGCATGGGGCTTCCTATCCACGCTGCGAAACATTACAAACAATAACAAAACACCATAACAATAACGACAACAATAATAATAATACCACAAAACAAATACAAAATAATAAATTGCACCGGGGCGGAAGGGTACCCTGTTCTATAAATAAATAATGTACAGGGCTCCTCGCCCTGTTACAGGATCATTTTATTTTTGTTAAACTTTGTGAATTTTAAATTTATTGCAATGACACCAAGCAGTTGGTAATGCACCTGATATACCAAACTAGGTAATTGGATTTTGAAAATGTACTCACTAAATTTCAAAACGATCAATCTGAATTAAAAGCATAATTCAGCTTAAATGTAATTTTTACATTATTTTGTTGACATAAATATGCACAACAAATAGTCTCTTTGTTTCAAAGCTTTTTAATGGAGATTTATTCAAATTGAGACCCTAATCGTGAATATTGTAAAACAAATCTGCTCACCTAGCCTGTGACGCAGTCATGACTCAGCCCCAAGGGATCCAAAATGACTGCGCTCACAGATCTCTGCGCTTTTTTACCTTTCAAGATTGACTTGACAGAGAGCCTTGTTCAGATAAGTACAATTGTTGCTTATATCTGTATATATTTAGCATTTTATGTGTTTTTACAAATTTTTTATGTGATATTAAGCGAATCGCTGAAATTTGTTTTCTATTTTTGCGTATTTGTGTAAAATACAGCCTGTTGCTGGTTACATCCCGCTGTGGCCTAGTGCCCAGTGTGAAGCCAGCGGCTCGGGTCACTCCTTCCCAGGGACCCAGCATCAAAAGTCATCTGACTGTGTGTAATGTGTAATTGTTTAAATTACTGTTTTTTTGAAACAAAAAAAAAATCTCATTGTTTTATCGTCTGTAATGTGGTGCTTGACACGCGTACAGTAAGAGCAGATGCTGGGTTCAGCAGTGCTGCACGGAACTGAGATATTAGCTGCAGCTTTTTTATTGGTTGTGTCTCTGCTGCTTTTCTGAAAAGCTATTAGCATCACCATTGCTAAGGCTGTTAGTTTATTCTGACAAACAGGCTTCCCTCAGTCTTGTGTTGGTACTGACTGAGTGGTTCTTCCAGTGGCTTTTACTGTACATTGCTACCCACGGTAACTGTGACCAGGTGGCCCCGTACCGCCGGTACCAAGGTTACCGAACCTAAAGCCACCGACCTGGTGCTAAAGTCACCAAACCGACCTGGTTCCAACCCTGTACCGAGCCAGTGCTAAAGTCACTGAACCAACCTGGTTCTGTCCCGGTGCTAAAGTCACTGAACCGGTACCGTACTGTCCGGTAACGACCTGGTTCGATCCAGCTGAACCGGTTCTGAACCAGTGTTAAATACACCAACCCTGTTCCAACCCGCTACCGACCCAGTGCCGAGATCACCAGTCCGGTACCAAACGGGTCCCCAGGTCAATATATACAAGCAGATTGAGGCAACAACTGTATACTGTACATTACATTGCTTGCTCCTTGCATCATAACCAGTTTTCATCCCTGTGAGACATGCAAGTCCAATTTGCGGAGGTGGGCGATCAGGAGCTGATGTTCCCATCTGAGGACGTGGAGTCCGACGGCACGTCCCCAGTGGTAAAGCTGTCCCTGTCGGCAGAGCTCATGCCGCTACTCGGGAGGGCCACAGCAATTTTGCAAGTGCCTTGGCCTACAGCATCTTTGAGGAGCCTACCGCCTCACCCATAAACCCCCCAGTTCACCCGGATTTCCATGAGATCCAATCCTCCTGGAACTATCCGACAACAGCTCCTGCTGTATCCCGCACAACACACAAAAGCTGGGCCTGGCTCATTTTCCGCCAGTTGAGGTGTCCATTGCTGCCCTGTTCCAGGTGCCCAATTTGGCTCTGCTGTCCAAGGATGCTGCCTGCCCTAACAAGCAATGCCGGGTTTCTGAGGTGATCTTCAAGAAGGCCTACTGAGCAGGGCCGTTCGCCGCAAGGTTAGAGAACTAAAGCAGTATCCTGGTAGCCTACCAGTTGCAACTGCTGCTGTCCCTTTCCATAAGCCACAGGCTCTCGCCACAACAGCTGGACAAACGGGGCCTGGTGAACAAAAACCTGCTCCAGTTGTCTAAGCTCAATGGACAGGCTATAGGCAGAAACTTTGCTGCGCTGGTAGCCCCCCAAAAACTGGCACAGCCGGCTGCCAGAGGCCATAACAGGTTCCACCACCCTACACAAAGACAGAAGGCGCAGGATAAACCACAGGCGAAACAGCAGCCTAAGGAGTTTGCTGCCACAGGCCCAGGGCCCCTTCTCAGGGAGCCACCTGGACTATTGGCGTCAATTCACCACAGACATCTGGGTGCTTACTACCGTCAGACCAGCTATTCTCTACAATTCAAGCATGGTCCCTTTCGGGGCATGACTACAACATCAGTAACAGACCCACAAGATGCCGCCCCTGTGGTGTCTCAGGAGGATAGACCCCCTCGAGTTGGAGGAAGGGTTCTACTCCAGGTACTTCCTAGTGCCAAAGCGGGATTGTGACCTCAGACTGATTCTCGACCTCAGACAGGTCAACTTATATCTGGCCGAAGGAGGTTCAAAATGTTGACAATGCAACGGCTGTTGCAGTCAATCAGGCCAGGCGACTGGTTCATCACGGTGGACCTCAAAGATGCCTATTTCCACATCCAGAAAGTACCTGCGGTTCACCTTTCAGGGAACAGCGTACAAGTTCTATGTCTTGCCATAAGCCCTCTCCCCAGCTCCACATGCCTTCTCGAAGTGCATGGATGCTATTTTGGCCCCATTGAAACTTAAAGGCATCAGATTACTCAGTTATCTGGACGACTGGCTGATCTGTGCCTACACTGAACCTGTCACCGGCCACCTCCATCGGTTGGACCTTGTGGTGAATAATGCGAAGAGCCAACTCACACCTTCCCAGACAGCCTCCGATCTGGGAGTATGCTTTCACTCCATGCTGGCCACTCTGTTGGATGGCAGAGTGCAGAGAATACTCGCCTGTTTGGAGCTCTTTCAGCTCAACAGAGCACTAAACTGTAGTGACGTACCAGAAACTTCAGGGCCTGATTGCAGCAGCTTCCCAGACCCTCCCATTGGGTCTCCTGCACATGCGCCCCCTGCAGGCCTGGCTCAACAGCAGGCTCTTCCAGTCCACGTTGAACCACGACCAACTATTTACAGTGTCCCACCTCTGTCTAAGGGCACTCTTGGTGGAAACAACCGGCCTATCTACAACTAGGCGTAGTGCTGGGCAGTGTCACCAGAAGGGACGTCGTAACTATGGACACATCCAGCCTGGGCTGGGGCGCTGTATGGAATGGCTGAGGCATGCAAGGTATGTGGAACCCCCCTTGGCAGGGTCTCCACATCAGTGTTTTAGAGCTGCAGGCCTTGTAGAATTTTTTGCAGGCGGTTCAACCACCAGAACTGTCTGTGGTCGCCCAGTCTCCATCGCGTGGCCCACAAGCTTTTGCTCTGGGCGCACGAGAACCTCCTCTCACTGCGGGCAGTTCATCTGCCTGGGGTGACGAACTGTGCGACGGACCTCCTCTCAAGGGCAGTCCCCAGCAGCTCAAAGTGTAGGCTTCACCCTGAGGTGGTGAGCCTCATCTGGGAGAGAATATGGGAGAGCAGAAATAGACCTCTCTGTGTTAGACCCTAGCTACCTGGGTTCCGAATGGTAATGCACAGGGCTGCCTCTCGGCTTAGCCTTTTAGCATTCCGGTCGTTCTGCAATCTTGCCTTTGTGATGGCTTTGGTACACTCACCCATTAGGCAATGGTTATATTTCACACTTGAAAGGGAACTTTAGGTTATTATCATAAACCTGGTTCCCTGAAATAGAAATGTAACCGTTACTAATCTTCAAGGTCGCTGCATCTATGACTGCAGCAGGCTTGAAGGAAAAATGATGCTGAGATATGCAAGCTCAGTCTTTTTGATCTCTCAGGGGTAGGGTCACGACTGTGTCACAGGCTCAAAGAGCAGCTTTGGTATACAATATTCAGGATTTGGGTCTTTAGGAGGTAAATATACATTTGGTAATGGTTACATTTCTTTTTCAGGGAACCGAGGTTATGATAATAACCTAATGCTTTCAAAATCAGGCTTACACTTCATTGTAAAATGAAGATGGTAACACATCTGTATTTCAAGTCCCTTGATCCAGGTTTGACTGCTAGAAGACTTGTGCATCTATTTCCCATACCTCCCTGCAGCGTCGTGACTGCCATTGGCACTTTCATTTTTTTCTTTTATCTGTAGAAAGACATGTACATATTCATATTTCAAACAATACAGAAAGGTTCCATATTGCTGGAGATTTCTGCCAAGAGCCAATTATTGTTGTACAAAGAAGGATTAACTCAATTAATACTAGAACTGCCAGATTTTCTAACTACCTAGAACTGCCACGTGGGTCATTTTGACCTATACATTTTTAAACTGCTTTGTTATGAAAATGAAAGACATACTATCAGATACAACTTAGAAGTTTTATTCATGAACATCAAATCTAACACGACTACAGTGAAAAAATATAATAAAATATACATTTCAAAACAAATAGGTATGTACATATACCCATTACAGGTGTAAATGGGTATATGTACATACAAAACTGTAAAACCGAAATCATTGTTTGTAATACTACATAAAAAGAAAATATAACATTACTTCCAGTATTGTACTCTATGGAGGAACGTACGCATCTGCCAGCTGACTGTGTAAACTGGTACATACAAACCTGTAAAACCGAAATTTTATTTTTCTAAAATATATAAAAAAGAATATGTAACATACGTTTCAGGCACATAAGTTGTATTCCCAGCTGCATTTCTGGAACAAAACGAAGGATTACTGTCTCCCAGGTAGATTGAGAAATAAAGCCACTATGCTTTCACTGAGTGACATCTTGGTGCCATTATACAAATCCACAATCATAGCAATCTCTGTCTCGTAGTCAGTCTACAAACAAAGAAAGGCTTGAAATAAAAAGAAACACGTGTGCTAGGAGGAGGAGGCATGTCTTGTTTGCTGCATTTACACAAAAAAATAGAATATCTTACGTTATATTAAAAAAAAGACATGTATTGTAATGCATGGGTCAAATTGACCCACGTGCCGGTTCTAGGTAGAACTGTTTATAGCTTTTATAATTTTTGCAATTCTGGCTATCAAATGCCGTCATGATATTCAATTCATATATTTAGTAAAAGTCAAAAACGGGCATACACATGATTTACAATGGAAGAGTAATTAACATTTTAAATCCAAAATGGGTTGACCCACATGGCAGTTCTAGTGTTAATACAGCAAAGACCAACAGGGAATGTAACCTTATATTTTAAAATGTATCCCAGGAAGAGATCTATTAAGCTTTGCCATGGGTCTCTCCAGATTTTAAAATAACAAGATCAATATGCAATAATTACCATTTTTTCTATTTGTTGAGTTAGTTTTACTGTATATTGCATCTAATGTGTGGAGCTTGGAATTATAGCAAAATACCTATATTTTTGGTTCAACTAGAAATAGCCACTTGAGCCAGTAAATTACAGTTAATGTTACCATTGGTCATTTGTCCTAAAAAGTTTCAAAATAACTGGACTGGATATAACTTGAACTATTACCAACTGTGTGAAGAGAAAAATGTATACAAACAAAAACAAATTCATAATAAGTTAAAAAAAATAGGGCATTGAGTTAGTTTATTTCGGCATGTGGGTATCCAATATTGAAGTATAGGTTTGAAATACAATATGCTCTCAACTTGTGTGTCCTTTCAGACAGACCTTGTGAAACAGATTCTGCAGAGGAGTGGGAGGACTGTAGGCGTGCTACAGGAAGACAACAAAACACAGAAATAGTTACATAATGATCGGAACAAAGACTGTCATTTCCTATTAATAAAATACAAAATAGGCATCACTATGTACTGCTTTTTGTCCGTTTGTGAACGGTAAGATCTTGAATAGTTTGTGTTCAACGTCAAGTAATGCTGTGATTTTAGCTGTTATTAAAGGATTGCTAACCAAGGTTTAAAAATCTATTTTATTACCTCTTATTGGCAGTAAATATATTATAATTGCCCTGCCCCCTCTCCTTTTTAAGGTTGATTTTTATTTACTTGTTTATTTATTTATTTTATTCTTTGCTTGTATTTTATTCTTCAATTTGCAATATGCATGAATAGTCCACTCCATGGATAAAAGGCTGCTGCTGCTGACTGGTATCCAATTACTTGTGTTGGTGTTCAAACTTTCTGCAATGAGGTCATGAAGCCTACAGCAAAGGTATTATTATCTATAGCATTGTAGTATGACTATTTCCATGAAAACAATTAATAATGTTAATTAAACAACTAAAAGCATTGAATACCACACTTTAAGTTGTACCAGTGTTACATGTATGTTGTTCTTTGAAGCAGACTGCACATTTAGCTAGAATGAAAGTCTATTAATTAGAAAAAATGTGATTTGTCAACTTCAATAAGCTAGAAAAACTATACACACATTTGTCAGACCTCAATAACCTGTGCTAAAGAATGCCCTTAGTTTCACCACTATTGGATAAGCGATTCACTAGATGTATGTAAAAATGTATACAGACATTCAGACCGACCATATACCCCGGAATATGATACGCACAATAGATTGTGCTAAAGTAAGTTAGTGTGATCTGGAGGAAAGTTTAGAATTTCAGTGGTTTCCACCAGGATAGTCATACAATCTGTGTGATTTATTCTCTTTGTCAGGCTTCAGGAAAGTCCACCTGATCAGGAAACACTACTATACCAACCCCTTTCCTGAGGAGGTACAGATAGGCAACTCTAGGCTGATGAGGGGGGAAAAAAAGAAGAAAAAAAAAAGAAATGTATCTTCCTTTCTGTAGTACATGCCTGTCTTTCTGTGTTGTATCTTAGGCAACGCAGCATCACTTCCTGTTGAGAAACCACCTGTTTCCTTTAAAACCACAGGGTTGAAGAGCATGTACAATATGTGCCATAATAATACAGGGTCATTATAAACAAGAGCATGTACAATAAGTGCCATAATAATACAGGGTGATTACAAAGAAGCAAATGGTTTGTTTTTTAAATCTAATCTTAAAGTTGTGTCGTGTAAATATGGTCTTTGCCCATTGATTGATCTAATCCCTAAAACCACCAATCGGTGTGCTAATGTAAGACAAAACATTTGTCAACTTTGTTGCCTTTTTACTTACAAAATGTCCCTGAATAGATGACCAAAGTAGTAACCTCAAAATGGTATCTATTTACTACCAAGCAATATTTGAATATTGTATCAGACACAGTTGCTATTGCAGAAACACATATTTTGTCATTATCATGTTTTTTTTTAATTTTGTTTTTTTAAAAGGCTTCTTGTCTTGTGTGATCTGTTTCCTGTACACATATATGTGCATGACACCAACAATTATTTTCAGCACGCATGAACTCCAGAAAAAACATTCTGATCACAACTCTTAAATATGCTGAATGAGAAACCCATTCCTTATTATTTGGTTCCCTTTTAAGTACAAAATGTAACCATTACCTAACGGGATATATCTCTTATAGAGCCCACTTACCTGACCACATATAACAAAGCTGCTCTTTTAAGAGCCCCATATGCGTCACGTGTCGCCTCCACCCCCTGGCGATAAACACGACTGTCGCAAAGGGAACAGCGCCATTTTTCTTTCAGCCTGTCTTAGGAAGGAGTGAGCTCTGACTTCTAATCAAAACTACGGAGATAAGTTGTATATTCACTTTTTCTCTCTCATTTCAATTTTGAAATAACTTTACTTTCATTTTAAGCATGTCATCTTTCCCCTCCGTGGCTCTCCCCGCCACTTCCCCGGGATTCAGTAACATTTTCACGCTCTCACCCTTGCTGCTCAGCTTGTCGAAAGTTTATGTTATTTTTTGTTAGCGACTTTTCATATATATATATTTTTAAAACATTATATCTAATTTTTAGCAAGTTTTTCTTTCAGAAATCCAGTGTGCGCATATACTGTCTCCCTCAAGCAAAACCTTTCACATAGTACACACAACTGAACCACACCAACACCCCACCTCATGCCGACAATGACTCAGCATCACAATGCAGTAAAGTGTTTTCAGCCAATCAGAGTGCTGCATTTTTGTTCTTTTCTGAATTTCCCTTTCTAAAAATAAATAAACACAGCACACTGCCATAGGAGACAGAACAGCAACTACAGTGACAGCCAAATAGTCCACAACAACAATACAAGTTACAAATAAACCTATTTGAAATACAGACTTAAACTAGGGGAAGAACTAGCTCACAAATCTGTTAAAAATCCCCTAAACATGGTGTATAAACAACACTGGCAAATAAAACAACAACAACAACAACAATAATAAGATAAGGAATAAACTCTCCTGGCTAGATAATGACGAGACCAAAGGTGGAGTATCCATGTCACCAGAAGCTCGAGATACAATTACATTATTTTTATTGCACACTTTGGAGTACTTTATTTGGCATAATTAGTTGTAACTGTTTACAATAGTGTGAAAAAGTCGCACATATGGCCATTTCCCTTCCCTTTTCCCTTCCCGTTTTTTGTAATGCTTTTGTTTTGCCGCTAAACTTTCTTTAGTTTTTGTGACGTCCGTTTGGCTACTGTAGTAAACTGACCTTTCATATTTGTGTTGCGTTAAATACCTGTCTTTGTTCTCATTATTATACCGTAATGTTGTTGATTTGCTGTACTGGTATTTGATGATTTTTTCTACATTCTACATTTTCTTCCAGTTATGCGTTTACTAAAAGTTCTAGTAAATTATCACTCAATGTCTTTTTTCTTGTGGCAGCGTTTTCCTGATTTTCAACAAACACGTCTCTGTTTTCATCCGTAACATTTTTTTAATCTGGTCGTCATTTTCATTAACTGACAGTTTGTGTGCGCTTCAATTTATTGACCACAGACAATGCAACTTTGAAGATGAGCACAGAAACGTAACATACTGGTACATATGAAGATAAGCACAGAAACAAAACATGTTAAAACTTCACTATAAAGCCATACAGATAAATAAAACAAGGAAATGCATTATTAAGTTTTAAAACAGTTTGTTTAATATTAGGTACCTTTTTGTAGCGGTTGCCTCTGACGATGGTTCCAGTTGGATTTGTAGCTGGACTGGGGTGTTTACGCTTCCCTTTCAAGTCGAAGACGACCACCAACATTAAGAATGGGATATTCCCTGCCCTTGAGGTAGGTAATACTGAGCTCTCTATATCAGAGCTGCCGAAGGCCCCTTCCTGTGATGACGCACTCGGTCCTGCCTACCAAGGGTACAAAACCGTCACTCACCGGAAGATCTCTCTCTTTTTCCTTCTCAAGACGGTAAGTTAAGGCCTCTGTGTTTAGAAATGAGCGTGTTGATAGGAAGAGCCCTCGAGTCGATTCGGGTTGGTTGTAGTTCCTGGCATTCGTGCTGAAAAAGCTGGCTTGCCGCTTTCCTGGAATCAACGACTCTTGAAAAAGACCAAGTCTTTCGTCTTTCTGTCTTTCAACGGCCCCCCTTGGTGGGCCGCTCTCTTTTTACTGTCTGTCGTATGTGAGCGGCTGTCTGTGCAGCCACCTGCGAGTGAGTTGTCTTTTCCTAAAGAGAGTTACACAAGTATCCTCCTCGGGGCCAGGCCTGACCGTATCCCCGCTGTCGAGTGACCCAGCCGTGCTCCCTTCCTCGGGGCTAGGTACTGCCGTATCCCTGTCCGAGCGGAGCCGGCGGCCAAACCTGACCGCTAAGGTGAGTCGGCTCATGTGCTCGGTGTACTCTCTCTCTTCCTTCCTTCTTATAAACTGTAATTTTGCTTGACAAAACTTCACCCACCGCAGCTTCGGCCTCTGTCCCCCCCTGGTACACGCTTCGCGCTGACCAGGTGTGTGTGTTGACCACGCGGTCTGGGTACGCACTTTGCGTAGTGTCCTCTCCGGTGCTGCGGTACCGCGGCACACGCATGGCCTGATTTCTCTTGACACAGGCTGCGTATTATCCGACGCCATCGTAGGAGCATAACGCACACGGTACTTGGTTCCCAGTAACGATATTCACAGCGCACATAACGCGCAGGTGCTTGTTGCTCCTTCCAAAAAGTTACGCACAGAGCGCAGGGTACGCAGTTTACGCCGGCGTCTAGAACGTTCGAGGCAAGCAGTGCTGTGCACGTTGCGCTCGTTCTAAAGTGCAGTTACGCACAGTACGCACGGTACGCAGTTCACGCAGTGTGCAATGCTCGAGGCAATGCTCGAGGCAAGCAGTGCGATGCACGTTGCGCTCGTTGCGTAAGTACTGCTCTACTAGTGCATAGCTCATGGTGCTGCACGGTAATACCAGTGCGCATTGAGCTCAGCTCAAGCGCTGCACGCGGTGTACATATTACACGGTGCAGGCGTAGTTGGTTGTACACTAGTGCCCATACCCTGCGTAGTACACGGTGCACTTGTGCCCACGGTACCTGGCGCAGGGTAAGCGGTGTTAATAGCCTTAGCTGTAGCGTTAGCGAAATTTACACTGTGTTAGTACCTGTGGGTCAAACGCAGTGAAAGCAGTGCTTAGTGCTATGCACAAGCCAGACGTCCTGTCTCAGGACTCTCTGCCTAGCATCTCGAATGCAGTACACAGTGCGCTTGGGACGCACGGGTTATTGCATAAGCACTGCTCAACCTGGCACATAGCTCACGGTGCTGCACAGTATCTGTGAAAACAGGATACTCGGTGCGCACGGGGCTCAGCGTACCTTGCTGTAACGCTAGTGAGTGGACACACTACGTTAACATTTACCAGTGTTCAACGCAGTGCGAGCAGTGCCTCAGTGCTAATGCACAAAGTCAGCACCATATCGGGGTCCTTCCCTGTACGGCCTGCGACGCATCATACCCACAGGACGTATGGTGCTCGGTTGGCAGGTGCTTAGTACATCAGGGCACATAGCGCCTCGGGTTCTCGATGCACGAGGTGCCTCGTTGCCTTCTGCCTGTAGAAGGTGCTCCACTCTGCGGTAGGTTACGCGCTGCCCCGGTCGTGTGACTGCACGTAGTCCAGGCTAGACACCCCTGTCCAGTTACTACGCTGTGTTTACTCTTTTTTCTGCTTAACAGCCTACATCGCTTATGACATGCGGTCTGCTGAAAGCCTTAAAGCATTCGCTGTTTTCTGCTTTCCTCTGCTATTAAGTCGCCCTGGATAAGGGCGTCTCCTAAGGAATAAAATAATAATAATGTTGCAGTTTAAAAGAAAAAGAGACACGTGTTCCTCCACCGGGCCCCGGTTCTGCCGTGCCCCGCTGTGGAATTGACTCTGCTGGACTGCCTCAGCCCACCCTCTCGGTGCGCTTAAAATATTCAGTTCACCCGAGTTGCCGTGGTGTCTGCTTTATTACCCTCACAGCTTGCTGTTGTGTGCGTGTATGTGTGGTTTTATTTCACTGCGTTTTTAAAAATAATAAAAAACGATACAAGCGCGATTCCTCTACCGGGACCCAGCTATGCTGAGCCCCGCTGTCGAGATGCTTACACCGGCTTGTTTCAGTCCGCCTACTCGGTGGGCTGGTAAAAACAAAACAAAATCAGTTACCCGCGTTGCCGTGGTAACTGTTATTTTTACCCGCACAGCTTGCGTGGAGGGTGTGTATTTTCGTTTCTTTACTGCCTTGCAGTTTAGAAATAAAAAATAAAACAGCGTTATTTCCACCGGGATCCAGCGCTGCTGGCCCCGCTGTTGAGCGGCTTCTGCTGGCTTGTCTCAACCCGCCTACTCAGTGCTCTGTTTAAAAGCAGTCGCACGCGCTGCCGTGGTGACCGCTATTTTACCCTCACAACCTTGCTGTTGTGTGTGTGTGATGTGTTTTTTCTTTACTGCCTTGCAGTTTAAATAAATAAATAAATAAATAAAATGTAGTATGATATCAAACGGCAGCTCTGCTGCGCCTCGCTGTTCAGTTGCATATGCAGGCTTGCTTTAGCCCGCATACTCGGTGGGCTGGAAAAACAAAACAAAATCAGTTAACCGCGTTGCCGTGGTGACTGATGTTTTTACCCACACAGCTTCTGTGGTGTGTGTGCGCATTCGTTTCTTATTGCCCGGCAGTTAGAAATAAATAATAAGCTGATTCTTCCACGGGAACCCAGCTTTGCTGTGTCCCGCGATTGAGTTGAATCTGCCGGCTTGTTTCAGCCCGCCTACTCGACGCGCTTGGTCGCCTGCCTGACATGGTGAATGTGTTTCTCCCATAGCCTAATGGCTGGGTATAAGCCTGTTTGTTCCTATTACTGCCTTTGCAGTTAAAAAGAAATAACAGGTTGCAGCTCCTTGAGCCTGTGCTCCAACCTGGCATACGCTATGCACTGCCGTGTTGTGTGACTGCACGCGGTCCAGAACCAGGTTATCGTCGCTCTGCACCATGGTGCAGCACCGTGTGCTCCCCTGTACTGCTCTCCTGGTTGCCTACCGCAGCCACTCAAGCTTGTGTATCCACCCCGGTGTATGCTATGCGCTACCCTGAGTTGTGTTGACTTCACACGGTTAAGGCTGGGTGCCTCTCAGTCGGCGCCCTCGGTGTTTAGATGCTCCATGCCTCAGTGCTTAGCACCACAGCATGTGAATAACACCTGCACTCGGTGCCCCGATGCTTCGGTGCACCAGTACTGTATTCTACCTCACTCAGTGTCCTCGGTGCATCTGCACCCTTGGTGCCAGAGTGCTTCAGTACACAGCTGAGCTGTACGCGGCGCTGGGCCTGGCCAGGCAGCAGGCTCAAGCCCTTGCTGTGGCCCCAGCTCAGCCAATAGCGCCGGCCCTGGAGCTGACCCCGCTTGCACCGGTGGTTGCCCCGGATGTTACGCGCTGGCATCTGCCGTACTCGGCAGGCTGTCTGGCCGGGCGAATGGTTTATCACACTGGACTGAAAGAACGCGGATTCCACGTTGCTATTCGTCTAGTGCACAGGAAGTATCTCCGCTTCGCCTTACAGGGGAGCATCCTGAGTTTTCTGTGCTGTGGTTCAACCTCTCCTTAGCCCCCGCACGTTTCAAAGTGCATGGATGCATTCCTAGCTCCCTTGCGGCTGCAAGTGATCAGGGTGATGAATTAGCTGAACGACTGGTTGATCTGCCCAGTCGCAGGAAGGAGCAGTGGCCCACACAGTGCAAGCCTACCTGTCAGACGACAGAGTGGCTGCCATTTGCAACTGTCTGGCCCTGTTCAACAAGGGTTCACAGTATAATTGGTGTTGTGTTAAAAACTATTGGGTCTGATGGCCTCGGCTTCATCACCCACCCAGCTAGGGTTACTCCACAAGCGCCCGATCCAAGTGTGGCTCAGTGCCTTAGACTGCACCCCAAGCGCGACAGACACCGTCAGCTGACCGTGTCTCGCCTAGGCTAGGAAGCCCTACGCTGGTGGAAGCAAGCCTCTCTTTTGAGCGAAGGCGCAAGCATAGGAGTGATACACAACTGTCAATTGGTGATGACAGACGCACACAACTCTGTTGGGGGGTCAGTCTGGGCAGGTGGAGTTCGCGGACCCTGGTCGGATCGCTGGACATAATGCGTGGGAACTGAGAGCAGCCCACGAGTGGTCCAAAGCGTTTTTTGTATGCTTTCCCGCCTATACTGCTGCTCCCGGCTTTTCTAGGAAAAGTCGGGTTAGAGAAAGCGTCAGTTCTCCAGGTGGCCAAGAGAATGTGGTTTTTGACCCTGTGCCAGCTGTTGCATAGCCAGCCCTGGGAGATTCCACTTCGTTGGATCTCCTCAGTCAGGCGAAAGGCTCTCTTTGGCACCCGGAGCCACGCAGGTTCCAGCTATGGGTCTGGCCCCTGTAAGGGACTGCTGGCTAACCCTAGGGCTATCGGACGCAGTTGTGGGTACCATGCAGAGCGCTAGGGCAGACCCCACTAAGTTTTTTGTATACCTATAAGTGGAAGTATTTTCAAGCTTGGTGTCTGGCTAGAAACCATGACCCCATCACTTGCCCTAGGCCAGTCATATTGCAGTTCCTGCAGGAACTGCTTGGTGCTGGACGGTCACCTTCCACCTTGCAGGTGTATTCAGCGGCTATCTCTGCTTGCCATGTCCCCGTAGATTCTATGTTTCCGGGTGCGCATTTTTGGCTACCCATTTCCTTAAAGGCGCATGGTGATTACGCCCTCCTAGGAGGACTGTTCTCCCCGAATGGAGCCTTAATATTGTACTAGAGGCTCTCACGAAGGCCCGTTTGAGCCCTTAAACTCCATTGAGCTGAAGTATCTGTCTATGAAGACAGCCTTCGTCTTAGTTATCACCTCCGTAAAGCAGATCAGTGAGCTGCAGGTGCTGTCTGTGCACAGCTCCTGCATGCGCGTGTGGGAGAATGGAAGCGGAATGTCGCTGTGCACCAACCCCGCTTTCCTCCCCAAGGTGATTACAGCTTTCCACATTAACCATGTGGAATTGGTCTTTTCATCCACCTCTGTTGCTTCAACGGAGGATGAGAGATCTAATTTTCTCTGCCCAGTGTGGGCATTGAGATGTTACGTGCTTAGGACAAGAGCGATGCGTCAATCTGTCGAGTGCATATGATGGTGCTGGGTTATCCCCACCTGGTAGAGTAGCTGCGCATTCGACTAGAGGGTTGGCTACATCGTGGGCCCTTTTTAAGGGCGCTTCGATGTCTGAGATTTGTACTGCGGCTAGCTGGGCTGCGCCGCATACTTTCACCAGATTCTACCGCATTAATGTGGTAGATCCTGCTGTGCCGTCTGTGGGCACAAGGGTCCTTGAGAGTGTAAGTTCACACCGCTAACCTCTGGGTTAGACAGCGCTTGTGCGTCCCTCATATGCTGCCGTTCCTTCTCCCTCGCGACAGCTCTGGTATACATTATCCTATACTCAATGTTGGTGGTCGTCTTCGACTTGAAAGGGAACGTTAGGTTACTTACCGTAACCCTGGTTCCCTGAAAGAGAAGACGACCACCAACCATGAGGTCGCTCCGGTCGCCCTCACGGGTTCGGCGGAAAAAGAGGGAGATCTTCCGGTGAGTGACTGTTTTGTACCCTCGGTAGGCGGGACCGAGTACGTCATCACAGGAAGGGGCCTTCGGCAGCTCTGATATAGACAGCTCAGTATTACCTACCTCAAGGGCAGGGAATATCCCATACTTAATGTTAGTGGTCGTCTTCTCTTTCAGGGAACCAGGGTTACGGTAAGTAACCTAACGTTCAACTTGTGTAGCTTTGAATTTTTCTTATTCTTACTGTGATTGGCTGCAAAGACAACAGGCCTAGCCAGAGATTGGATAATGTTTTGTTGAGCGGGCTTTAATTGTGCACAGTTTATGAAGACACTGTTTTAGGGGAGGCAGACAAGCTGTGCAGCAAAATTGCTATGCTCATTTTTACGCATTAAATTAATTGCGAATTTGGGATTTTTTAATGCGGTAGGTACGCGGCTTATCTCAAATCGCTACAAGCGAGTCCACACTTATGAAGATTACATTTTGCAAATCAAAAGGTACGCACAGTGCGTATGGCTGTGGGCGCAAATGGTCTCCCTGTACTAGGTTTGCCTCTGTACACAGACAGTAATTCTGCCCATGCTGTCTGCTTTTTCCAGTCAGCTTTCCGTGCTATGTTAACACTGCCAGTGTTAACAGCTTTTTAGCTACACTGTGCTTTCGAATTGGTAGAAGCCTTTTTGACCAGAGAATATTTCTAGTGTCTCTTTGCCATTACTGTATCTGCTTTTGCATTACTGCCAACGAAGGCTACTAGCGTTTTCTAGTTAGCAGGCGATCTGCTGCTCCAGTCTGTTTAACAGTGCATGCTTAGTTTCCAGTGACTCTTTCAGGTCTTCACCTGCACGTCACTTCACGTGGTACAGAGTCGGTACCGCTGACCTGTTCAGTACTGAGGTCGGTACCAGTGACCTGTTCAGTACTGAGGTCGGTGTAACAAACCCAATCCTTAAGCAACGTCCAATAACTAGTATTTTGTGACGGAAATACAAATAAACTACCCCGAACAATATAAATTCTCCAAAGCAGTAGGATTGAGCGACAGAACCAAGAAAAATTGCTGGGTAAGTCAGGATTGTTTACAACACATAGAAACTAGGAAGAAAATTAAAACAGAAGGCAACACCAGAATTCAAGTAGCAGATGTTATTGAATATGCGTAGAATATTATACTTGTAGATAGCTGTATCAAACATTTGGTGTACATGGGTTTTAATCAGACAGTATTTGGACCAGTCAAAATGTTTACCAATGAGTCCATCCGGCAGTCCTTATAGAAAAAAATGTCCATGAAACAACAACAACCAATACTTTAAAAGTCCCAAGCTGTTATATCAGGTCCGTATTGAAAATGCAGTTGAGCCAGAACAGTTTAAACACAAAACCAAAAAAAACAAAATGAGACTTCTGAATGGGGTGCTTGTTAAACCCCGATAAATAAAATAAAAAAATTTAATCCCAAACAGTCAGAACAAACCAGATAATCCAGCAGCAAAAAATAAGATTCCTCCCCATGAGGGGATCTCACCCAGTTCTTCCTTGGTCCTGTCGAGCTTGGAGTTTCCAACCAGGTAAGGAGACAAAAAGTGATGATTTGAATAATAAATGGATTAGTCACCGTTGTTGTTCTTAGGTTAAAAATAAACCATTTGGATGATGTGGACAGTTTCAATTGGGCAGGAGATTAAATAACTGGTTACTTTCAAACTAGAAAATGGAAGATTAGAAAAAATACACTGTTTCTAACAACCAAAAGATTATTGCTTCCCAGTCTCTCCTTTACAGACCAGCAACCTTCTTCAAAAAAACCCCTGCTCCTTCTTCCAAACACTCTGCATCCACAAAAAACCACACCTGAAAAAGAATCACCCCCAGAAAAAGGAACCACACCCTTCCCAGGAAGTAATAGCCTTATTTAAATAGCTCCCAATTAAGATACTTAGATATAATGATAAATCAAGCTCAATAAGCCCTATGCCAAGGCAATTAGCAAAACACCTGAATCTAATTAGAACTTCCATGTGGAAATTAAGGAAAAGATCACACAGTTAAAACAACAAGAGAGAGACCAGTGCAGAGATAAACCCCTTACCAAAACTGACAGTAAATTGATATAGCTTCACCTAATTTTACCTTATGAATCTGAAAGGCCCATTTTAGAAACGAAGACAAAATTACTTATTTAGCAATTGAATAGAGAATTAACTTAACCTGGCCAGGTATTCTGATACTCAGTTAAGAGCAGCAGGCAGCAAATTACTTATGCTGCATTCATGTAGCTAATGCTACATCGGTACCAGTGACCTGTTCAGTACTGAGGTCGGTACCGGTGACCTGTTCAGTACTGAGGTCGGTACCGGTGACCTGTTCAGTACTGAGGCCGGTACCGGTGACCTGTTCAGTACTGAGGTCAGTACCAGTGACCTGTTCAGTACTGAGGTCGGTACCGGTGACAGCTAAGTACCAGAGTCGGTACCACGGGAAACTGGTAGACCGTGAAAAAAGTAGATATCGCCTATACTGCGCATGTGCAAATTTTTGAAATTAAAGGAAGGGTTCATTGGAAATTCAATGATGATTAAAGAACCAAAACACCATTACTTATTTTTCAGAAACAAAAACAAAGTTGTTTTTTTCTTCAATTTGTCATTTGTCATCTTATCTATCTAGGTGTAAAGTAAATTATGTTTTATCTTCAGAAGTTTGATTGCACCATTCTTTAACAAACACAATTTGTGTGTGGTTGAAATCACTCCTTGACAAAAGCTTGCTTTTTGCTTAAAAAATGTCATTCCTATCGTACTGTAAGCAAGTTTCCATGGTAAATTTGCACAGTGATTTTTGCAGTTTTCCAATATATATCCTGTGTATTTACCATGTTTTTAATATCCTGTACTATACCTCACTGCTTCAATAAGCAGCATTAAGTTTGCAATGCATGTTTCTATGGTAAATGTTTCTAAGAGCTGTACTAACAGTTATTGTGATTAGGGTTCAGTAAATAATAATTCAGCAGGGGTGGGTAGCACTACAGATGAAACGTGATTTTATTTCTTTTGCATGCATGTTTGTTTTAAATCCATGTATTGCCCGACGGCCGGGACAACAAGTTTTGCCGTTATACTTTACCTGTCGAACAAGTAGTTTTTATTTATATGTTTTTCCTATGTTCATTCTGTTGCTAGAAAGACACTTCGGGTATATTTCTAGAAAGCCATGCAAGTTTCTGAAAACTGAATTGCTGAAGTCTAGCACCTACACACACACTTTTTTTATTTAGTAATTGCCAATTGATTTTACCCCATTTTTTCTTCCAATTTGAAATGTCCAATTGTATTTTTAGGCTCAGCCGACCGCTTCTTTTCACTCTGCAAGCCCGCCATCCAGCCAACCCAGAACTACAGAATTGGAGGACAACGCAGCTCCCTCTGGGCAGCTTACAGGCAAGTCCCCAGGTGCCCGGCCAGTGTACAGGGGTCGCTGATGCGCGGTGAGCCAAGGACACCCTGGCCAAGCTAAGTCCCCCGGCCACATCAGCGCTGGGCCAATTGTGCACCGCCCCCTGGGCGCTCCTGCCCACGGTCGGCAGTGGAATAGCCTGGACTCGAACCGGCGACCTCCAAGCTATAGGGTGCATCCTGCACTCTACACACAAACATTTTAATTGCCTAGCTGTGGAAGAAGCTGATTATCTTTTGGTTACAAAGTAACCCAGAAATGGCTGCCTGAGAGCCTCTGTCAATGCACAGACTAATCTTTTAAACTTAAGGTGTTGTTTACGTTTTTTGTAAATTAGCAAATAAGTGATATTGCTTTCTTTAATACATGAACCTGACATTTAAATGCAGCAATCTAGTAGGACTGCAACAAAGGGTACATTTTGACCTTCGATGGTTCGCGACACATTACCGAAGGAAGGTTCGAACCTTCCATGGTACTAATTTGCATAATTTACTGGTGACATCACCATAGCTATATCACCATAGCTACTTGTTTATACTTGATTGAAAATTATATTATTTTACAGGTAATCCATATAAATGGAATAAAACATTCACATGTAGTTTAAAAATATGTTGTATAGAACAGTAATCATGTTTTCCCCTTGGTCTTGCATGTTAGCAGTGTTGCCATTACAGCTGAACGTCAGGATACCTGCAACTTTGTCTCTAGGCATGCGTGAGAGGGCATCTGCATTTGCATTGCTTTTTCCTGGGTGGTATTTTATCTCAGTCTCAACTCTGCTAACTTAGCAATCCAGCTATGGTCAGTTGCATCAAAGCGGGCAGTACTGGTTACGTAGACCAACGGGTTGTTGTCTGTACTGTGAAACGATGCTCCAACAGGTAGACCCTCAGCTTCTCCGCTGCCGCACACTTCAAAGCCAAAGACTCAAGTTCAGCGGCCTCCTTGCTTGTGTGGTAGGTCGCTCTTTGTTATCTGTCTGTCGTGTGTGAGCGACTGCCTGTGCAGTCATCTGGTTGTCTATTCTTTCTGTTCCTCAACGGGGCTAGGCCTTGCCGTATCCCCGCTGTTGAGTGACTCTTCCAGCCGCGCTCTCCTCCACAGGGCTAGGCCTTGCCGCGTCCCCGCTGTCAAGTAGACCCTGATACAAGCGTGGCTCAATGCATTCCAGCTCAATGCCAAATGCGACAGACACCGTTGGCTGACTGTGTCTCACGTGTGCTTGGCAGCCCTACGCTGGTGGAGGACGACCTCTCACCTGCGAGAAGGTGTGCGAATGGGAGTAGTGTTGGACCGCCAAGTGGTGACGACAGATGCCTCCAACTTGGGTTGGGGAGTGGTCTGGGAAGGCAGAGGAGTATGCGGATCCTGGCCGGAAATCTGGACATCCCTGCACATAAATATACTGGAGTTGCAAGTGGTATCCCTTGCTCTCCACCACTTTCTCCCATTGCTGAGCGGTACACGTGTTGATCCGGATGGACAACACGACAGTGGTGGCACATGTCAACCACCAGGCTGGCCTACGGTCCCCGGGGTTGCATCGCATGGGCTTCAGGCTATTGACATGTGCTCAGAGGAACTTGCTGTCCCTATGGGTGACGCACATTCCCGGAGCGGTGAACTGGGCAGCGGACCTCCTCTCCAGGAACAGTCCGCATCCGTCAGAGTGGCGACTCCACCCTCAGATAGTGGAGCGCATTTGGGAACAATTTGAGAAGGCACAGGTCGATCTCTTCTCCTCACCAGAGATGATGCATTGCCCCCTATGGTACTCCCTCCACCGTTTAGGCGGTTCACTCGGCGCAGACGACCTAGCCCAAGAATGGCCCAAAGCGTTTTTGTACGCTTTCCCACCTATACAGCTCTCCTGGCCTTTCTCGAAAAGGTCCGGTTAGAGGAAGTGTCAGTTCTCCTAGTGGCCCCCAAGTGGCCCAGGAGAGTCTGGTTTTCGATCCTGTGCCAGCTGTTGCACGGCCAGCCCTGGGAGATTCCACTGCGCTTGGATATCCTCAGGCAGACGAAAGGCTCTCTTTGGCACCCGGAGCAGGGCAGGTTCCGGCTATGGGTCTGGCCCCTGAAAGGGACCGCTGGTTAGCCCTAGGGCTATCGGATACGGTTGTGGGTACATTGCAGAGTGTTAGGGCAGACTCCACTAGGTCCTTGTATACCTGTAAGTGGAGGTATTTCCAGGCTTGGTGTCTGGCTAGAAGCCATGACCCCATATCTTGACCTATGCCAGTCATCTTACAGTTTCTGCAAGAACTGCTTGATGCTGGTAGGTCACCTTCCACTTTGAAGGTGTATTTAGTGGCTATCTCTGCTTGCCATGCCCCCGTAGAATCAATGTCTCTTGGCACGCATTTTTTGGCAACCCGTTTTCTTAAAGGCGCTCGGTGATTACACGACTGTTCTCCCCGAATGGAGCCTTAATGTTGTACTGGAGGCTCTCACGAAGGCCCTGTTAGAGCCCATACACTCCATAGAGCTGAAGTACCTGTCTGTGAAGACAGCCTTCCTCGTGGCTATCACCTCCGTTAAGTGGCTCATGAGCTGCAAGCACTGTCTGTGCACAGCTCCTGCATGCGTATTTGGGAGGATGTCTCTGCGCACCATCCCTGCTTTCCTCCCCACGGTGAGCACAGCCTTCCACGTTAATCAGTCTGTGGAACTGGAGTCCTCCCATACACCTCCGTTTGCTTCAACAGAGGATGAGAAATTGTATTTCCTCTGACCAGTGCTGACATTGAGATGCTACTTGCATAGGACAAGAGCTCTGCGTCAATCTGACCAGCTCTTTGACTGTCACGGGACACGGACCCTAGGACAGCCCATCTCTAAGCAGCGTCTGCCACATTGGATTGTGGATACAGTCTTTGACTGCGTATAATGGTGCTGGCTTGCCCCCACCTGGTAGGGTAGCCTCACACTCCACTAGAGGGTTGGTTACATCTTGGGCCCTCTTCGGAGGTGCCTCAATGTCTGATATTTGTACTGCGGCTAGCTGGGCTACGCCGCATACTTTCTCTTTTTTGATGGAAAAAGAGAAATGGCTTCCTTTGGATTACAGTTTTTTCCCCTCGGTGGGCGGGACCGAGTGCATCATCCCAGGAAGGGGCCTATCGGCAGCTCTGGTATAGAGAGCTCAGCAATACCTAACCAATGGGCAGGCATATCCCATACGTATTGTCTTTGGTGGTCGTCTTTTCTTTCAGGGAACCAGGGTTACGGTAAGTAACCCAACATTTTGCATTATTACTACACATAAGTATTTGTGATGTTTAAAGTAAAATGGTAAGTTTGTTTATATTACTGATTGATGGCACTGGTGAGTTTGTAACTTCCTTAGAATTTAAAAGCGTACCAATAATTACTTCCTGTGTTGGAAAAGTTAATTATGAGATCCGACAGCCTGGGCGTTGGAAAGAAAATCAAATTTATCATGTTAATCTCCTCAAACCGTGGAAAGAACGGAAAGTCCATTTTATATCTCCCACACAGGAGGGTGAGGACTTTGGACCCTCAATTGAGCCAGTGTCAGTAATTGGGGTCCCGATGGGGGAACAATTAACTCCTGATCAGCGCAAAGAGGTAAGCAATGTAATCAATTTGTTCGGTGATGTGTTTTCTAATGTGTCTGGAAGAACGCATTTGATTGAACATGCTGTTATGACTTGGCCAGGTCTGAGAGTTAGACAGAGACCGTATCGCATTCCAGAAAGCCAGAGAAATTCTGTTTGAAGGGAGGTGGAGTGTATGTTGAAACTTGGGGTAATTGAACCTTCCCGAAGCGAGTGGTGTAGCCCAATTGTACCAGTAGATAAGCCAGATGGGTCACTACGGTTATGTTTCGACTTGGAGGGTGAATGCTATCTCTAAGTTTCATGCATATCCCATGCCTCAGGTAGATGAACTCTTAGACAAGCTGGGGTAAGCTCGGTTTATTTCAACTCTGGATCTGACGAAAGGATACAGGCAGATTCCATTAACGAAAGCCTCTTGTGAGAAAATGGCATTTTCAATCCCAGATGGTCTTTTTCAATTTTGTCCGATGCCGTTCGGACTTCATGGAGCGCCTGCTACTTTTCAGAGACAGATGGAAAGGGTATTACAACCTCATCGAAATTATGCAGCTGCATATATCGATGATGTAGTCATTTATAGTTGTTCCTGGAAAGAACATTTGAATAGATTAGAAGCTGTCTTGCAGTCTCTGAGGAAGGCGGGGCTCACAGCAAACATGGCAAAGTGCGCTATTGGAAAAGAAGAAACTAAATATTTAGGTTTCATAATGGGTAAGGGTAGAGTGAAACCGCTGGTTTCCAAAGTCCAGGCTTTGTTGGATTCACCGGTACCTACCACGAAAGCCGAGGTGAGATCATTGTTAGGGTTGGCTGGTTATTACAGCCGCTTTATTCCACATTTTTCCACTACAGCCACCCCTCTCACTGATCTCACTAAAAAGAACGCTCCAAATAAAATTAAGTGGAGTGCATAGTGTCAGACGGCTTTTGAATCTATTAAAACTAATTTGAGTCAGACCCCAGCATTAGTAAGTCCTGATTTCAGCCGGGAGTTCATCCTTCAGACTGATGCATCGCAGACTGGTCTGGGGGCGGTTCTGTCCCAGGAAAGAGATGGTATAGAACACCCAATATTATATATTAGTCGGAAATTACTGCTCAGAGAACAAAGATATTCAGTAATTGAAAAAGAATGCCTGGCAGTAAAATGGGCTGTAGAGTCCTTAAAATACTATCTCCTGGGACAACCCTTTGTACTCATCACAGATCACGCCCCTTTAAAGTGGTTAGACACAATGAAGGATTCAAACGCCAGGATTACGCGGTGGTACCTGGCGCTCCAACCCTTTGCCTTTCAAATAAGGCATCGTGTGGGTAAGTTTCACCAAAATGCTGACTATTTTTCCCGGGAGGGAGGGAGAAAGGAGGGGTTAGAGGTTTCCGAGTGTTCCTTCGGCTCCACTCTGAGGGGTGGGATATGTGATGAGTCAAAGGGGTTTCGGTCTGTAATTCAGCCTCCCGACAGTAGAAGGCATCAAGCTAATTCGGGACTTCCCTTACCAAGGTCTCGTGACCATGACGAAAGTCATCTTTATGAGGGGCGTCACCTTGGTGAGGGGCGGAAGTGCAAGTATGTAAATCCCGGTCACTCGAGTCAAGTGAGTTGTAAGGACACTTGTCAGTTTGGGATTGGTGTTCCACTGAGGGAGACACAGTGCAATTTGTGACACAGTGTTTGGATTATACAATAACGGCTATCTTTTTTTTTTATCCCTTCTATGATCAGGGTATCTTAAGAACATAAGAACATAAGAAAGTTTACAAACGAGAGGAGGCCATTCAGCCCATCTTGCTCGTTTGGTTGTTAGTAGCTTATTGATCCCAGAATCTCATTGTTTGTAAACTTTCTTATGGGGAGTTGGTCCAGACCCTCACAATTCTCTGTGTAAAAAAGTGCCTCCTATTTTCTGTTCTGAATGCCCCTTTATCTAATCTCCATTTGTGACCACTGGTCCTTGTTTCTTTTTTCAGGTCAAAGAAGTCCCCTGGGTCGACATTGTCTATACCTTTTAGGATTTTGAATGTTTGAATCAGATCGCCGCGTAGTCTTCTTTGTTCAAGACTGAATAGATTCAATTCTTTTAGCCTGTCTGCATACGACATGCCTTTTAAACCCGGGATAATTCTGGTCGCTCTTCTTTGCACTCTTTCTAGAGCAGCAATATCCTTTTTGTAACGAGGTGACCAAAACTGAACACAATATTCTAGGTGAGGTCTTACTAATGCATTGTAAAGTTTTAACATTACTTCCCTTGATTTAAATTCAACACTTTTCACAATATATCCGAGCATCTTGTTGGCCTTTTTTATAGCTTCCCCACATTGTCTAGATGAAGACATTTCTGAGTCAACATAAACTCCTAGGTCTTTTTCATAGTTCCCTTCTTCAATTTCAGTATCTCCCATATGATATTTATAATGCACATTTTTATTGCCTGTGTGCAGTACTTTACACTTTTCTCTATTAAATTTCATTTGCCATGTGTCTGCCCAGTTCTGAATGCTGTCTAGATCATTTTGAATGACCTTTGCTGCTGCAATAGTGTTTGCCACTCCCCTATTTTTGTGTCGTCTGCAAATTTAACGAGTTTGCTTACTATACCAGAATCTAAATCATTAATGTAGATTAGGAATAGCAGAGGACCTAATACTGATCCCTGTGGTACACCACTGGTTATCTCGCTCCATTTTGAGGTTTCTCCTCTAATCAGTACTTTCTGTTTTCTACATGTTAACCACCCCCTAATCCATGTGCATGCATTTCCTTGAATCCCTACTATCTTTTATGCGGGTGAGTATTAATGGAATGTCCACTGACCCTCCATTCTTTTTGTTATTTGTTCCAGCACCCCCTCCTCATGCCATTTTTATTATTTTATAAAATAATAAACATATTTGGTTACACGTAAATTCTGTCTGGACATTCCATTAATACTCACACTCCTCACAAGAATCAATTGAGGTTGATAACATATTATCAGTTTGGTAGATCACTGTTAAACTAAATTAACACAGTAAAACTAACTTGATTAATTATTGGAATGTTGGATTCCATTTTGAATGGGAAGTTTAATTATTGTGCATTTTGATATGAAATATGATTGATTAAAACGAGAAACGAGTATTGAAAATACCATAATTTACCCATAATTAATATTAGTATCTTAGCCAGTATGCTAATAATGTTGTGGTCATTGTAATCATTTGACTAAGGAATCAATGAACTGTATACTATTCACACATCTATCTAACCAATAGCCTTTCCTTTCTATTAGATTAGTTGTGCACCCTTTTTATTCTTAAATAAAATCTTGTTTTATATTTCTGACATGCTGTGTGAATGTCAATTATTCTCAAGGGAATTCTGGTTCAACATGATGCTGAACTGTGGCAAAGTGCCCACCCCTTTATATTTATTTATGTATGTTTTGTATTATTATTATTATTATTATTATTATTATTATTATTATTATTATTATTATTATTATATTGTTTAAATGTATGCAGGCGGATGAAAACCGTCTGCTATTTTATATTGTGTTGACTTAGCAGGAAATGGGTTAACTCCCTCTCCCTGCTTTCACGTGTGGAATGCAGGTAGTCAGGAGATAAATGATGGGCAATTGTCTCATTAGCTCCTGACTACCTGCTATATAAGATCTCACCTTCAGAGTGTGGACGGAGGGTTGGAGGAGAGAGACGAGACGAGACGAGACGAGACGAGACGAGACGAGACGAGACGAGACGTGAGGTGAGGTGAGGCTTTAAACTTAGAAATCCGAAATAATTGCTAGATGTGCTGGTTTGTTAACCAGCATGATACTTGTTAAGGTTTGTTTGTTTGTTTGGCCAACGTGCTCTTTTGTTTATGTCTTTTGTTTTATTATTTTATAAACGCGCTGAGGGCCATTTGCGCTTCAGTGTTGCCAGCCCTTCTTTGTTGTTGTGTTGCTTCTTCTTGGTCCGTGACGTCACTGCAATCACTCTGCCACATAAACGCATAAGGTATATCTCATTTCTTACATTTTGATGCCCCCGGGTGGGCGACTATATACTTAACACACTGCAAATGGTACTCAGCTTGTCTAGACTTAAGATATTTAAATGACAGAAAGGCAACCCAGTAACAGAACAGGGCCTAATTAAGCAGAGGACTGTAACACTGATGATTGTTTTGTTGTGGTTTGGCAGGGATAGGGTTAATAATCCCTATCACTGCAGCTTCAGTATTGGCCCTTAGCTCTCATTCCAGACATGTAAGAATGCAGCTGGAATGGAGGAAGCTTCTTTCTAATAGCACACAGATCATTTTAGTTTTTTATTTTTTTATTTTTAAAGAAAATTGACAATGTTCTAGAATAGTTGACACCACAGTACAGAAGTTGCCGTTTCAAGTGCTAATGTGCACGATTAATAACAACAAATAAACAAAACACTAAACAGAACAAAACACATTAGCAAAATAAAATGGCACAAGGGCCAAAACAAAAGGTCTGCACAAAACACTTACGAAAATGTAAACAAACAGACAGGACAGCATGGAACACATATTCAATTGTCAGCTCCAGCCACATTCCCACTTGTTTTGACAGGGAGAAATCAAACTCCCTCCCTGCCAACCCAACATTCCCCACACCAACACATACACATGTGCACTGGCAGGGCTTTCACACAGTATCACCGTTTTTATCAGTCCCATCTACAAATACCTTGTTATTAATGACAATATCAACAGAGGAAATTTAATAGAATAGGTTTTAAAAACAAAATAGTCAAAATACAAACATGTATTATTATAATTATATATCTACTTCTAGAAATCTAATAAAACCTGAATGTTACCGTTTTAAAAATGGGTTATTTTCTTGAAAGTTGTGTTAAGAAATGGTTTGTTTCATTAAAGTGCACAGTTGAAGCCAGGGATAAAGGAGTACACCTTATAAACCCAACATGACACACATGCAAATCGCAGCCATCACCTTGAGGCCAGGGGAGGAAACTTGTGTGCCTGTAGCTGAAATACCATTAAAGAATGTAAACAAATCGGCAAGCCATAGAAAGCAAAACCAAGGAAAGAATGTAGTAGAAAGTTACCAATGATTAATATTTTATTATAACCTAAACGTGAAGGAATAATGTCTCTGCAGCTTGAATCTAACAACTGTGGAAACCGGAAACTGAGAACCGGAAACTGTGCGTTTAGCAGCTGAGAGACAGGAAGGAAGACACAACTAGTGGGTGTAGATAATACAGTTACCAACAGCTTTTCAAACAATATTACCTCAGTTGAAATGCAAACAAAAGTAATCACTGCATCCTGATTGATTAATTTCAAATTTAAAACAGACAGGCTTGTTGTAGATTACTTTTCTGACTATAAAAAGAAAATGTTTATTCAGTTACTTGTTGTATTTAATTAGCAGAAAAGAAATAGCAGCTTCTCTGAGGTTTGACTTTTAACGCCATGGTCAACCCAAACAAAAGTTAAGTTGTACAGCAACAGAAGACTATCACCTTCAGTGTGTAATAATTTCCTGGGCACTTGCAGTAGGTTGGCTTTTGACATTAATTTATTTAGAACTTAAATTGACATCCAATGGTGAGACATTTTAGATTTGTTCTCAAAAACTGCTTGTACTTGCAACTTAAACCAAAGTCGATTTAGGGTGGGCTATAAAGATTTTTATCAGCTGAAGGTCTCGTTTACACTCTGTGCATTCTGAATTTAAATCATTAATAGCCTGTCTTCATCCATAGTAAGGTGGGGACAATGACCATTCTGCCTTATTATTATTATTTATTTCTTAGCAGACGCCCTTACCCAAGGCGACCTACAGTTGTAAACAAAAAAATACATTTCAAACAAAAAATACATTTTGAAATAGTTCTGTGCTATAAAGGGTTGTCTTAAAAGGAGCCCTTATAGTTCAGAATCCTAATCTAAAAAGCCTTTCTGATATATTGGTCTCTGGAGTTGGGGGGTGTTAAAAATGAAAAAAGACAGGGCTAAGACTTCATTCAGATAAGATAGTGGTGGGGTATTTAACAATTAGTTGAATTTGATGCCATTTATTTAGTACTTTAAATATCTGTCAACATTGCTGCCAATTCACCAATCTAAAGTAAACAACCCCAATATTGCCATGCATACTGTATGCATTTATAAACAAATACAGTATATAGTGAGGCACAAAATATGAACCCAAACTGCATGAGTAAAAATCTTGTAGAACTGCTTATCCATACATTTGAGTGCTTATTTGAATTATTTTAGACTATATAATGATTACCAAAATAAACATTGTAAACTTTGCAAATACTAAAATGTGTTTCATGTTTTCTTAAACCTAAGATTGTCTCAGTTGCTAAAGGACACTGAACAGTGCTGGAACAAACAACCAATACCAGGTTTTCAGAAATGAAAGGGCTTCTGAGGAGCAGCGGTCTATCTGACTGGTCTGTATCTGGAAGTATTTATTGTATTATTATTAGTAGTATTTAGTGTATTGTTATTATTAGTATTTATTGTATTGTTGTTATTATTGGTATTGATTGTATTATTGTTATTAGTATTTATTGTTTTGTTATTAGTATTTATTGTATTGGCTTGAAATTTGAGATCTTCCAATTTGGAACTGGTCCTATCTGATAGGTTGAGAAGACTGCTAAACAGGTAAGTGCATTATAATTCACAGTTTTATTTTTTAACTAAATAACACAAATATAATTGATTATACAATGTAGTAACAGTAAGTAACACATGTATTATAGAAACACACAATTTAATGTCCATGTGTTTGTGCCTTGGTGTTACGGACATACGTAACAGAATTTCTATTTAGTGGGCAAAGGTTCTGTGAGGAATTCTGAAAGAACAGAAAAACTGTAGCAACTGGGTGGGATGGAAGTTTGTTACATGCAGCCATCTGCACTACGTAAAGAGGTATTCAACATTTCACTCATAGATTGCATTTTCTCATGGAGACTTGCACCTGCTTAAATTCTAAATTAAGGTCTAGTTGTTTTCTAGGTAAGTGATACTTGTGATTGGACAACAAAATTTAAATCCTCTGCAATATGTAGCTTGTTCTGTGGAATTGGGCTAACTGATGGATTTTCTACAGGTATGTGATTGGCATCCTTGACATTTAAAAAAGCTGCATCTTTGTGTTTTAGATTTGATAGGCTTTGATGTAGGATTGACTGTTGGCTCCATATTCAAAACTGTACAAATTACAGGTGTTTCATAAGAAACAAACAAAAATGATGATTTGAGGGCATTTCTGGAGAGCAGGATTTGCTGTCACAGATTCCCTGAAGGAACAATTCAGTCAGCTTTCAGTTGCCCATTATTTTCAACTTTATGCTGGTGGAGGACTCTTTAATGAGTAAAAAATGTGAAGCTAATATTTCATGCCATATAGCAACCCCATTATTCCTCCAATACCACAGATGTCCTTTTATATGAAGACAATGCTGCTTGGTCTGTACTTTAGACATATGGTCTTATTAGTGGTGTGTTTAACATTGGGATTCCCTGGTATAGCTCCCTGTAATTAGACTCTTATGCTGAGCCTCTAATGAGTGGGTAGCAGAAGACATCTGTTTCTCTGGCAATAAACTGATTTTCTCTCATTTGGGAAGGCTGATTTTATAACAGCCCCCAAGTCAATATGACTGAAAGCTTTCTGATTTTTGGATAAAGGTCAAGTTCTGTCATATTCATAACCCACCTACCAAAATGTAAAAGCACAGATTATGTCATATACAGTAGATAGTTGATTAGTACAGCTATGTAATCAAAGAAACTACAAAATGATATTGCAGAAGTCTACAGGAATCCGTAATAGTAGTACAGTATTTCATGTAGATTTAGAAATGTCACGTTTTTTCCATTGTTGTCAGTTTTGCATTAAGTATATGGAAAACTGCAAAGCAGTATGGAATTCAATATGTTAACCTAACATTATTCAGCAGGTTTCATTCGACTTTACGAAGCAAAATTAGTTCATTCTATAGGGTGATGCAAAACATTTGGCCATAGCTGTATATGAACCATCATATTACTTAAACCACCCAGAATTCTGTGGTTCAAAGTGTTTCGTAATAACCTTGGCTCAGGTTTCCGAGAGACCAGGTGACGTTTTAGACAATACCAAATGCAGGTTGGCAAAAGCAGTGAACAGAAGTCTGCAATCCTATAATTATTGTTAAACCTTGGTATATATGTTTTGTTTGCACTAAGGTCTACTCACTATGTAAACAGATGTTCAATGCAGGGTACAGTGCCTCTGTACAATTTGCTGCTGTATTTTTAAAAAGTCATTTGCACACAAAATAATACAAGAGACACATATATAATTTGTGTAAAGAAACAAGCAGCGTAAGAAGTAGTTAACCATGTAGGTCAGTTGCTAGTGTTTTTAATAAAAGTCACTTTTGCAGGAAAATGCTACTCATAATGAAAATGCTATTGGATGTATAATCACATATCATTAACGAAAATACAAAAAGTACAATAGTATGCTGCAATTTTGCACATATGTTTAGTGGTACATGTACTGCTGAATACCCACATTAATCATACTTTCTCAGTTACTATAGTTAATTGAATTGATCTGAACAGTGTTTGATCTGTTATGTAAATTAAATCTATCAGTGCATGCTTTAGTGCATTTCTGTCTGTAAAAATAAGTAAAATGCCAGATTTTATTTAGTGATTTAAAGGATGATGGTATTCAATTCCACCACTATTTATAACAATTGAATTTATGAGAATTGTCTCCAAACTACAATTTTTTCAGCAATATAATGCATGTAATACAGCTGTACATTTTTGTATGGGTCTGAATCGGCTATTACTGTTTATGGATAACTTAGCCTATTGTACAGATGAGTACTAGAGAAAAAAGAGTACGTACACCAATGTGAAGGATATACTTTTTTGAGTTAAATGAAGAATGTGTTAAAAGTACAGTACTTGACTGTCATGAAGTGTGTAGTGCTAAAACTAGAGGGCAGGCTTTGCATATAAATTATACTGCAGTTACAGCTATCTTACCAACAAATGGGGAATTCAAGTAGATAAATACTCATAGGAAAATTATTTTAAACAAACTGCATTGGTTTTATGGCCCATATATTATTATTATTAGTAGTAATAGTAGCAATAGTTTATTTGGCTGACACCTTTATCCAAGTCAACTTACAGGTGTTACAGGGCAATACAAGGGTTACAGTGCAACCATTGTGGATTTTGTTCTGTCCCCTGTCAGTGAGATGAGATATGATGAGGATAAAAGCTCTAAAACCATGAATGCAGACGAACCCGACTCTTTTGCATTGTGGTTAAAGAGTAAGTAGCGGGGTTCCAAAAAATATGGTGTTACACTGTTTCTTTTTATTTTTAACATCATGACAACTTTTTTCACTTATAACATTAAAGTCTGTTTCAAAGCTCTTTTCAAAATTTAAACAGTTGTAGCAACACATAACGCATGTAACACTATATTTTTCTGAACCCCGCTACTTTCTCTTTAAGACGCTCGATTGCGATGTGCGGGGTCTCCAGTTTGTGTCCAGCCTAAGCCCTGTTACATCTAGATACATGTGAAACTGAATAGCATGACAGGAATGTGTCACCCTGCAATAGAAGATGAACACGGCCCGCAACCAGGAACAGATTACCATTAAATCATTATTTCCAATATGCAGGTCAAATTACATGTTTTGGTATGGATGGACAAATGCTTTGGCTATGATATGTGTGTATAGATGTGTGTGTATATATATATATATGTATATATATGGACAATATATTTCAAGCAAATGTGTTTAATTGTTTATCCCATGACTACTAAAGCTGCTTACTCTTAGGTGGTTTGCACCATTTGTATTAAAGGAAACATAACAGTAATGCAATGGTACCAGTAATAAAAAACTTACTGTAGGTGGACTTCAAATACACTAGTAACACTGACAATTTTTTTCAAATAGTTCTTCGTTTTTTTACGTTTTGCCAACATATCCGCAACACAGAAAACCCTTAGCTTCCTTAAGGGGGTAAAAACATGTTTACACATATTTCCTCTCAAAACAAAATAACATTATCAGTTCCTTTTTGTATTGCTGTATTTCCCTTTTATTTTCCAAGCTTAATTTTCAATTTGACTTGTGAATCGCATTTATCCTGCTAGTTAACTGAGATTATGTCCTGTATTGAAGGGAACGACCGCTTGACCCATAGTTTTCTATGGACAGCAGATGGGTCCCATTACTGAAAAGTGAAAATAAAGTCTATACAACAAGAGATGTTATGCTTATGAAAAGTAAGAAGCTGTTAAAAACGTAGCCTCGTAGGAGGCTGTGTGGTCCAGTGGTTAAAGAAAAGGGCTTGTAACCAGGAGGTCCCCGGTTCAAATCCCACCTCAGCCACTGACTCACTGTGTGACCCTGAGCAAGTCACTTAACCTCCTTGTGCTCCGTCTTTCGGGTGAGACGTAATTGTAAGTGACTCTGCAGCTGATGCATAGTTCACACACCCAAGTCTCTGTAAGTCGCTTTGGATAAAGGCGTCTGCTAAATAAACAAATAATAATAATAAAAAAACAAATCTGGAAAAAAACAAAACAATACAGAAGAACTGGCACTGGACACCTTTTCACAAAATTAAGAACTGTTTTAAGGAATGTTTTGTTAAAAAAGCTTGTAGCTAACAAACTAATTCCATAAATCGTCCACCCTATTCACATCCATTCACTATATAGATCCCAAATGTGTAGTTTTGAAAAAAAAACAACAAAAAAAACCCCAATGTCTTAACAAACACATAAAAATGCTGGGGTAAATATAACCCAAATATGGGTTAAAAGTCAACCGAGCACTGGGTTACAACTATTGCACCATGGGTTATTGAAAAAAAAACAACAACAAAACAGCCACATCATTGGATTATGTTATATCTTTGCTGGGTTAAAATGATAACCAGTATACTGGCTCAGAAACTACCAGTCAAGTGGGTTCATTTAACTTTTTGTTGAGGTAACTATTTGGCATTTTTGTTATAATAATAAAAAGTTCTTAATTGATGTAAATTACTTGAAACCACCATCAATATCTTGTAAAATAAGGTATATTTTCCCCCCCTAGTGCAGTTTGGACATAAATTCCAGATTGTGTCCAAGCGGCATGAGGGAAAATAAATAAATAAATAAATAAATAAATAAATAAATAAATAACCTTATTTTACAAGATATCAATTAATAACCTTTTATTGTATATAATAGAAAAAAAAAAGTGCTTTTCTGAACTAGTCAAATTACAAAACAAAGCAAAAATGCTCTTACACTACAGAATATATATATATATATATATATATATATATATACAGTACATATATATATATATATATATATATATATATATGCTCTATATATATATATATATATATGTACTATATATATATATATATATATGTACTGTATATATATATATATATATATACACACACTGCCGTGCAAAAGTCTTAGACACGTTGCATTTTTTTTCTCTGATGCATTATGAGCATCAGCAATTTACTCAAAGCCTCCACTTGTGTTTTCTACTATTATAGCAACCTTGACTTGCATAAAGGAGGAAAAATATTGAGTGAAATAGCTCACATCACTCTATTTTAAAGGTGTGGTATCTGAAGCACAATCAACAAGAACAGAGAAACATCATCTGTATGACAAACCCAAGACTGGAAGACCCAAAAAGCTGTCTAACAAGGATCTATTTACAATGTCTCAGAGCATTTGGATAAGTGCTACAGGCCAAAACTGTACCTCCCATCATGCTCCTCTCTGCCACTCATGCAAATGAGCCTTCTGGTTGAGTTAGAGTCCTGCCGTGTTAATGGCGGTAGCGTGCATGATCCGCTGGCTCGCTACAATATATATATATATATATATATATATATATATATATATATATATATATATATATATATATATATATATATATATATATATATATATATAGTACAATTCTCTTAAAATAATTTTGCTTGTTTTGTAATTTGTCAAGTTCAGAAAAGCACTTTTTTTTTCCTTAGATGTACAAAGATCTATTATTGAGCATATGCTATACACCAATAACATAATGGTGCAGCGACTTGGGAATTAAAGGGGGGGGCCTCCAGTGAAAAGGTAGCTTCGGTGCGGGTACGTGGGGTGAGGCGGGCTGTCATGTGTAGGGCAGTGGCGTGCCATCAGGACCTTCAAGATATTCTCTGCTGACCGGACAGTGCCAAGTAAACTGTCAGTCAAATAGCATTACGTTGCCTCACTCACTTTCGTACAGTGTGCTTGCTTATACTATGAAACATACTACTCTAATTATTATTTGTTCATTTGTCTGACGCCTTTATCCAAATCGAGTTTTTTTTTTTTTTTTTTTAAGAGTCTAGGGGTTTCCTGAAGGGGATGTGATCAGTCAATAAGAGATCTGCATTTCCCCCGCATAAGTCTAAAACAACAACCAGACGCTAGAAGAAAAAAAGAACAGTTAAGGGTTTTCTCTGTTTCAGTTGAAGGTCTTGAGTGAGTTTAACCAATAGGTGAGTCGAGGAATGTCCTTTTTTTTTTTTTAGACAGGCGACCAATAAGGAGTGAGCATAGGCGGGCCATAAATCTCCCAGGGTACTCTCTACCTCACTTGAAGGCCCTGCTTTAGCAACCAATGGGAAAGTCAAAGCTCTGACAGCTGACCAATCATTAGTGAGCAACCCGAAAACATGAATATTCCTTGGTTACCACTGCAGTTGGGAGGATAGCTGGATTTTGCACGATATTGCTTATAAATATACATTAATAAATACAAATACCTTTACAACATCTAATTAATTCAAATTTTACTAAAATAAAAATGTGAGAAAAACTGAGACATTAAAGTTGATTTGGTTATGAATCCTTTTTCAAGGAGAACTTTCTCTGAAAAATTGGATTGTTAAAAAAGGGAGTGTAACGGGAGATCTGGACTGACTATCTGACACATGCGTGGGACTGCCGGTAGAGGGCAGCAGTCTCGTAGGTTCCACCTGTCGGTCATGGCGATGACATGGAGAGGTGGGGAAGAGGGTGTGTGTGCTTTCCCTTTCTCTAAGTGGCTGAAGGGCGGGCCTTGGGAGATTGCTCGGCCCATAAGAACTGCGCTTGGTTGTGCATTTTGGTGGCCGTGTTCGGGGATATACAGTGACGTTGGTAGAAGATGCCAGAGTGAAACAAGGATCAGGCGAGCCCGGCTGAGGGAGACAGCCTTCCTTAAGAAAATAATTTACAAAGTAAAAGAAATAATGACGTACCCGAGGGGACGTGTGTAGGTATACGGGGAACCCTGGCCACCCCAGTGTATAGGAACAGCTGAGTGTAGGACGGAGGCCCGTTCTGACCGGCTTAGCGGCAGTGGGGGCAATGCGTAAGCAGAACTTTTGTTTGTAGTTTTATTACTGTGTTTTATTTTCCATTTTTCTTTCGCCTTTCATTATTATTTTCGAGCACTTGTGCACGGAACGGTATACCTGTATTGGTAACCCCGTGGTCCTGTTTTACTGTTGACAGTATTCAGACCACGGACAACAGCGCCCTCTGCGGGCTAAAATAAATAAAAAAGAAAAAGAAATAAAACTGGGCACCTGTGCAGTGTTTGCAAATAAAATCTTCTGTCTCCCGTGTCAGTGAATACCCCCACCCACCACAGATCCCCGAGCTGACACAGGAAGGGAAAGGATATACTCGGCACTTTCAGAATTAAAATTATGAAAGGTATCTGTGGCTTACAGGTAGCTGCCACTTAAAAAAAAAGGCGCAGCGGCGGGGGGGTGGGGGGTTGCGACGACTCTGCTACCCCAGTCCATTTTGTCACGGCACGCCACTGGTGTAGGGTGACCAGATAGCAAGAGTGAAAAGTTGGGACACTTTCAGTTAGTGAGGGGAGGAAAGAAACCTCGTGAGCTACTCCACAACTCAAGCGACGCAAACAACGTATCATAAGAACATAAGAAAATTTACAAATGAGTGGAGGCCATTCCACCCATCTTGCTCTTTTGGTTGTTAGTAGCTTATAGATCCCAGAATCTCATCAAGCAACTTCAACCAACTCCCCAGTAATGTTGTTGAAGCTGACACCCTGGGATCCTTCAAGAAGCTGCTTGATGAGATTCTGGGATCAATAAGCTACTAACAACCAAACGAGCAAGATGGGCTGAATGGCCTCCACTCGTTTGTAAACTTTCTTATGTTCTTACTGGGGAGTTGGTTCCAGACCCTCCCAATTCTCTGTGTAAAAAAAGTGCCTCCTATTTTCTGTTCTGAATGCCCCTTTATCTAATCTCCATTTGTGACCCCTGGTCCTTGTTTCTTTTTTCAGGTCGTAAAAGTCCCCTGGGTCGACATTGTCAATACCTTTTAGAATTCTAAATGCTTGAATCAGATCACCGTGTAGTCTTCTTTGTTCAAGACTGAATAGATTCCATTTTTTTAGCCTGTCTGCATACGACATGCCTTTTAAGCCCGGGATAATTCTGGTCGCTCTTCTTTGCACTCTTTCTAGAGCAGCAATATCGTTTTTGTAACGAGGTGACCAGAACTGATCACAATATTCTAGATGAGGTCTTACTAATGCATTGTAAAGTTTTAACATTAGTTCTTTCTTCTGTAGATAGGCTTTTTTATTCTTTCGCCTTCCTGTGTGCATTGCACTTAGGGAAAAACTTATAGAAATATAATTATTTTTTTTATTTTTTTTATTTTTTTTTTTAAATACCCCAAAGCGGTTAACTTTCTTCCTTCTGTTCAGATGACAGCGATGTTTTAATCATCCTATCAGTGTGTCTGTACTGGCTTTTCTGTGACCTGCTGTACTGTAGGTAGTAGGTGGGACAAAGTCAGTGCTGCACTGTTTTGATTCAGGTTGCTAAAATCTAGTTTTCAGCATTGGACGTAAAATACCAAAAATGGACAACAAAGCAAAACAAGCAAAGTATATTTCGGCTGAGGATCGTGTCAAGACATTTCCCACAGAAACTGTACATGCAAATGGAGGTAACTGTATTGCACATCTTGTAATGTGGCTTAAAGAAAATACGACCGATCGCTCGAACTTCAGAATCCCACATTAAACAAAAGGCTACTACAGAGGCTGGTGAACAGAACGTAAAACAAACAATAGCTTTCAGAAAACAAACTGGAAAGTCAGCGCAGACAAAGCAAATATTCCTGTGTTGGTTGTACCCAAGTTAAATCAGCACTAAAGGTCCAATAAAGCACAGCTACCTCAGTTCAAACAACCTGCTGTTTACTTTTTAAACGCAGTTAGAATTTTAGACCCGAATAGGATCATTTTCTTTGTTTTGACTCAGTACTGATAAAATAAATTCCTGGATGGGACAAATCACATGACAACGAACGTGCTGCATATATGGACTTTATTAAAGAATGCCAGATACCTTTGTGTAACCAAGTTTTGGGGCTGTTTCTAATCGATTTTCACTTCTGTATAACTTGGCAAAGCTTTGCCTTACACTTCCAACCAATTCAGTGGATGCAGACGTGCAGTCTCAATGTATGGGTAAATCCACACCAGACAGAGAATGTCGGCAGCAACTGCTGGGGAATGCTGCATGCTTGCCTTTTAACAAATGACAGCACTCTGTTTTATTAAGGAAGCAAGTACCACTATTTTTAGGCTTTTATAGTGCTCTTTAATTTTTATTTAATGTTTAAACGGGTCCACGAAATGTCAGTGAAATCCTAATTATAATCATAGTCATATTGAATCCATTTTTTCCCACACTGCGTTCGGTACTTGCAGTATCTTTTTTGCTTTTTAGTGACAGGCTCGTCAACAACACCAACCATCATGACGCTAGTAAAACCGGACAAACAGGCACACGCACCAAGAAAAACACATGACGCATTCAGCATCATATGACTGCAGGTTAACATGAACAACACACCCTAAACCAGTAGAGTATGCTGTTGCACCGCGAGACAGTACAGCAGCCACATATATGGAATTTCCTAACGAGAAAATAAAAATGTCACATTTTACACCTGGGTTTTCAACGTTTATGCTTAAAATCAGTACAAATGACGTCCCGACAGTACGTCGATCGGGACGCGGGACAAAGCCCCTAATATCGGCACGATCCTGATTTAATCAGATGTCTGGTCACCCTAGTCTGTCCTGTGGTGCTCTCTCTCCCTCTATTGCCACATATCCTCCCCCCCTTGTGCGCAGCACACATGGCCTCAATGGCCACCTCCCCCCTTAAAATCCCAAAAGTCCAGCACAAAGTCCCGGGCCAAGAACAGGGACTTTAAGGGGTTCATGGGCGGCAATGTTGCCAGTAGCAGGCATCCTTGGGTGGTGCGAGGCAGGCATCTTTGGGCGGTGCGAGGCAGGCATCTTTGGGCGGTGCGAGGCAGGCATCCTTGGGCGGTGCCAAACTCAGCTGCAGCTCCTCTGGTGGTGGAAGTGGGAGCGGCAAGCAATCTTCCCACAGCGGTGAAGGCAGAACCAGCAGGTATTCACCCTCTGCTGGTGGAGGTGGGAGGGGCAAGCAGTCCTCCCACGACAGTGAAGGTGGAACCAGCAGGTATTCACCCTCTGCTGGTGGAGGAGGCAGAGGCAGCTCCTGCTGCTCTGCTCCTGCCGGTGGAGGTGATGGAAGCAGAGACAGCTCCTGCTGCTCTGCTCCTGGTGGAGGTGGTGGAGACAGAGGCAGCTCCTGCTGCTCAAAGTGGTGGAGGCAGAGGCAGCTCCTGCTGCTCTGCTCCTGGCGGTGGAGGTAGAGGTGGTGGATACAGAGGCAGCTCCTGCTCCTGGTGGAGATGGTGGAGGCAGAGGCAGCTCCTGCTGCTCTGCTCCTAGTGGCGGATGCGGTGGAGGTGGGAGCCGCGTGTAGTCTCCTGGCGACGGAGGTGGGAGCCGCATGTAGTCTCCTGACGACGGAGGTGGGAGCCGCGTGTAGTCTCCTGGCGACAGAGGCGGGAGCAGTGTGTAGTCTCCCCCTCTTGCAGGGGACTGGTGTGGCTCTCCCTCTCTTGCAGGGGACTGGTGCAGCTCTGCCTCACTTGCAGGGGACTGGTGTGGCTCTGCCTCACTTGCAGGGGACTGGTGCGGGTCTCCCTCTCTTGCAGGGGACTGGTGCGGGTCTCCCTCTCTTGCAGAGGACTGGTGCGGGTCTCCCTCTCTTGCAGGGGACTGGTGCGGGTCTCCCTCTCTTGCAGGGGACTGGTGTGGCTCTGCCTCACTTGCAGGGGACTGGTGCGGCTCTGCCTCACTTGCAGGGGACTGGTGCGGGTCTCCCTCTCTTGCAGGGGACTGGTGCGGCTCTGCCTCTCTTGCAGGGGACTGGTGCGGCTCTGCCTCTCTTGCAGGGGACTGGTGCGGCTCTGCCTCTCTTGCAGGGGACTGGTGCGGCTCTGCCTCACTTGCAGGGGACTGGTGCGGGTCTCCCTCTCTTGCAGGGGACCGGTGCGGCTCTGAAGGTGCAACCAGCAGGCACTTTTCCTCTGCTGGTGGAGATGGGGACTGCAGGCATTCTTCCTCTAGCCCAGTGAGGGTGCAGGTAGGTGTGGCTCCTCCTACTTGGAATTCAACCTGCTGGGGCAGTCCCATATCGGCAGCCAAGTAGTTGATCACCACGGCTGCCGGGTTCACAAAGGGCACTGGGGAGTAGTGCTGTTCCCAGCGTTCCCAATGTTCCCCATCTCTGGCCCACAGCAGGTCAACAGCCTTCGGGAGGTCCTCCCAGTTCCACTCCGGGTCCGACACCCAGTCCAGCATCTCCGCAGAGGATGGGAAGGGCTCTGTCTCCTCCCTCCTGGGCAGTGGATGCTCTGGGACCTCGCTCTATTCCTGCTCCTCATTATGGCGGAAAGGACAGTCTGCAAATGGATGGGGGCACACCGGCAATGGCTGGTCATATCGCCCTAGGTTCCTGGCCTTCCTCTGTGTCCTTCACCTCCTCCTGCTGTTGTTGAGGTTGCTGCTGCAGCATCTTGTGGCCCTTCCCATTTTCTTTTTTTTTCCCAAAAGAAAAAAACCTTTTTTTTTTCCCCCACACAAAAATACCTCTCCTGGTCTGACGCTTGGAGGCGCTGTTATCCCACGCAGGACATCATATGTCACACGGCTGGCTGAGTGGTGATGTCAGAACCAGGAAATTAATAACAGACAGGACGGATGAAATGGTAAATGTGCTTGCTTGCGCCGGTTTATTGTAAATAAAAGGTTTGAACAAAACACAGGACGCGGCACTTGCGGCCAAAATAAACAGCCAAACAAAACAAACAGACACTAACAAACAGGGACGAACACTAAACAAACACGTACTGTGCTGGTCCTCCAGCACCACGTAGCAATTGCTTACTATTTACTTTTTATTTTCTCTCCTCACTCCCGTTCTTTCGCCCTGAACACACAACCGGGAGTGAATGAAATGTGCATCTATGTATACAATTGTGCTGGGATTCAATTACCAATTAATTATTCACTTGAATCCCAGCATGTGAACTAATCTGTGAAAACCCTGTGTTCACATATTAAAGTACTTTAAATGCATGTGGTGCAATCCCCGTGCCTAAATACAATTATACATTTTAAATAACTCGTGCTACACACACCCATTTATATCCCGTGCAGCAATATCTATCCACCAACATTAACACACTACATGCAACATATTAACACAGAAATGCACACAGGGGCGGGGCACATTGTCACAGTTCTTTAAAAAATAAATAAATAAAAACAGACTACCTCTAATTTTGTCCGAGAGACCTTTTCCCTGTCCTCTGTCGAGTTACACACACCTTACGTTAGGGCTTCTGGTTTTCTGTGTTTTCGACTGACTTTTCGCCTCTCTTTTACAAATTAATTTCATAATTAACACATTTCTCAGTTTTAATTCAGAAACTAAAATACATTAAACAGTGCTCAGAGTCATTTTAAAAGGAAAGTAGTTAAAGACGATGAAAACACAGAAAACCAGACACCCTCAATATATATTATTCAGTGCGAACTAGCAGTTTGAAGCCTATTCAGGTTACATTTTGAAATGAAAATAACAGATTTTGAAGCGTTTTGATAGTTAAGACTAAATCAAAGTAGCTATTTTTAGACGTAAAAAACTAACATGGCTTCATAAAGGTAGGTTTATGGTGCATCTCTCGACCTTACGGCCGCACTGTCAGTGTCGGATGGCTTTATTCTATCTTATAATGGGTGCGTTCGTAAACTCAATCTGACGCTCTGAAAGAGCGTCCGAGAAATCTCTTCGGAGTGCTTCAGAGCATGAATTTTCTCTTTAGTTTTCGAACGACCTAAAACAGTTTAATACTGATAGTAACTTTATTAACTATCAACATGCAGTTGTTCCGTTTAATGGCTTTTTCTTAGACCGATATAACCGATTTTTCTATTTGTATATATATATATTTTTTTACATGAGTTTGCAACTCAAGTCTAATACTATTGTAATTATAACTGCTGCTCTTCAGTTTGATTTGTGTGAGTGTGTGTGTGTGTGGCGGTACTGTTTTAAAAAAAAAGAAAAGAAAAACTGGTCAGTGCTAATTGGTGTTGAACAAGGCAAGTGTGTAGACGACTCCTCCCCTTCAGTCGCTTCAAAATGTAAAATCAGAACTTAATATATGTTGAATATCTTTTTTTTTCTCAAAAAAACATTAAAATAACAAATACAGAAATAAATAATAAAAATAGGTTTACAATATATCTGCATCCACCACAGCGAGCCGTTAGCCATTTTTGAAAGTGAACGCTCTGAGAATCCAGCTCTGAAGCGGCCAGAGTGTGCTCCGAACAACACCACAGAGCACTCCAGGAGTTTACGACCGGTCAGAGTGCAACTCACCCAATACCTCCAGGAGAAACTATCTTACAGGGAGGCAGTATCAGTTACAACACCGGCAAAGCACACCATTTTATAGGCATAACACTGCCCATTCTTTCGCCCATTGGCTCAACCACAACTCGGCACCCCATTAGCTGTAGCAGGCACCCAATCTTTCTCCGTGTGTGACGCTCATCGACTCCCACACATACAGACACAGGTAGCCCACAAGCAGGCTAGGAAAAAGAATAGATGAGAGAGACAGCAGGTAGAACTAGCAGCAAACACATTCACTCGCTGGTAAGGAACACAAGAAGTACAATTTGAACATGATCACTGGTAGCAGTCCTATCCTCTTCCCGTTCATAACACAGTCCATATTACACGGGTCCCTCGAAGCAGCACATACATTCTTATCACATACGGTGATAACAAATTAAATGATGTGCATTCTCATTTTGTATTTCTTTATTTTCCGTCTATATTCACATACATACAGTGCCTATAGAAAGTCTACACCCCCTTTCAAAATGTTCACCTTTTGTTGCCTTATAGCCTGGAATTAAAATGCATTAAAATAGTTTTTTAGATCTACACATCCTACCCCACAACTTCCACGTGAAAAAATATTCTAGAAATTTGTAGAAAATTAATTAAAAATGAAAACTGAAATAGCTTGGCTGGATAAGTATCCACCCCCCTTGTAATAGCAATCCTAAATTAGCTCAGGTGTAACCAATCGCCTTCAAAATCACACACCAAGTTAAGTGGCCTCCACCGGTGTTAAATTGTAGTGATTCACATGATTTCAGGATAAATTCAGCAGTTCCTGTAGGTTTCCTCTGCTGGGTAGTGCATTTCAAAGCAAAGACTCAACCATGAGCACCAAGGAGCTTTCAAAAGAACTCTGGGACAAATTTGTTGAAAGGGGATGGGTATAAAAAAATATCAAAGGCCTTGAATATCCCTTAGAGCATGTGCACGGTCAAGACGATTATTAAGAAGTGGAAAGTGTATGGCACCACCAAGAACCTGCCTAGATCAGGCCATCCCTCCAAACTGGATGACCGAGCAAGAAGGAGACTGATCAGAGAGGCTACCAAGAGGTCAATGGCAACTTTGTAAGAGCTACAGACTTTTATGGCCAAGACTGGTCAAAGTGTGCATTTGACAACAACATCCCAAGCACTCCACCAATCTGGCCTGTATTTTACTCAAGAAAGACCACCTTGAATCCTGCTTGAAGTATGCAAACAAAACACTCAGGAGATTCTGTAGCCATGTGGCAAAAAGTTTTGTGGTCTGACGAAACTAAAATGGAACTTTTTGGCCTAAATTCAAAGCATTATGTTTGACATAAACCCAACACAGCGCATCACCCAATGAACACCATCGCTACTGTGAAGCATGGTGGTGGCAGCATCATGTTATGGGGATGTTTCTCATCGGCAAGGACTGGGGCACTTGTCAGGCGCAAAATATAATTCCTTCATTGCGTCCTTTTGAGTTAGTAACCAGCCACCTGCTTTGAGCCAAAAAGATGCTTGAAGTCAAAAGACACTGCTGAAGTGAAATGACCCAGGAAGTGCAAGTGAAACAGATTTCCTAGAAGGGAAGGCAAGCAAACTGATATCTTTATTTTATCTAGTTGATGTCACATTTTAAAATAGATAAACAAAACATGTTTGAAATGTTTTTTTGGACACTGCACATTTGACACCTATGTAGTCAAGGGAATTGCATGACAGGTACCGGTAATATTTATTAAAGTATTTGTTAGCTACAAAGGAATATGACTTTTTACAAATCTGGTTCTGACTTTGTAGGAATAAAGCTATATATGCACACAAAAAAAGTACAACAGCTGGGTTATGTGTTCAAGGTATAGCCCCTATGGCCATAGTTCATTTTGAGGACTCATATTTACAGTAGCAGCCAATAACTTTGTACGAATAGGTGGCTGATGCAATTCAGGATGATTCTTCAATAGTATATACCTCGGAAGAATCACCCTCGATTGCATCAGCCACCTATCCGTGGTTATCCATGGATTAAAAATAAGCGTTTAATGCAATCCAGCTGGATACCTTGGTTCCCTTTTCAAGTATGAAATGTACCGAATGGGATATACCTCTTATAGCCCAAATTACCTGAGCACTTATATTAAAGCTGCTCCTTTAAGAGTCCCATATGCATCAGATGTCGTCTCCGCCCCCAGGAGATAAATACGAGTGATGCATAAGGTTCAGCACCATTTTTCTTTCAGCCTTGCCTGAAGAGGAGTGAACTCTGACTTTACGTCATAACTAGGAAGATGTTGAATATTCACTTTTTCTCTTTCATTTCATATTTTGAAATGATTTAGCTTATTTAAGCGTATAATTCTTTCTTAGCCTAGTTATTGATTAAGTCCCCTCCACGGTTTTGTGCGCCGTGCAAAGCTGGCATCTCACCCGTCCCTTTTAATATTTTGCAAGTTTTAATTGTTTTCAGTTTTTTTTCAGAAACCCAGCGCATGCGTAAGCTGTCTCCCTGTACTAGAACCCGCCTCTGTACACAGACAGTATACTGCGCAATGGAGACACTGCCAGTGTTAATGGCTTTATAGCTACACTGCGCTGTTGAATTGACAGAAGCCATTTTGACTGGAGAATATTCCAAGTGTCTCTTTGCTTTTTGCTTCACTGACAACAAAGGCTACTAGATATGTTCTAGTTAGCAGGCAACTGCAGCCCCTGGCTGTTTAACAGTGCATGCTTGCAGTTGTCAGTGGCTTTTTCAGGTATTCACCTGCACGCCTCTTGTCCTGGTACCACAGCTGGCACCAGTGACTCGCGCTGCTGGTACCAGCTTATTGTTTTTTCAACCTTGCACCATGTCTGGGTTTCACCCTTGTGCTGGTTGCAAGAGAAACATTCTAGCACAGGATAAGCACAACAGGTGCATCCACCGCCTGGGAAGGGAGCATGCAGCGGAGGCAGTTAAAGACTGTAGCTTAAAGTCAACAGACTCGTCCACTCCCTCTTACACCGGGAGCTAGGAAGCAAAACTCTAGGGTAATTGTTCCTGGTAATTGATCTTACCAGGAACAAATGACATGGTTAGCACTATGCTCTGAGAAAATGCTAGGAAGAAAATGGATTTAATTCTATTATCTAACAATACAGTCCAACGTCGGATGTAATGTAAAGAAACAGCTCATATCAAGAGTCGTAGCTTTTCACTTCAAATTGATGAATCAACTGACTTTGTCAACAATGCCCAACTTTTGACTTTCATCAGGTATGAATTTAATGGGGAGGCTCATGAAGATATTCTCTTTTGCAAGTTGTTACCAACACATACTACAGTAGAAGTTATGTGTGAAGCTTTGAATGAATTCATACAAAGCAATAGTATTGTTTGGACATGTTGTGTTGGAATTTGTACCGATGGAGCTCGTGCTATGATGGGTAGGCACAGTGGTTTAGTAGCATATATTTGTGCTGTGGCACCATCAGTGAAATTGACCCACTGCAGCATACATAGGAAAGCCCTGGCTATGAAAAATATGGCAGTTAATCTGAAGGTTGTAGATGAGTCCATCAAAACAGTCAACTTCATCAAGTCCTGGTCACTGAACTCCCGTATATATACGCTGCTCTGTGTGATGCAATGGGAAGTTAGATGGCTATCTCAAGGAAAGGTGCTGACACATTTTTTTGAGTTACAAAAGTCAGAGTGTTTTTGCTTGACTACTTCTAATTTGTCTGATCGCTACATGGTTGGTTGCTTTGGCTTATTTAGCCGATATTTTCAGTAAGCTAATTTGGCTCAATTTAATCTTACAAGGAAACGGGGTAACTATCTTTCAAGTACAACACAAAGTGGATGCAATTATAAAGAAACTGGAGCTATGGGGCGGTCTTGATAGGTCAAACTAATTCCCTACACTGAGCGATTTCCTTAGTGAAAATGAAGAACAGCTTCCTAGTGACGTGAATGAACATCTTCAAAGCCTAGGAACACAGCTACGTGAATATTTTCCTGCTATTGACTGATTGGGTTTTGGTTACGTGTTCGGCCTGAGTATCCAGAACTTTCTGAGAACGCAGTTACATATTTGATGCCATTTTCAACCACATACATTTGTAAAAGTGGCATTTCTGCGCTGGTTGCTCTCAAAACGAAGTACTGCAAAAAGCTGGATGTGGAACCATACCTGAGACTTAAACTTACGTCAGTTCAACCGGACATTGAAGAGTTGTCTTCAATGAAACAGCAACATCCATCTCACTAATGTAAGTCACACATTTTGCTTTCACAGTTTACTTTATTTAAATTTATATTGTTTTTGTATTTAATCAAAATGTTATTAGTAAGATATATGGTGGTCCGCAAGAAATCTAGAGGTTTGAAAGTGGTCCATGGTCCCCAAAAGTTTGGGAGCCACTGCTCTAGGGGTAGTAGCAGGGCTAGAGTCCGTGCTCTAAATCCTCCTATTCATCCTCTGGCTGGGAGAGCTCTCCCTCTCCTCCGTCAAGGAAGATGAACAGAAGGCATTCTGGCAATTGAGGGGTTGCAGTCACCCCAGCACTATACTGGCAGGCAAAACAGCAATGGCAGCAAATTCAAATTACATAGATTCCACACAACACACTAATAACGAACACACTTGTTCCCTCCAAAATAAGGAGTTAATAAGATACAATGAGAAATGTCAAATTCTTGGTATATGTGACCCTTACTGTACACCTCCGGTGCTGTTTAGAGCAATAAAAGATAAAAACTCCCCAACCTCGATTTTGGCGACATCTGGTTGTATCTGGTAGAGAATCCCTCACCCTACACAGAAAGTGTACAAAAGTACTGACAACTACAGAAACTTCACATCTGTGTGGGTGAACAACCCGATCGCGTGGCACTTAAGAGAGGAAAGGTTACTTTTTGGGACACAATTCTAATGGAAATACAGTAATTACCAATAATATGAATTATATACCGTACTATATAAGCGTTTTACATCTTTTCTTTTGGTTACTAGACTTTCGTACTATAATAGATATATAGGATATTTTTGGAATAAACTACAGTATCATAATTTAATATAAGGATAAAATACTTGGGAGCGTCAGTAACTGAAATCTGTAGAACGTGTTCCTGTAAACTTGTGACAGCTAAGTTACTGTAAAGTACTGTGCTGTGCAAAAAGGAGCACGGCATTAACAATGTGGTTAAGGTAGGCCTACATACATAAACACTTCTGTTTACTTTGCAAGTAGCCTACAATTACATGTAGATAAATGTTGTTTTCATTGTGCTTTTAAACAAGTCATAAATGGTTGGTTTGTGATTTTATATTGAAGTTCAGTAAGATAATTAATGTAGCATTATGGATTTTGTTTACGGTGAAATAAAATTTTATGTAAGGATTGGGAATCAACCATCCGCTTAAGTGTAATCCTATTTAACTGTATAGCTAAATATTTCTGAAAAAAATGGCCATACAAGTAAGCGTGCTGCATCTGAGGACATGGACACCCAAGAATTAATGGAGGCTGGAGGCTGTGTGGTCCAGTGGTTAAAGAAAAGGGCTTGTAACCAGGAGGTCCCCGGTTCAAATCCCACCTCAGCCACTGACTCATTGTGTGACCCTGAGCAAGTCACTTTACCTCCTTGTGCTCCGTCTTTCGGGTGAGATGTAATTGTAAGTGACTCTGCGGCTGATGCATAGTTCACACATCCTAGTCTCTGTAAGTCGCCTTGGATAAAGGCGTCAGCTAAATAAACAAATAATAATAATAATAATAATCTTCCCGAATCAGCTATCTTGGCTCCCACGGTAATCCCCTCCCTGTCGGAGTAGCTCACACCTCCCTTATCAGATGTGCTACCACGGCCCTGCAGGTGCCTTGGGCCATGGAAAATGAGCCTAAACACTCTATATTTGATAGGGTGCCAGCTGCTATACACCAGCGTTGCCCCCCCACTCCAGCTCTACTGGATTTTTTGCATAAGATGCAATCATCTTGGGCATGTCTGGCGACTGTTCCAGCTGTCTCAAGATCTTTGGACAGCCTACATAGGGTGCACGATGCAGATAAACTGGGCCTTGCTCAGTTTCCCCCTGTTGAGGCTTCCATCGCCTCTCTGGTGTACAGTGGCTCTCAAAAGTATTCACCCCCTTGGACTTTTCCACATTTTATTGTGTTACAACATGGAATCAAAATGGATTTAATTAGGAGTTTTTGCCACTGATCAACAGAAAAAAAGTCCATAATGTCAAAGTGAAAAATAAAATCTACAAATTGTTCTAAATTAATTACAAATATAAAACAGAAAATAATTGATTGCATAAGTATTCACCTCCTTTGCTATGACACACTTAAATAAGCTCTGGTGCAACCAATTGTCTTTAGAAGTCACATAATTAGTTGAATGTAGTCCACCTGTGTGCAATTAAGGTGTTTCACATGATTTCAGGTTAAATACACCTGTCTCTGGGAGGTCCCACAGGTGGTTAGTACATTTCCTAATAAAAACTACATCATGAAGACAAAGGAACATTCAAAGCAAATCCGGAATAAGGTTCTTCAAAAGCACCAATCAGGGGTAGAATATAAGAACATTTCCAAGGCAGTGAATATCCTCCGGAGCACAGTAAAGTCCATTATTAAGAAATGGAGAGAATATGGCACAACTGTGAATCTGTCTAGAAAAGGCCGTCCTCAAAAACTGAGTATCCGGGCGAGAAGAGCACTAGTCAGGGAGGCCACCAAGAGGCCTATGGCAACTCTAAAGGAATTACAGCCTTCCAAGGCTGAGCTGGGAGACACTGTGCATATGGCAACAATAGCCCGGGTGTTTCACAAAACTGGCCTTTATGGGAGAGTGGCAAAAAGAAAGCCATTGTTGAAAAAAACTCACATCAAATCTCGGCTACAGTTTGCCAGAATGTGGGAGACTCTGAGACCAAGTGGAAGAAGATTCTATGGTCTGATGAGACCAAAATAGAGCTTTTTGGCCTCAATGCTAAGCGCTATGTTTGGCGCAAGCCTAACACCGCACATCATCCTGAGAACACCATCCCTACCGTGAAGCATGGTGGTGGCAGCATCATGCTATGGGGATGCTTCTCTGCGTCTGGGCCTGGAAATCTTGTGAAGATAGAGGGCAAAATGGATGCAGTAAAGTACAGAGAAATCCTGGAGGAAAACCTGCTGAAGACTGCAAGAGACCTGGGACTTGGGAGAAGATGCATCTTCCAGCAGGGCAATGACCCCAAACATACAGCAAAGCCACACTGGAGTGGCTTAAAAACAAAAAGGTCAATGTCCTGGAGTGGCCCAGTCAAAGCCCGGACCTCAATCCAATTGAGAATATGTGGAAAGAGTTGAAAATTGCTGTTCACCAAAGGTCCCCATCCAATTTGACGGAGCTTGAGCAATTTTGCAAAGAAGAATGGGCAAAAATTGCAGTGTCCAGATGTGCAAAGCTGGTAGAGACTTATCCAAATAGACTCATGGCTGTAATTGCTGCCAAAGGTGCCTCTACCAAATATTGACTCAAGGGGGTGAATACTTATGCAATCAATTATTTTCTGTTTTGTATTTGTAATAAATTTAGAACAATTTGTAGATTTTATTATTCACTTTGACATTATGGACTTTTTTTGTGTTGATCAGTGGCAAAAACTCCTAATTAAATCCATTTTGATTCCATGTTGTAACACAATAAAATGTGGAAAAGTCCAAGGGGGGTGAATACTTTTGAGAGCCACTGTAGATGCTGAATCTGACTGTGCTGCAAAGGGACATCTCATGTCCCAACAAACAACGCTGCATCACAGAAGTGATGCTGAAGAAGGCCTATGCGGCCTCAGCCTTTTGCACTTACTTGGGTAGCTACTGTAGCATACTGGTGGTATACCAGTACAAGCTGTTACAGGCTCTGTCCACTGAACACAGGCCTTCATCCCACTGGTTGAGCTTAGTCAATAACCAACTGCTCCAGTTGTCCAAGTACAATGGGCAGGCATTGGGCTGGAGCATGGCCACGTTGGTGGCGGCAAGGAGGCAGCTCTGGCTTTCTCAGGCCAGAGTGCCTGACAAGGACAAGGCGTCATTGCTTGATGGACCCGGAACATCCAGTCATACGTTTGGACCAGCAGTGGATGAGATGCTAAAGCGCTCTCACCAAGCACGAGAAACTTTCATGGAGCTGGCACGCCTCCTCCCCAAGCAGAAGCCCCCAGCCTATAAACCAGCAAAGCAATAGTGAAACAGGCACCCTCAGCCCCAGAAGCAGGCGCAGGCTCATACAGCCCCTGCTAGGGCTAATGCGCAGATCCGCTTTCAGGGTGCGCAGCGCGGAGGCTGTTGCAATTACCGGTGCCCTGCTCCCAAGCAGCAGCCGCAGGTGCAAGTCCCTGCGAGCCAGCAGTCCTAGGGTTTGCTGCCACAGGTCCAGGGCTCATTCTATCCACCTGGATTATTGGTGGACATCAAACACCTCGGACACTAGGGTGCTTACCAACATCAAGGCCGGCTACTCTCTGCAGTTTTGTTTCTGCCCTCCTCCCTTTCAGAGTATGATCGTAATAACGGTCATGAACCTTCAAGACACTATTTTAGTGTCTCAGGAGGTATCGGCCCTGCTGCAGAAACAGGCAATTTCAATTGTTCACCCTCTCAACGAATACACTGCTTTGGAGAAGATCAGGCAAGACCAGGCTCAGGTGCTCTTAGTAGCCCCGAAGTGGCCCAGGAGGACCTGATTCTATAGGATTAGCCGTGGGAGTTTCTGGCCTGTTGTGACCTGCTGAGTCAGGAGTGGGGCACTCTGTGGCATCCAGACCCAACAGTTCTGCAGCTCTGGGTCCGGCCCCTGAGTAAAGACATTTGAGTCACCTTGAGTTTTATATGACAGGGCCATTGTCACCCTTCAGAATGCCAGGGCAGCATCTACATACGGCTACAAATGGGTTGTCCTCCAGATGTGGTGTCATTCACGTGCACTGGACCCCATTACTTGCCCTATTGCAGATATATTGCAATTTTGCAGAGCCTGTTTGATGAAGGGAAATCTCCCTCCACACTTAAGGTCTACCTGGCGTATTTAAATTGACACTTCCAGGTGGGACAGTTTTTTGAAGGGTGCTCGGAGGTGAAGACCCCCCTATAAAGGACCTTGTCCTTTGCTGGCAGCTCAATGTAGTGCTGGACGCACTTACAAGACCGCCATTCAAGCCACTTCATTCAGCAGAGATTCAAATTGTGTCTTTCCTGCTTGCAATTACCTCCAGCTAGCAGGTAGGTGAAATGCAAGCATTCTCAACAGCGAAAGCCTATTTGTTTTTTGTGGAGGCCAGAACTAAGGTTACTCTCCGCACTAATCCTGCTTTTCTGCCTTTGTTTATGACTGTAAGTCATCCTGGGTAAGGGTGTCTGCTAAGAAAGAAAGAAATGAATTAATAATAATAATAATAATAATAATAATAATAATAATAATAATAATAATAATAATAATAATAAAAGCATTTCTGCATACCATCACAACCAGAACTGGAGGCCATACATCCACATTTTGGGGAGGTTTGATTGTCCCTTCAATTGTATTACTTTTGTCTACTGTTACTCTGATGTCAACTATGCTACTTGCAAATATATTACTCCAGAATATCTTATTTTATGTTTTATAATAACATAACTTGCTTTGTTTGACAAAAGGGAAGAGAATGATCCATCCCAAATATTTTTTTTGGAAATGATACTGCTATCTAACACTTTTCTATACAAATGTAAGTGCTTCAAAGTGCAGTTTGTGGATTCTGCAGTAGTATTTCAACTAAAATACTTTTAGCAAATACTAATTACTGCTTATATGTCACATAGTTGACCCAAAATATAGTTTAGACAGGGATTCATGGCTTTTTATTCACAGGTTTTCTGTTAAGTTCAGCAAAGGTGTTTTTTTTGGCATGTTTTTCTAATAAAAAAAAGTTTATTGAAAAAATACATGTTGCTTTTCAATGTTTTTACAAGGTGCAAAAGGCACCCTAATGGTAGAATGACTCACCCTGGATTGCATCAACCACCTATTGTGTGGTTATCCAGAGATTAAAAATAAGGTTGATGCAATCAAAGTGGATACCTTACTGGGTTTTAAACTGAGATCGACTTTTAATACCCTTCATCAAATATAGATATTATTATTGTTATTATTTATTTCTTAGCAGATGCCCTTATCCAGTGCGACTTACAATTGTTACAAGATATCGCATTATTTTTACATTTCAGTAATAACAGAACGATACACTTTTTTGTTCAAAATCAACTGTAAATCACTCTCAAATGTTATTGTAATTAAGTACGTACAGTTTGAGAACTACTGTCAAAAAGATATATATTTTAGAAAAAGTGTTTCCTGGAAATTGCATTTGCCATTGATTTAAAATAAGTACATCCACGTAATCCCATCTCTTTCCATGCAATTCGGTCGAGCTGCAGTTTATTTGTGTTGTACTTTGAGGTAGTTAGAATAACCATAAAACGATCGCAGGAGTTATGTCCCTGATTTTTGGCATCGATTCTTGTCTAGCAATGCAAAAAAAACTGTGCATATATACGTGCGTACTCTGTATTAAGCATTGCAATCCAAATGCTCTACATTTTAAAAGCTGATGCAGTAGATTAATTAGCAAAAACAGAAGCAGCTTTTGTGTGCATGTTGTCTTATTTCAGAAACCTGTCAGCTCTTTGCGTCCATTTTGTGTCACTCAAAAATGAAATTCATGCAGCGCAATGTAAGAGTAGGGGAGAGACGCCATCGTCACCAATCCACAATGGTGTAAAATTTCAATATGACCAATCAGATAAGCATAACAGTTTTCAATAATTTCATAAGAGCCAATCAGAATACTTCGCGCCATCGTTGCCACTAGGGGCTCGCTGTAAGGGAGGAACGCATTAGTGCTGTTTTTTTAAACGTATTATTATTATTTTAAATAATATATTAATTTGTTGTTCACCTGATTTCTACGTGTAAACAAGGTAAGTACACAGTTTTGTACTTAGCGCGTAGACTGTACTTGGGCATGTTTAAAACGTTTTAATGATTATTTTCTACATTTGTTATCTTGTTAGCCTTGTAGTACTACTAGTAATGTTGAGTTTAACTAACGGCCTTATTTTTTTCAAAACTAAAACTGAAACAAAAAATTTCTAGTCCTACAAGAAAATAAGTGCGAGTGTTTGTGTTTATATAATACTTATTTTGGTATGTTAACTGCGGTTGTTTCCATGCACATGTCCTACGCGTGGGGTATTTAGCGCAGTTTGGGTATTTTGTTTAACTATTTAAGCTTCCTAACTTGATCATCGTTTCTATGCTGTGTCACCGTGCTGTGTGTCGATAAATTGTTTTTTGTGCCTTTTTATTTTTGTTTTGTTGTTAATAAAATAGTTTAACCCTTGTGCGTTGTGGCGAAATAATATATATATATATATATATATATATATATATATATATATATATATATATATATATATATATATATATATATATATAGGTATTAAAACAAAATAAACTAAAATAGGAATATTTCCAATTTCGCCAAAACTAAAAATGCACTTGTATGGATATTCGCTAATTTGCTAAAAAATGTATTTCAATGTGTAACTAATTTGAAAGTATTTACTTTTATATTTTGTTTTATTCGGTAAGCTTGTTATTTGAATATATGACGTTTTCCCTCCATTTTGTTGTCACGGAATGATCCTCATTAAAGGAGCAGTGCATTTTCTAATCCATTATAAAATCGCATTGGTAAAGCTATGCTTTTGTGGTTTGTGTTTGTGTTTTTTTTTTAATAGTCTCAAACTTGAATACTGAAATGTTTTATGGTTTTGTATATTTGTCTCTGTAAAATTAGCCTTAGAAACGTAATCGTATCTGGTTGTCTGACAAGAGTTTGACATGAGTGACTTGTGTGTATATATGTATGTGTGTGTGTGTATATATGTATGTGTGTATATATATATATATATATATATATATATATATATATATATATATATATATATATATATATATATATATATATATGCATATATTAACGTAAATTAATGCATTTCTGTAGTTTTCTAATCGCAGGGATTCACGAGTTTGAGATGAACCGATTTATATTTTTCATTAGGTTACTAATGTACAGCACGTTGTTGTATGATGTAGTTTCTGATTATGGTACTTTTCCACAAGTACATCAAGGTGCCATGGTACAAAAACAAAGCACATGAAATGTTTTAATATCGGTATTTAGTGATAAAAGTAAAATGTTTTGCTGCAACCTGCACATTCACGTTGTAAGAAGACAATGGAAAGATGTGTGTAAAACATGGTTAATTTTAGATTTGCAATCATTCCCATAAACTGTTGCCAAAGGGGTGATACTCGGCCCAATTTTACGTGTAATAAGAATGTAATGTTGTAGAATATGCATTTGTCAGCATGCCTTTTAGTGCATGTGTTATTGTGTAGTCCCACCTATTGTGCAATATGCATTATACCACCGATTAGACCAGTGGTCCTCAAAGTCATTTGGGCACGGGCATAAATTGATCTTACTTGACTGTTTGCGGGCACGCTGACTATTGCATAGGTTCTTATCGTGTGTGAGTGTGTGTGTGCGCGCCCACACACACAGCAGTGTGGAGTAGTGGTTAGGGCTCTGGACTCTTGACCGGAGGGTTGTGGGTTCAATCCTAGGTGGGGGACATTGCTGCTGTACCCTTGAGCAAGGTACTTTACCTAGATTGCTCCAGTAAAAACCCAACTGTATAAATGGGTCATTTGTATGTAAAAATAATGTGATATCTTGTAACTATATATATATATATATATATATATATATATATATATATATATATATATATATATATATGAGAGAGAGAAATAAATAATACAGTTTTAGTGGGAGTTATTCTTGGTTCAGACAGTAATTGTGAGTGCTGCGCTTATTCTTTAAATAATTTAGGCTATATAAAATACGCAATGCAAATATTTGTAAATAGCATGTTTACACAGATAACCATGAGTAAACTAAAATAAGATGATAGCGTCTCGCTTTGTTTCAATTTGGCAAAATTCCGTTTAAAGGTCGCTCATAAAGATCGTTGGTAACTAAATCTACTACGGCGTTTCCCTTGTCTGTTGAAATGAAAAAATATATATAGAGAAAATTAAATTCTAAATACTGAAATGTATTATCAATAACAGTCGGCAAAATTCAGTGCTTAGCCGGCATATTAACAACCCGCCTCTGCTCACGAATGATTGGACAGCTGGCAGATCTTTCACTTTCCCATTGTCACTTACTCGCTAATTTTCATTCAGTGCTTGTGCTTGCTTATGATTGGACAGCTTCATAAAACTCAGATATTTGACTCTCCTATTGGTTAAACTTACTGTCAGTTCCTGCAACTGAAATAGACACAGTTTATGCCCCACCCAGCAAATATTTATGATGCCTAATTTAGGTTGTTCATTTTTTTTCTGAAATACTGTACATGTGCAACGGTACTTTGTGGTTCATGCTCTTATCTAAACTTAAAAAATGAAAAAGGAACAAGCTTTGATTGTGACCTACAGTGGCATTAACGGATACAGGTCATTTAAACTGTCACCACAAGCAGATAAGATACAAGGCTGCTTCTGCCATTTGCGTGTTTTAACCTTATGTTCTACTGTATTGTACGTGTTTCCTGTGTCAGCATTCAGTGCAGCCTGGTTCAATAGAGCAACGTCTGCTGGCTCAGGCCTTCTCAGCTCGTTGGTTTATCATTTGTCTATCACTTTGAAAAAAGTTAAACTGGCTTTTGTTGCGTTTTGACACAAAGCTTAGTACTGGACACGTGAGTGAATAACATTCTTTTAAAACTCCATTACAGTCAAACACTATTCATAACCAAGTAGCACTGGAGGGATTAATGTTGTTAGGTTGTTTCTATGTAATCTAACTGAAAATATAAATCAGTTCATTTCAAACTCGTGAATTAGAAAACTACATGTAGTGGGCCTACCTGGGGTTTTTGTACAATGACCTCGTAAGGCGTTCCGCCCAGCAAGTGTGTCCCAGACAGCTGCCACTGACCTCCATTGAGTTTCTTGAAAATCTGAGATGGATGGTGATATGGCTGGTTGAATTGACACAGAATGGCCCTGCTGTTACCCCCTACAGTGTGTAACCCAGAACCACACACTGTAGTTGTGGGGCTGGATACTTTTTTAGAGGGAATCGGAATCTAGTCTGCTGTATAAAAAGTGAATATAGGGCTACTGATTTTCCATTCTGGGGAATAGGAAATATCGTTTCCCACTTTTTATTTTATTTATTTTATTTATTTATTTAAATCCATTTTTTGATAATTAAGCATTTGGACATAAATATAATGTTGATCGTTAAACTAAGTAAATAATTATTGCCACTATGGCTGTGTTCGAAGGTTCATTCTCTAGCCAGGAATTCGAAGGTAGTTTTAAATAGGGCTACTGATTTTCCACGATCGCAGAATCACGGACAGAATTAAGGAATTAGGCATTGGGAATGGAATTGGCATTTTGGGAATGGAATTCTGCACCTTTATAAAAAGCTGCGCAAACAGTCTTTTACCGCTGTTCTCCTATAAAAAATAATGGATTGCTTTGAAAACGACACTACTCAGAAGCCCAGCGATGACGCTTGTATAAAACGTTTTTGTATGTTTATTTGGATCATTGGATAATGATAAAATAGGTGGTTTTGTGGGCGTTACGGTAATGGTCTGTCTCTGTTGCGGCACTGCCTGTGTGCTGTGTGAGTCGAGTTCCCTGAAAGAGAAAATAACCATCAAGTATGGGATATTGCCGTCAGGCAGTAGGGATTGGCTGAGCTTTATAGCAAAGCTGCCGATAGGCCTGTGCGCGAGCTGCTACATAAGCCCGCCCCCCTGGGGAGCTTACTATACGCAGTGCGCAGAGACTCTTTTCCTCTTTTGCTCTTCAGGCCGCGAAGGCTTCCGGAACGACCTCGCGGCTTGATGGTTATTTTCTGTTTCAGGGAACCGGGGTTGCTTCCGCAACTTGTCGTTCCCTTTGAAGTCGAAAATAACCATCAAGTATGGGAACAGTGTACCCAAGCCATCGTGAGGGAGGATTCTCGGCAGTTGGGCAGACTTACGTCATAACGCAGTTGCGTAGGCAACACATCTACGCGTATGCGGAACCGCTCCTCAGCGTCTATGCTCGCAATGACACCTGTCCTAAGGTGGAATAATCAACACCATATCGTGACAATACTCAATATGACCGCCAACTAGGGCGTCATAGAGTATAACACGGATGCTCCGAATGACTGAGCAGAGGATTCCAGTACATTTAAACGGTAGAACCTCATAAAAGTATGCTGTGTAGCCCAACTGGCTGCAGCGCAAATGTCAGACACCGTCACCCCTCTAAAGAGGGCCCAGGATGTCACCATACCCCTAGTGGAATGTGCCTTCACCCTTCCTGGTGGCGGAAGGCCTGCAGATTCATATGCTAATTTAATAGCATCAACTATCCAATGGGAAAGGCGTTGTTTAGACAACGGCTGACCCAAAGTCCTAGAACCATGGCATATGAACAACTGTTCTGTTTGCCTCACAGTCGTTGTACGGTCAATATAACACCTCAATGCCCGAACGGGGCAGAGCATGTGTAACCGTTCTTCCTCTGGGGAAGAAAAAGGAGGAGGATGGAGCGTCATCAACTTCGACTGGTTGGTTCATATGAAGCGAGGATATGACCTTGGGTAAAAGGCGGATTTGGACGCATGGAGACCATAGAACCGTCTCCTGCGAAGCGAGTACATGATGAATGCACTGAAAGTGCATGTAATTCGCCAGCGTTTTGCTGATACCACTGATAGCAAAAGCGCGGTTTTCATAGACACAAGCTTCATATCCACTCTGTGGAGAGGCTCGAGCGGTGCCTTGGTAAAGGCTTCTAACACCACGTCAAGGCTCCATAGCGGTAAACTGGTCATCCTTGGAGGCGCCAAGCATCTTAAGCCCTTCAGGAACTGAGATGTCAGAAAATGGCAACCTGGTAATAAACCGTCAATGCGTACATGGCAAGCCGATATGGCTAAATACACCTTAAGTGTAGAGGGAGATTTCCCTTCATCTAACAGTTTCTGTAGAAACTGTAATATCACTACCATAGGGCAGGATATTGGAGTCATGGCCCTCCGCCAGACACCAATCTTGAAACAACTGCCACTTGTGCGTATACTGCGACCTGGTAGAGGCTCTAGCACTCTGAATGGTCGCTTGCTCTACCCTGACCTTCTCTAAGTAGGCGGGGAGCATCGGAATCAGTGGAAGCATATAGGAGCCCTGGCGGCCATTAGTGAGCCAGTGCATCGACTCTAGGGGCTGTCGGGGTCCCTCACCGAGAACCATAGGGGCAGTGTGTGGTCTCTCGTGGCGAAATCTACTTGCGCTATGCGAACCATTCCCAAGCGCCCTACCACCTGAGGGTGAAGGCCATTAAGCCCATAAGAGGGCCTCCTCTGGATAGGAGATCCGCTGCATAATTGACTCTGCCCGGTAGGTGAACTGCGCGCAGAGAGGTCAAGCGCGGTTGTGCCCATAGCAACATCCGTGTTACCATCCGGTGGCGGGGACCGTGGGCGCCCTGGCGGTTGATATACGCCACAACCGTGGTGTTGTCTGACCGCACTAACACGTGCTTGCCTAGAAGCCCTGGCAAGAAGTGCCGGAGGGCGAGGTCCACCTCTCTGAGTTCCAGAGCATTGATGTGGGCTTACCTCTAGGTCCTGAAAACACTCCGCGGGTCCCTGAGCCGTTCCAGACTGCTCCCCAACCTTGGTTGGAAGCGGTCGGTCGTGATAACCTCCCTTCGGAAGATGGGACCCAGCGTCACGCCCTGGCGGATGTTCGACGGAACTTTCCACCAGCGCGGCGCTTCCAGCAGGTTCGGGATACCGTCAACCTGCGGTGTTTATCTCTCGCGGATGCAACGCGAAGGCATTGAACCAGGCCTGTAGAGGTCTCTGGTGTAGTAAGCCCAAAGGAAGGGCTTGCGAGGCGGCAGCCATCAACCCCAGCATGCGCTGACACAGCTCCATGCTGACTGTTTCTCTCAACCTGAATAGGGAGAGACACCGCTCCACTCTTTGTGTCGACAGGGTCGCTTCCATGGACACTGAGTCCAGATGCAGACCCAAGAATTCAGTCTGTTGGCTTGGCTCAAGGCGGCTCTCCTGAATTGACCTTCAGACCTAGCCGCTGAAGATGGTCTGTAACCATCACTGTGTGCTGTGTCGCCTGCTCCTTCGACTGCGCGCAGATGAGCCAGTCGTCCAGATAATTCAGCAGTCGGACACCTTGAGCCCGCAAGGGAGCTAGAATAGCATCTATACATTTCGAAAAGGTTCGAGGAGCTAGTGACAGGCCGAATGGAAGGACACAAAACTCGTATACCCTGCTCTGAAATGCGAAACGCAGATACTTCCTGTGACCCGGGCAGATGGGAACGTGAAAGTACGCATCTGTCAGGTCCACGGTGGTGAACCAGTCGCCGTGTTGCACTGACTGGATGATGTGCCTGTGCGTAAGCATCCTGAACGATAATATCCGCAGGTATTTGTTCAGTACTCGCAGATCTAAAATAGGACGGAGCCTGCCGTCCTTTTTGGGCACCAGGAAGTATTTGGAATAGAACCCCTGGTCGATCAGAGCAGTGTCTACTTGTTGAATGGCACGCTTCCTGAGCAATGCCTGTATTTCCACATTCAGAGCTGAGGACTGAACCGAGTCCTTCACTGCAGTTACCACCACTCCCGGAAGGGGAGGTTTTAACGGAACTGAAGGGTGTACCCGGTGAGTATAGTTTTGCGCACCCAGATGTCGTTGGTGCATTGTTGCCAGAACTGGAGCTGTGGGACAGTGTAGGGGTGGGCTAACAGCTGCCTGGAGTTTTCAGGGCTGTTTTGGCTGCGCTCGTTCGCGAGGGGCCTGGCCAGAGCCACGAGGGCGTGGCCTGCCACCTCCTCTAGGACGCCACCCTCCGCGCTGCGGTCTTACAAACACAGGTTGGCCGCGCGCTGATGAACCTGAAGGGGAGGTCTTATTACCCCGTGGTTGCGCCTGCTGCTGTGGCGGTGTCCTGCGCCACTGGTGTTCCTGAGGCCGCTTTGGCTGGAACGGCTTATTTGGCCACATCTTCGCCATTTGCTGCGACGCCTCCCGCGCCTTGGCGGAGCGTTGCAGCATCTCCTCCACCGCAGGGCCAAATGTGTGCCCCGGTGTGATTGGGGCATCCAGCAATGGGGCCTTGTCAGGTTCCTGCACTCTCGCCTGCGAGAGCCAGAGCTGCCTTCTGGCCATCACCAGAGATGCGATGCTCCTGCCCTGAGCCTGCGCATTGAGCTGGGCCAGCTTTACCAGCAACTGACTGACTGTCCCCAACTCGCTTCTGAGGGCCGCCGAAGGGCACTCAGGCAGGTCTCTAATGAGTGCCGCTTGGTAGACTGTGTCAGCAAGCTGGCCACATTTGACAGTCTGACCGCCTCTGTGGCCGCAACGTACCCCTTCTTCAAATGTACCTCTGTGATCCTGCACTGCTTATTGGAGCATGCAGGATCCTTTGTCAGCCCCGATAACGTTGACGTCTTCACCAACGCGGCGAACGCAGCGTCCACCGGTGGGAAGAACGCCAACCCAGCTTCACTTGCCCCTTGCATACTAAAGGCCGAGGCCTTGCGAGAAGTCGCAGGGGCAGAGGCGGAGCCCCCAGGTGGACTGCACCTCCTTCACAAAGTCTGGGAATGCCGGAAGCATCCTGGACTGATGGGGCTGGGCTGAAGGCGACTCAAACACGGAGCGCCGTGGTAGTTCTGCCATAGGCCACTCGATGCCCAAGTGGCGGGTTGCTCTCTCCACCACAGACCACGTCGGGTCATCGGTATCCAGCACCTCGAGCTCGATGTCCTGCTCAGAGTGCTGGGAGGCTACCTCAGCCTCTATACTTCCAGGACGTCAGATGCGTCTCTGGAAACCGCATCAACATCCCACTCCCCTTGGGGTTGCACTGGAGGGGCGATGACCGGTGCAGGTTGTGGAGGGGCCACTGGCTGGCTAGCAATGGGCCCAGCCGGTTGTTCTGGGACTCGGGGCACATTTGCTAGGGACATGAGGATGGACTGTGGCCCTATCATAACCTCCATGAATTGAGACATTTTGGAGGTTAGCTCCGCCACCCCCGACCTGTCTCTGTATCGGCGATCTGGAGTGCGACCTAGACTTCCGACGGGGGCGTACCCTACGAGGGGAGGGCTGCGTTCCCGGCGTGTCTGGTGGGGACCTCTGACCAGCTGTTAGCTGGGAGGATGGGCTCCTGGAGAGCTGTAGTCGCCGTAGACGACGGCGGGGCAGAAATGGTGTGGGATGATCCCGAGGAGGGAGAGTGCCCACCCACTGCTTTCTTCGTCCTTTGGCGAAGGGTGCATGTCTGGAAGCCAGCACAGAGATGACAAAACGCCCTATCCGCCAACGCGGATGCGGCGTGCTCTGGCCCCAGACACGCTACACAATCATCGTGCGGATCGCTGGCAGGTTACACATCGGTGAAAGCCCGACATAGTGCCTTGTTTAGTGCAAACACTAATAGGCAGCAACGTCGAAGCAACGAGCACTGACGTCGCGTCGCGCCGGCGTCGAGCACCAACGGTATGTGCGTCGGCGCCGAGCGCCAGCGCACCGAGCGTCGTCGTCGAGCACCGGCGTCGGGCACCGAAGTGCGTCGCGTCGAGTGCCGACGCATCGGCGCTGAGCGTCGAGCACCTAAGTGCGTGCATCGAGCACCGGCGTCGACGGTGCGTGCACCAAGTCCCCAAGCGCAGAAGCGCTAGCACCAAGTGCTGAAGCGCTGCACAAAGCGCCGAAACGCTGCACCAAGCGACAAGCGCTGACACCAAAGCGCCGAAGCGCAGCACGCCGGAGCGTGAGTACCGAGCGTAGAGCGCTAGCACAGACGCATAAGCGTCAGCTGACCCGCAGAGCGGAGACGCTAAGTGCTGGTACAGTGCCTTGGGTGCTGTGCACTACTTACCTGTGGTTGTCTTCCTCTGTGCAGTGAATGGGAAATTTTTTTTTTTTTTTTGGGGACACTGCAGCAGCACTAATGTAGTGACGTGTGATTGGGGCACAGTACAGCTACCATGCGGTTGTAGTTTTAACACACTGCAGAGGCAGTATATGGGAGACTGCAGTGCAGGCTCAACACATGCGGTCTAGCCAAGGCAAGACCGGGGCCAACGCAACGCACGTCCTTCACAAATATACAAAATATATATACTTTATTTACAAAAAACCCAAAACACAACACTAATAATTAAAAAATAATTAACACAGGAAAGACGGAGACCACGAAAATAAACAAAACGCGATGCCGAAGCAAAGCATGAAGGAAATATATAATTGAAAGCAATTTAGATAATCCTAATAACAAAATAATAATCACTCCGAAGAGTATAACTGAGATAAACTCAGAGAAGGGGCAAAAACCAGCTTCTCAAGCCTAAGCTTAGCGAGTACAATCAGTTACCAGCTCTATTACCTACCGCTACCGTGCTGAAGACAAAAGAGGAAGAGAGTCTCTGCGCGCTGCGTATAGTAAGCTCCCAGGGGGGCGGGCTTATGTAGCAGCTCGCGCAGAGTCCTATCAGCAGCTTTGCTATAAAGCTCAGCCAATCCCTACTGCCTGACGGCAATATCCCATACTTGATGGTTATTTTCAACTTGAAAGGGAACTAGCTGTTTTGTGAATTCTAGTCTGGAATAATTGAGAGTTGTATATACAGAAAAGTGAAAGGTACCTGAAAAAAACAATCGTCAACCCCACCAGTTAAAAAAAAAAAAAAAAAAAATCTTAATTGAATGTATGAATTCATTTATTTAGTTATTATCGCAAATATGTTACTCCGTCACCCGCTCAACACAAGGAAACGGCACAGTGGTTTACGTGAAACTTTTAGTTTTATAACTTATTTCAAAAATCATTATTTGAAATTCACATTCAATAGCAGTGTTCACGCTAGGCCGCGCCAATGCCCCCCTGAAATAAAAAATGTCCCGCTGAAATTCTCTTAACGCGCCCTTGTGTCCCCCTTCCCAGACCAGACGCAATACCAATATGCAGTAAATTAATGCATTTTGTATTACCATGACATGTCTGACGACAGGCTAATCATTTTTACTTGTTTGTTTACACTTGCATTTTCATAATTAAACTCCCGTGTTTTTATTCTCCAGTCCAGTAGAATGCGCTTACACACCCTCCCTGGTTACAGGCAGTTTCACAGTAAAGCCTGGACGACGACAGGCTTGTTAACAACGTGGCCCGGCGCAAATAGTATCCCTGTTAAACCCCACCATTACTTCTGGAAGAATAGGTAATCAGCTACGGCAGTGACTTTTGAAATGCAGGCTATTATATTTGTGCTTAAAAATACTGTGTGCAGTAGATTTGCGAAACGAAAACTGCATCATTGACTAAAAAAAAAAAAAAAGTAGCCTACGGTAACGTTATAAAATATGTGAAATTTGTAATTATATATATATATATATATATATATATATATATATACACAGTACTGTGCAAAAGTTTTAGGCAGCTGTGAAAAAATGCTGTAAAAAGTAAGAATGCTTTCAAAAATAGACATGTTAATAGATTATATTTATCAATTAACTAAATGCAAAGTAAGTGAACAGAAGAAAAATCTAAATCAAATCCATATTTGGTGTGACCACCCTTTGCCTTCAAAACAGCATCAAGCATCAATTCTTCTAGGTACACTTGCACACAGTTTTGAAGGAACTTCGGCAGGTAGGTTGGCCCAAACATCTTGGAGAACTAACCACAGTTCTTCTGTGGATTTAGGCAGCCTCAGTTGCTTCTCTCTCTTCATGTAATCCCAGACAGACTCGATGATGTTGAGATCAGGGCTCTGTGGGGCCATACCATCACTTCCAGGACTCCTTGTTCTTCTTTACGCTGAAGATAGTTCTTAATGACTTTCGCTGTATGTTTGGGGTTGTTGTCATGCTGCAGAATAAATTTGGGGCCAATCAGATGCCTCCCTGATGGTATTGCATGATGGATAAGTATCTGCCTGTACTTCTTAGCATTGAGGAGACCATTAATTCTGACCAAATCCCCAACTCCATTTGCAGAAATGCAGCCCCAAACTTGCAAGGAACCTCCACCATGCTTCACTGTTGCCTGCAGACACTCATTCATGTACGCTCTCCAGCCCTTCGCTAACAAACTGCCTTCTGCTACAGCCAAATATTTCACATTTTGACTCATCAGTCCAGAGCACCTGCTGCCATTTTTCTGCACCCCAGTTCCTGTGTTTTCGTGCATAGTTGAGTCGCTTGGCCTTGTTTCCACGCCGGAGGTATGGCTTTTGGCCGCAAGTCTTCCATGAAGGCCACTTCTGACCAGACTTCTCCGGACAGTAGATGGGTGTACCAGGGTCCCACTGTTTTCTGCCAATTCTGAGCTGATGGCACTGCTGGACATCTTCCGATTGCGAAGGGAAGTAAGCATGATGTGTCTTTCATCTGCTGCAGTAAGTTTCCTTGGCCGACCACTGCGTCTACGGTCCTCAACGTTGCCCGTTTCTTTGTGCTTCTTCAAAAGAGCTTGGACAGCACATCTGGAAACCCCTGTCTGCCTTGAAATTTCTGCCTGGGAGAGACTTTGCTGATGCAGTATAACTACCTTGTGCCTTGTTGCTGTGCTCAGTCTTGCCATGGTGTATGACTTTTGACAGTAAACTGTCTTCAGCAACCTCACCTTGTTAGCTGAGTTTGGCTGTTCCTCACCCAGTTTTATTCCTCCTACACAGCTGTTTCTGTTTCAGTTAATGATTGTGTTTCAACCTACATATTGAATTGATGATCATTAGCACCTGTTTGGTATAATTGTTTAATCATACACCTGACTATATGCCTACAAAATCCCTGACTTTGTGCAAGTGTACCTAGAAGAATTGATGCTGTTTTGAAGGCAAAGGGTTGTCACACCAAATATGGATTTGATTTAGATTTTTCTTCTGTTCACTCACTTTGCATTTAGTTAATTGATAAATATAATCTATTAACATGTCTATTTTTGAAAGCATTCTTACTTTACAGCATTTTTTCACACCTGCCTAAAACTTTTGCACAGTACTGTATATAATGTGTGTGTGATTTTATACAGCACTGTATATACATCTTGCACTGAGAAAACACCGAAACACCACTGGAATCGGAATAAAGGAAATTATTATGTAATACAGTTCAAGTGCAGTCACGGTTTTGGTAAGTAGTATTTTCAAAACCATATCATTATGTGCAGTATTAAAATAAGTTAAAAATATAGCAAATCCACAAAATCAACAAAATATATTGTATAGTTGACATTTTATTTTTAGTGTTCTGTGTAACACGGGCCATCGTTTAACCTTGAAAAAAATTAAATACAGTATCTGAAGCAGACAAATGCGTTTATCATATCAACAACACCAACGTGTGTTGTAAAAATAAAGCAACAATTGTTTTGAAAACTGTCCAAAATATTTATTTGGGGGCTAAAAATGAAAAATGTAAACAAAAAAAAAAGCAATTTTTTATATGGAAATTGTCAAAATAAAGGGGAAGCTGGAAGGTAAGAATTTACCAGTCAGGACAATGGCATTTAAATACTACGACTATTAAACTGTATAGTAATGTGGTTTCTTCTAGCAGTTTTCAAACTGGGGTACACGTACCCCTGGGGGTACGCAAAAAAAATTCTGAAATGGCAGACAACGCATTTTATTTAGTACCGCTTGCCAATCTATTGCAAACTTTTATCATGTAATCAACGTTTAATCTCTAACACCAGACTGACGAGCTGTGACAGAGCGTTCAGTGCACACACGACTTAATTACATATTAAATATGTACGTTTTAAATAAGCCCTGTTGTTTAAATGTCATATAAACAGTTGGTCTGTCTGGGATAAAAAAATACATATTTTAAAAAACTAAAAGCCTAGTCTTTAACTCATTTTATTTCCTGTGTGCGTTCGTGCCTGCAAATCGATATTTATTTTTTTCAATGACCAGATTAAAGTTTATTGTAACTTAAGTACTACATTTCAAAATACAGAATGTGTGGCCAATCAGAAACCAAACTATTGCCATGCGGTCTAGTATTGCCATGCGTTACATCTGGTGTGAGAGTAAGAGTTTTTAGCTCTCAATCCAGTGAAAAAATATGGATTGTTAGCCCAATATTAGAACATTACTAGCAAAGGGCGATCAAGACGAAATACCGTTATAAAAACGCCAAAAATCTCTTGCGACTGAAGCTGTCTCCAATTTCCCTGCCATCATCAGTGAGTTGTGTGATAACAAGCAGGGACATCCATCACATACTAGGTAAGCGTTTTATTATTGTTTTTTTAGTTAGTACCAGTACTGTAAGTTTTAATCACCAAGAATTTAAAAATGCCAATAATATGTTTTCGTAATGAGGTCAGCTGTAGAGATGCGTGGACAGTGAACTTTTCTTTGCCTTCTTTTCTGTAATTTTAGTATCAATAAAAATACATGATTGCCATTTGCTATCGTGGAATAGTCATATGTTATTTCTGAGTGATTTGAGGCTAGCACAGAGGCTTCGTTGATTTTAATTAATTAATATTTACAATAAAATGATGATGTTTCCAACAACTAGAAACCTGTCTGAGGGACTATTTTTAGCCAAAAGTAAATATAATATATATATTTCTTTTATAATACTGTAACTTTTATAATTGTATTCCATCACACACTCCAAGGCTTGTGCGTTTTGTTCTATCATGTTATTGTACAGACCTTTTTTCTGTTTTCATTTTATGACTCTCAGTGGACTGCATTTTTTGGAAAGGGGTATGCAGCTTAAAAAGATTGAAAACCCCTGTTCTAATGTGATTTGATACAATTAATATCCTCTACTCGGTGTTATACCAGCATCACTGTGACACATTTCCCAATATTGTCCCCAGAAGTGACAGTGAGTATTGTAGAGACACCTTGGTTGTATCTACAGCTTTAGAGTTTTATTTTTTATTCAGAAACAAAAGGTCAGTAAACTCTGCTGGCATATTTAAAAACAAACAAAAATAAGAAATGGTGGTTGGTTCTGAATCAAACATTGACCGCCTCACTGAAGAAAATGTCCCCCTAAAATTGAGAGGGGGCCACATTGACCCTCAGTCCTGGAGCAAACACTGCAATATGGTCATTTCTGAAAAATACCATAACATTGCATGTATAAAAACAAGTTGTAAAGAAATATCTTTAAATATGTTACGTTTAGATTTTGTTTTTAATAGGCCTACTTTAAATTTATTTTTCTGAAGTGTTTACTGACATTTTTCAAATACTACCTGTAACTTTTTAAAGTTATTAGTAGTAGTTAATCTAACTTTAATAATATTTAATTATTTGGTTTGTATTTGCATTCAGCAACATGTGGATAACAAATTTAATTTTTTTACAACACTGTTTCGCACTGCGGTTTAGTCCCATATTTCTCAATTGCTGTGAAATCTTTTGGCAGACTTTATCGTTTTGGAACGTACGACCCCGGGATCCATTCTCAAAACAAATCCACACCACTCCTCTGTGCGCCTGTATCCACTAAATTTGACGTCTCGTTCCACAGTGCAGCTTCTACTTTGAACATTAGTGCAAACACACCCGAGCCTCACTGGGTGGGCTTAGCTTGTCTCCGGCTTGGTTCGGCTCGGGTGTGCTAGTGTGAAGTGGCTATGATACTGTTTGGGCTAATGAAGGCAATATCTTCAGAAATGCTAGGTTTAAACTCATAGAAAACCTAAAATGCAGGTAAAATTGGAATAAGTATTACCGCAAAGCTAATCTTTTTGGTATTTTTGTGATACTGGTGTGTTTCTGGAAAGCTGGAATTCCGTTAAGTTTGAGACTTCATTCCCAAAGTCTTAATTACTGAAAAACCATGTAAGAGTATGCAAGAATGTGACATGCACCTTTGTCAGTCCTTAACTCTTATACTAACTAGAGAATAGGCTAGGCTAGTATTTTAAGAATATGGACTTTAGCAATGGTTAAATAGACCACCCAAAAACATTGCAAGTATTTAATGTTTCTGAATTATTCCCTACCTAGGTGTGCTATAAATAATGCCAAGCAGGAAGTTTGAGAATGGAGAGTTGGTGATGGGGCGCTGGCCTGGCAGCAATCTCTATTACGAGGTGAAGGTGATGGATTATGACACATCCACTCAGCTCCACACAGTAAAGTACAAGGACGGCACTGAACTGGAACTGAGGGAGGCTGATATGCAGGTAAGAAGTTTAGAAAATGGTGCAGACAGTTAAGTGGCCAATTATTTGTAGTTACAGGAAACTACAAATAAACTAAAAGCTAATTTCAGTATATCATTACTGTATATCTGTTTCAGATGCCCTTTTTTTTCAGGACAGATGCTGTGCTTTTTCCTAATCTTGGTTGTCAGGTTGCTCACAAAGAACTGTGTGGCTAGCACCAAGCTGGTAGACCAGCTTGATTATCATGGGCATTACAAACAGTTAAAGGTGTATGAGATTAATGCATGTACTGGTGGCACTTTTTTTAAATCTATTTTTTTATTCTCAGTGGTTAAACAAAAATTACAGTTGCTTTTGAGTCATGCAAAGTGAGCTTTCGTCAGCCCAGTGCTGAAAAAAGTTTGACGTTGTAACCAACTTTTTTTTTTTTTTTTTTTTTTAAATCAGAAAATGAATTTCTTTAAAAATAGAAGGGAGAGATCTCGTTCGAACTCCTCGTCTCGAAGACGCAGTCGCTCACGCTCCCCAGGCAGGACATCGCGCCGCTCTTCCAGCCGGACCACACGCCGCTCCTCCTCTCGTGGCAGAGAGGCCAGAAAAGAGGTCAAGGTGCAAGAGGTCCTGGAAGTCACCATGTCTCCACTGGTAGGAAAAAATAAATGCTAGACATTTCGAGGATGCTAACTTTTGGATTTTGCATTACTATCAGTTTTAATAAATTCAGTTTGTGAATTTCCAGGAAGCAAGGATTTATTGTTAGGACAAATATTGGATCTAGACTATATAGGCTGATTCAGAATTGCAAATTAATTTGTAACTGGATTTCCTGGTGTCTGACTGATCTCTATTTTAATAGAACCACATTACCATTTTGTATCTTGTTCACTAGTTAATACAGCACAAATATTCAATGCAATTAAGTTGTATTGAGTTTACTGCTACAGCAGATTGATACCATGGGCCCTAATTTTAAAGCAAAGGCACATTTTCAGAGTGAAATAAAACAATTTGGTACTAAATATTAGTGCACAGGGAGTAAAAGCACAGTCTGTTTTAAAAAGTCAAGTATGAAATGTAACCATTACCGAATGGGATATATATCTGTAGCCTGAAATTACCTGAGCACTTCTATCAAAGCTGCTCCTTTTTAAGAAGCGCCACTTCCTTGGGATTCAGCTACTTTTCTGTGGCTAAATTTACGGTCTCTCCTTCGCCTCTGCTCTTTGGGAGTATTAATTATTGCTAGCGCTTTTTCATACACATTTTATATATAATTTTAGCGAGTTAATTCTTTTCTGTTTTTCTTTCGGGGTCCAGCGTGCGTAGGCTGTCTCCCTGTACTAGGTTTGCCTCTGTACACAGACGGTATCCTGCGCTAGCTGCCTGTTTTTTTTCAGCCAGCTTTTCACACCACAGAGGACACTGCCAGTGTTAAGGGCTTTTAGCTACACTGCTGTTGATTTGGCACGAGACTTCGACTGTTGCTGTCTGCTTTTAGCATCACTGCCAATGAAGGCTACTAGATCATTGTAGTTAGCAGGCGATCTGCAGCCCACCCAGGCTAGAAGAGATATATATTCCATTCTGTAATTGTTACATTTCTATTTCAGAGAACCAGGGTTATGAAAATAACTTAACTTTTTATATCTTTTTTAATTGCAGCCAAAATCTGTCGTAAATAATATCAATAATCCGCACAAGAAGAAAGAGGTGAATGATAGAGCCCACAAAAACATTGAGGTAATTTCTAGTAGATGCATTAAAAAGTGAGTATCTCATCATGCTGGAATACCACAACTTTCAATCATTTTAGCAGTATTTATTTCTGTAACTGAATCATCTCCAACAATTTATAAAATTTGCCAATCCTTTCAAAAAGTCTTTAGATTTCTCTTCGCTCTCTTCCCTGAATCATAAAAAAAAAAAAAGAAAAACCTGCTGGAAGGACGGGGAAGGGAATCTAATGCAGACATTTGCCCAAAATGAACAAATCAGTTAACCTCCTTAATAAAGTCTGATGTTTTGACTTGACAAAGTGGCAATTTTTGATATTAAATTATTAAATGGCTTCTCAAATTGCATCAGAATACATTTGTTGAACAGATTTATTTTAATATATTAAAATACATTATAATTTATTTATTTTTACTTTGCAAAGTATAAAACTGAGTCGGAATTGGACAGCAGTCGCTTAGACGTGCGCTACAACCTGCGTCCACGAAAAGAGGAGGCTGCTGGTAAAGTGATGGAGAGTGAAGAGCCTGAGAGAAAAATGGAAAACATTGTTGGGAATACACATAAATACAAAGTGCCTAAAACAACCGAACTTGAATTCGGGGGGAAAATAGGTTTGTGGTTTATCTTGCTACAACTTTCTGTTCTGTGTCATAAAGCAAACAAAGTTTTAAACTTGAAATGCAAGAAACTACATGTTTTTTTTAAATATAAACTTAAGACTTTTCAATTCTCTACTGGTTTACTAGGGCTGTGTTCAAAGATTCGGAGGTTCGTTCACTAGCCAGGAGTTCGGAGTTAGTTCTAAACCTTCGAACAGGCGGTATGCATGCACTGTGTGCTTTTTCTCAACAGAAACCGTTTGATAATGTGTGAATACTATAAATCACACATTTAAATGTCATTTGCATGCAAAATTTGATCTTTTGATTTGTATAACTTAAACAAAAGTTATATTAAAGTCCACTACCAAATCGTTCTATGTAACAACACTATATATGGCACTGCTGCTATGTATGGGCAGGGTATATTATGCCAAAGCACTGGAGGTATCTATAGCGGTTGTAGTGCTTCAAAATATGTAATGAATACCTGGTGTACAAGACAATGTAAGAGAAGTGCTATGGTAGAGTATGTTTGAAACCTAAAAAAATATACGCCAACACTAATAATTTTAATTTCGAAAACTAGGGCTGTAAGTCTACATTTAATTGACTATATGTTTAAACCCATTGTTAATCCGGTTGTTTAAACGGCCATAAATTTAATGTTTCACTCATTTCATATTTTTATATTTTACTTCCAATATTTTAAGTCATATTTTAACCTCGGTTTGTTATTCAAAGCACGTACCATATAGATCCGCTTAAAGACAAACAATGGTAAACATAAAAGCATAAAGGAGGACTGTAAGTTAGCACTAAAATGTAGTCTATTTTAATAGCATAAAAAAACATTTATAGTGGATTTTACAACATACCATTTCTCCAGAAGCTCCATAAAAAGTGTATGTATCCAACATCGAAAAAACAACTCTATTTAAATTAAACTTAAAACACAGTGGCGACTAAATTTTTAGTTTCATTCTTGTATATTGTTGGCAGGAAACAAAACCTGTCCAGAACCAAAAACCTTTATTTTTTTTTCATTAGCCCTCTCATTGTTTATGCCTTACAGAATACCCCGCCTCATTTATAACCCAGCTACAGAAACCTTCCCCCCCCGCCATCCATTCCCCCACTTTTGAAACCAAAGTTACGCCACTGCCTGTACTGACCATTAGTTTCACATTTTCCCTTCAAACATGTAAATCTCAAGCTTAATGCTCTACTGCCAAATGCATTTTTTTTGTACAGCACTTAATTCCGTGTTAATATTCCGTGATTCCGTCCGTGCTCTCGTTAACACGATTACATAGGGCCCTATAAGACCTGCGATGGAGACGCAACAATGCAGGAAGCTGGTCTGTCCTTGATTTATGCAAGACTTATTTAGAGTGATCACGTGGAAGAACAGGTCAGGCTTCTTTAAAGGGGAAAACCATAGAAAGGGAAACATATCTTTGCGGAAAATATGCAAAAATAATTTGATAATATATATTACTTTTAAGTTGCGTTTAAACATATAATACAAATTTTAAACGAAAATATTTAATCCATGTTTACCGTTTAAACCCTTACAGCCCTATCAAACTGAGCACCGTCTGCCCCCCAGCTCTTGTTATCCAGAGACAGAACTTTAATTTATTTTGCCATTTCAACAGCAAAGTTACTGTGTATATTGCAAGCAACATCAATTACGTGTACATAAACGTTGTATTTTTATTTAAATTCTAAAAACAGGATTACTGATCTATAACATATTTTTAAACTATGTGTGAATGTTTTTATTCCATTTATATGGATTACCTGTAGAATAATAGGATTTTCAATCAAATATAAATAAGTACCTATGGTTGCCAGTAAATTATGCAAATTGGTACCATTGAAGGTTCGAACCTTCCTTCGGTAATGTGTTCCGAACCTTCGAAGGTCAAAATGGACCCTTTGTTGCAGCCCTATGGTTTACAGACATTGATTTAACACTTAATGGGTATTTGCAACTGTATAATGCAGCATATTTAGAACTAAAGATTTTTGTGAAGTGCCGTGTCTTCATCTAACTTTCTCATTGCACAGGTGCCTTCTTTATGCTGTCTCTTCTCCCAGCCACTGTGTTGACTCTCCTGTTGATCTGTGGTGGAAAGGATGCCAGTGTGTTAAATTTCCCACCTGCTTTGCCTGCACTCACCACATTGTGGGACAACCACGTTTTTGGAATTGTTGTTCTGTGGTTTCTCATTCAAGCATTGATCTATGTACTGCCGATTGGGAAGGTATATCAGTTCAATAATTATCTTTTATGGATTTATTTATTTATTTTCCATCTAGGTAGTTTTTTATTTTTTTTATTTATTTTCTTTTTTTTAAGAAAATTATGTATGCAAAAGACAGTTTAATATAAACAAAAATCTGTTTTAAAGGTTGTCGATGGATTGCCTCTCAAAAATGGGAAAAGGCTGAGATACAGGATTAATGGTAAGCTTTTATTAAAGCGCTTCCATCACTTAAATAATAAAGAAATGTAATACAACCTGTCAGTGTGTTGCTTTTTCCCCTCTAACATCCATGATTATAGAATTTAAAAAGTTCATTGCTAAAAAAAGAAATCTGACAAAACTTTTAAAATGTTGCTCTTGATGAGGCAGTGTCTGATGTATAATGTGATAAACTCCAACAAATGTTGCATGAAACACCAGTCACAAAATATAGAATACTTGTTCTCCATATTGCCTTCTCTGAGTTCATAAAGAAAAAAATGGTTGACTCCCATTATTGTACACAGATTAATTTCTAAAGATCTCTGACACAAACAAGTTTTTTTGCATTTTCTAGGATTTTATGCAATTTGTTTAAGTGCAGTTCTGGTGGGGGCAGCTGTAAACCATGGAATAGACTTGAGCTACATCCATGGGCACTTCCTGCAGTTTGCTGTTTCAGCAATGGCCTTTTCTCTGATACTTGGTATATATCTTTATATACGATCCCGTTGGGCTTCTGAGGATGAACTGGCACCAGGTGGAAATTCGGGTAAGACCTTGCATATTTTATCACAGAAGCTGTGAGTCAAGCTAATGTATTTGCTGTCTAATGTAGAAACAGGGATTGCTTTAACAAAGTAAATTATGAATTTAGAATAATTCTACCAATCTGTGACTTTCCAATTTTTGTTTTCTTGTCAGTAACTTGCCTGTGTTAAATATTATGTAAAATAGCCCAAAGAACATAGCTGCTTATATTTAAACCATGCCTTTTATGGTATTTAAGGCATTTAAAGAATGGAACCATTTTGCTCTTATTGTCTGGTGAAACCTGTAATTTAAGGTAAATGTCTTGCATTTTTCACAGTTTTACAGGTTTTTTTCATACCAAGTACAGATGTCTTCCTTTTTAAAGTTGCAATCATATGAGTACTTAAACTAAGCTTCGGTAACATCAACAAACACATTTTCTTCAAAATATTATGACTATTTGTTCCAGGTTTTGAATGTATTCATATATTATAGGTAACTTAATTTACGATTTCTTCATCGGACATGAGCTGAACCCTCGTATTAAAAACTTTGATCTGAAGTACTTCTGCGAGCTCCGTCCAGGTTTAATTGGCTGGGTGAGTAATATATATCTTTTTTTTTTTTTTTTAATTTTTGGACTGTTTTTTTTTATTTTTATAAATTTAGTCGTTGCCAATTATTTTTTATTATTTTCTCCCCAATTTGAAATGCCCTATTATTGTTAGGCTCAGCTCACCGCTACCACCCCTGCGCTGACTCGGGAGGGGCGAAGATGAACACACGCTGTCCTCCGAAGCGTGTGCCGTCAGCCGCCCGCTTCTTTGCACTCTGCAGACTCACCGTGCAGCCGCCTCAGAGCTACAGCGTCGGAGGACAACGCAGCTCTAGGGCAGCTTACAGGCAAGCCTGCAGGCGCCCGGCCAGGCTACAGGGGTCGCTGGTGCGCGGTGAGCCGAGGACACCCTGGCCGACCTAACCCTCCCTCCCCCCGGGCGACGCTCGGCCAATTGAGCGCCGCCTCCTGGGAGCTCCCATCCACGGTCGGCTGTGTAATAGGTTGGATTCGAACTCGCGACTTCCAGGCTATAGAGCGCATCCTGCACTCTAGCGAGTGCTTTTACTGGATGCACCACTCGGGAGCCCATTTGGACTGGCTTTTGAGTTGTTATAACACAGTTTGCATTTCTTAGTTGCTGGTAATTTGTGTTTGGATGAAAGGCAAGGAACTACAGTAAAATACTACAATCTTATGACACTGCAGTGCTCGAAGTAAGCTTTTTATTTTTGGAGCCTGCAGGCTCCTATTGCACTTATTTTTAAATGGCTAAATACACACGTATTTATTCAAAATGATAACCATATAAATGTATAACTAATAAACCTTGATGATGATAATTAACAAACAACAAAAATGTGCCTCTCCAAGCATGTATGTGTGAGGGTTTTTTTTTTTTTTTTTTTAAACACACAATACTTATCTACAGAATTTTTCCAGACAAGATAACTTTTTTTCTTATTTTTAAAGACGGCAGTACCAAAACAAACACCTGTTTTTTATTTTTATGGACACATTAAGTGGCATATAAGTAACACTTCAGTACATTATAGTTTGGCAAACTTTTGCATTGCTTTATTGGCCCATTGCTTTCATTTAAAAAAAAAAAAAGAAAAAGGTTTCAATAGTTTCCATTACAGTGCTGTGCACACACACTTTTTCTAAATGAATCAAAAGTAAATGAACACCAACAATCAAAGTATTCTTTAGTACCAGCTATGGATATCACCTGTATATCCGATCATATTGAGAGAGAGAAAAAAAAAAAAATACACTACCGTTCAAAAGTTTGGGGTCACTTAGAAATTTCCTTGTTTTCGAAAGTCCTGTGTTCCAATGGCACGTTGTGTTTGCTAATCCAAGTTTATCATTTTAAAAGGCTAATTGATCATTAGAAAACCCTTTTGCAATTATGTTAGCACAGCTGAAAACTGTTGTGCTGATTAAAGAAGCAATAAAACTGGCCTTCTTTAGACTAGTTGAGTATCTGGAGCATCAGCAATTGTGGGTTCGATTACAGGCTCAAAATGGCCAGAAACAAAGAACTTTCTTCTGAAACTCGTCAGTCTATTCTTGTTCTGAGAAATGAAGGCTATTCCATGCGAGAAATTGCCAAGAAACTGAAGATCTCGTACAACGCTGTGTACTACTCCCTTCACAGAACAGCGCAAACTGGCTGTAACCAGAATAGAAAGAGGAGTGGGAGGCCCAGGTGCACAACTGAGCAAGAGGACAAATACATTAGAGAGTGTAGTTTGAGAAACAGACGCCTCACAGGTCCTCAACTGGCAGCTTCATTAAATAGTACCCGCAAAACACCAGTCTCAACGTCAACAGTTAAGAGGCGACTCCGGGATGCTGGCCTTCTAGGCAGAGTTGCAAAGAAAAAGCCATATCTCAGACTGGCCAATAAAAAGAAAAGATTAAGATGGGCAAAAGAACACAGACAATGGACAGAGGAAGATTGGAAAAAAGTGTTATGGACAGACGAATCTAAGTTTGAGGTGTTCGGATCACAAAGAAGAACATTCGTGAGACGCAGACCAAATGAAAAGATGCTGGAGGAGTGCTTGACGCCATCTGTCAAGCATGGTGGAGGCAATGTGATGGTCTGGGGGTGCTTTGGTGGTGGTAAAGTGGGAGATTTGTACAGGGTAAAAGGGATCTTGAAGAAGGAAGGCTATCACTCCATTTTGCAACGCCATGCCATACCCTGTGGACGGCGCTTGATTGGAGCCAATTTCCTCCTACAACAGGACAGTGACCCAAAGCACAGTTCCAAACTATGCAAGAACTATTTAGGGAAGAAGCAGTCAGCTTGTATTCTGTCTATAATGGAGTGGCCAGCACAGGCACCGGATCTCAACCATATTGAGCTGTTGTGGGAGCAGCTTGACCGTATGGTACGTAAGAAGTGCCCATCAAGCCAATCCAACTTGTGGGAGGTGCTTCAGGAAGCATGGGGTGAAATCTTTTCAGATTACCTCAACAAATTGACAACTAGAATGCCAAAGGTCTGCAAGGCTGTAATTGCTGCAAATGGAGGATTCTTTGACCGAAAGAAAGGTTGGAAGGAACAATTATTATTTCAATTAAAAATCATTATTTCTTACCTTGTCAATGACTATTTCCTATTCATTTTGCTATATTTCCTATTCAAACTCATTTCATGTATGTTTTCATGGAAAACAAGGAAATTTCTAAGTGACCCCAAACTTTTGAACGGTAGTGTGTGTGTGTGTGTGTGTGTGTGTGTGTGTGTGTGTGTGTATATATATATATATATATATACAGTGCCTTGCGAAAGTATTCGGCCCCCTTGAACTTTGCGACCTTTTGCCACATTTCAGGCTTCAAACATAAAGATATGAAACTGTAATTTTTGTGAAGAATCAACAACAAGTGGGACACAATCATGAAGTGGAACGAAATTTATTGGATATTTCAAACTTTTTAACAAATAAAAACTGAAAAATTGGCGTGCAAAATTATTCAGCCCCTTAAGTTAATACTTTGTAGCGCCACCTTTTGCTGCGATTACAGCTGTAAGTCGCTTGGGGTATGTCTCTATCAGTTTTGCACATCGAGAGACTGAAATTTTTGCCCATTCCTCCTTGCAAAACAGCTCGAGCTCAGTGAGGTTGGATGGAGAGCATTTGTGAACAGCAGTTTTCAGTTCTTTCCACAGATTCTCGATTGGATTCAGGTCTGGACTTTGACTTGGCCATTCTAACACCTGGATATGTTTATTTGTGAACCATTCCATTGTAGATTTTGCTTTATGTTTTGGATCATTGTCTTGTTGGAAGACAAATCTCCGTCCCAGTCTCAGGTCTTTTGCAGACTCCATCAGGTTTTCTTCCAGAATGGTCCTGTATTTGGCTCCATCCATCTTCCCATCAATTTTAACCATCTTCCCTGTCCCTGCTGAAGAAAAGCAGGCCCAAACCATGATGCTGCCACCACCATGTTTGACAGTGGGGATGGTGTGTTCAGGGTGATGAGCTGTGTTGCTTTTACGCCAAACATAACGTTTTGCATTGTTGCCAAAAGTTCGATTTTGGTTTCATCTGACCAGAGCACCTTCTTCCACATGTTTGGTGTGTCTCCCAGGTGGCTTGTGGCAAACTGTAAATCCACACTTTTATGGATATCTTTAAGAAATGGCTTTCTTCTTGCCACTCTTCCATAAAGGCCAGATTTGTGCAGTATACGACTGATTGTTGTCCTATGGACAGAGTCTCCCACCTCAGCTGTAGATCTCTGCAGTTCATCCAGAGTGATCATGGGCCTCTTGGCTGCATCTCTGATCAGTCTTCTCCTTGTATGAGCTGAAAGTTTAGAGGGACGGCCAGGTCTTGGTAGATTTGCAGTGGTCTGATACTCCTTCCATTTCAATATTATCGCTTGCACAGTGCTCCTTGGGATGTTTAAAGCTTGGGAAATCTTTTGTATCCAAACCGCTTTAAACTTCTCCACAACAGTATCTCGGACCTGCCTGGTGTGTTCCTTGTTCTTCATGATGCTCTCTGCTTTAAACGGACCTCTGAGACTATCACAGTGCAGGTGCATTTATACGGAGACTTGATTACACACAGGTGGATTCTATTTATCATCATTAGTCATTTAGGTCAACATTGGATCATTCAGAGATCCTCACTGAACTTCTGGAGAGAGTTTGCTGCACTGAAAGTAAAGGGCTGAATAATTTTGCACGCCCAATTTTTCAGTTTTTATTTGTTAAAAAGTTTGAAATATCCAATAAATTTCGTTCCACTTCATGATTGTGTCCCACTTGTTGTTGATTCTTCACAAAAAATTACAGTTTCATATCTTTATGTTTGAAGCCTGAAATGTGGCAAAAGGTCATAAAGTTCAATGAATACTTTATAAGGCACTGTATATATATATATATATATATATATATATATATATACAGTACTGTGCAAAAGTTTTAGGCAGGTGTGAAAAAATGCTGTAAAGTAAGAATGCTTTCAAAAGACATGTTAATAGATTATATTTATCAATTAACTAAATGCAAAGTGAGTGAACAGAAGAAAAATCTAAATCAAATCCATATTTGGTGTGACCACCCTTTGCCTTCAAAACAGCATCAATTCTTCTAGGTATACTTGCACAAAGTCAGGGATTTTGTAGGCATATAGTCAGGTGTATGATTAAACAATTATACCAAACAGGTGCTAATGATCATCAATTCAATATGTAGGTTGAAACACAATCATTAACTGAAACAGAAACAGCTGTGTAGGAGGAATAAAACTGGGTGAGGAACAGCCAAACTCAGCTAACAAGGTGAGGTTGCTGAAGACAGTTTACTGTCAAAAGTCATACACCATGGCAAGACTGAGCACAGCAACAAGACACAAGGTAGTTATACTGCATCAGCAAGGTCTCTCCCAGGCAGAAATTTCAAGGCAGACAGGGGTTTCCAGATGTGCTGTCCAAGCTCTTTTGAAGAAGCACAAAGAAACGGGCAACGTTGAGGACCGTAGACGCAGTGGTCGGCCAAGGAAACTTACCGCAGCAGATGAAAGACACATCATGCTTACTTCCCTTCGCAATCGGAAGATGTCCAGCAGTGCCATCAGCTCAGAATTGGCAGAAAACAGTGGGACCCTGGTACACCCATCTACTGTCCGGAGAAGTCTGGTCAGAAGTGGCCTTCATGGAAGACTTGCGCCAAAAAGCCATACCTCCGGACGTGGAAACAAGGCCAAGCGACTCAACTATGCACGAAAACACAGGAACTGGGGTGCAGAAAAATGGCAGCAGGTGCTCTGGACTGATGCGTCAAAATTTGAAATATTTGGCTGTAGCAGAAGGCAGTTTGTTTGCGAAGGGCTGGAGAGCGGTACACGAATGAGTGTCTGCAGGCAACAGTGAAGCATGGTGGAGGTTCCTTGCAAGTTTGGGGCTGCATTTCTGCAAATGGAGTTGGGGATTTGGTCAGAATTAATGGTCTCCTCAATGCTGAGAAGTACAGGCAGATACTTATTCATCATGCAATACCATCAGGGAGTCATCTGATTGGCCCCAAATTTATTCTGCAGCATGACAACGACCCCAAACATACAGCGAAAGTCATTAAGAACTATCTTCAGCGTAAAGAAGAACAAGGAGTCCTGGAAGTGATGGTATGGCCCCCACAGAGCCCTGATCTCAACATCATCGAGTCTGTCTGGGATTACATGAAGAGAGAGAAGCAACTGAGGCTGCCTAAATCCACAGAAGAACTGTGGTTAGTTCTCCAAGAGGTTTGGGCCAACCTACCTGCCGAGTTCCTTCAAAAACTGTGTGCACATGTACCTAGAAGAATTGATGCTGTTTTGAAGGCAAAGGGTGGTCACACCAAATATGGATTTTTCTTCTGTTCACTCAGTTTGCATTTTGTTAATTGATAAATATAAACTATTAACATGTCTATTTTTGAAAGCATTCTTACTTTACAGCATTTTTTCACACCTGCCTAAAACTTTTGCACAGTACTGATATATATATATATATATATATATATATATATATATATATATATATATATATATATATATATATATATATATATATATATATTTGTTTGAAGTCGTCGTAAACAAGTCCACAGATTATGTCTACGAATTAAGTCGAGTTAAAGCCAGTACAAAGAATATCCATGTCTGTAGGCCACTGCTCGTATTGAGCTCTCCTGGTTCCACTGCTAAACCAAAGATCAACAGCCTCTTCTGGATTAAAATTATCCAAACTAGATCCTTCTGAAGAAATTCTCATAATGTTCAGTTACTGACATAGACAAACATGATCGATGGTCAATTAGGTTTTCAAATCTTTCTGAGAGCCCTTTTACTGTCAGATCAACTGTTTTGTTTATCTGGGTTTCAGTAGCAGACACAACACTGGTTGCAGTTGGTTTTAAGTATTTAGTGGATCTTGATAATTTCACAAGACCTGATACACATCTCCAGAAGTAACTTGAGAGGCTACACAATTCAAAAATTCCTGTAAAGACCCATTTGGCAGAGGCTGGGTCATGCTTTTTACAGTAGCAATACTCCTTTAATGATGACACAGCTTCGGGAAGGATTAGGTGTTCCCTCTGTAAAATCAGACTTAAGGAACTGATTACTCTGAATGGGTCTGAGAGAAAGTGGCAAAAAGCAACTCAACACAGAGTCCAAGGTCTTCTTGACTTGCTTTGCACGGCCCATGATGGATGCCTCCTTGCTTGTTGCGGATATTCCATATGACAGTAAACTGCACTGTATTGAGATGCTGAGTCTTTCATATCCCCTTGTTTGGATTTAACCATTACTGATAGTGTCCTGCTCACATGGGGTAGCCAACATGTGCCTTTGACTTGGGTAGGTTTTCTTATGGACATTGAGCTCTTCTCCTAATGCCTTCAATGCCCTTGCTGATTTTGGATTGTAGTGATATGTCAGACCTTTTGCACATATTCACATTTCCTCTGCACATTCAGCATTGCGAGTTCTAGTCTGTGAGGGAGACAATGAATAGCTACAAGCCATGAGGCATCCACTTTAAATTTAGCATAGATCCCTGCTTGCTTGCCCATGTTTACATTTGCCCCATCAGCCCCAAAGCCAACTTTTTTTTCTTCCACTGCTCTCCTGTCAGTCCAGGTTCCGCAAAGGAAATTTCAGTGGCTGCTTTGACACCTAAAAATACGAAGGACTGCAATTAAATATTAGTGTCAGTGACTGTGTCACCAATGCCCACCAGTGTATTTTGTTACACTAACTGCCACTGCAGCAGCAATAAATAATGACATCTCACAAAATGTATTACTAAATAAAATGAAAACAAAGTGTGATATGTACAATTTGCATGAGCGTGTTGAACAACTTGGATTCCAACAAGATGATTTCTTGGCTTTCACTCCTGGATAAGTCGCATCTAGACCACCTCATGTTCAGAACCAGACATATTGGTGGATCCTTCCACCATGAATGAAAAAATAATGAATCTTTAAGAGTTGTGTTTTGAGTATTTTTCATTTGTGCAGCAATGGTGCCGATCATTTCAGCACATTTATCGTTTGCATAGGTAGCATTGACATTCACTCCATTCATTTTTTGTAACTCCAGCACAAGGGAGCTCATCTTTTGCAATAAAATAAGCAATATTCATTTTTACACACATATCCTATTTCTTTTTGTTGCAGTTTGATGAAAACACATAGAGATTCTGTGCTCTGTATGTTGTGTTTGCTTAACTAAAATATCATGCTGAGCCTTTGAATGCCTTGGACTACTGTTTTATGTTTTAATTCGTGATTCTTTCTTAAAAGAGGAACAGTTGCTCAAAATCAGTATTTCTGGCAATTTATGGCCCTGCTTGTCTACAAAAGCTGCAGTCCATTAGCCCTGATGGTTAAACTAACCAGCTGAACTGTTGGCACCATGGTGGCTAAAATTTCCTTTTCTGAGCTTTTCTGTTGCACTGGCTCAGAAAAAGAAGTTGAGTCTTTCTCTGTTTGTTAGTTGCTTTATTAATGTGCTTATGAGCTGCTTTTGCACATGTTAACACTTTGAAAGGCTGTATAAGAGCATTACATTTATGTTAATAGGTAGTGTCTGTTTTACAGTATTTGAACATTCTTTCTGACCATGTTCTCAAGGTGTTGAGGGCCATATCTGTAATATTTATTTTGGTTGCCTTTTGTCTGCTTAGTTCCTTATCAAGTACAAAATGTAACCATTACCGAATGGGTGTTTTACCTGTAAAGTTCCCGAACCTGAATAGTATACCAAAGCTGCATGCAAGCTCCCGTGACACAGTCATGCTCGCCCCCGAGAGCATAAGAGGACTGCAGACTCAGGTACTAGTAATCATTTTCCTTTCAAGATCCTGACGGGAGAGCATACAGATAAGTACCGGTTAGTTTTATCAGCATATATTTCGCTACTAACGCGATAATTAATTATTTTTGAAAACGTTGTATTTTTTGTTTGCTAATTACATGTTGTTTTTGCACACTTGTGCCCCGCGTGGAGCCAGCGGCTTCTGCTGCCCCTTCCAGGGATCAAGCAGTTTAAGTTGGATGACTTGTGCTCAGGATACTAATAACTCTGGCTGGAATTAAAATAAAAATAAATAAATGTTTGTTTTTGGAAAAATATTATTTTCTAAATGTGTTAAATGTTTTGTAAATGTGTTATTACTGTTCTTGTAAGAATTCTCTTGTGTGTTCTGTCTTGCACAGAAAACGAGCACAGGTGCTAGGCTCAGCAGCTCTGCATTGACTAAAAATAAAACTTTGTGTACAGGTTTATTATTATTTGAATTACAATATTGTGATTAGAGTTTCTCGTGTGTATTTGTTTTGAAATAAAAAAAAATAATAACACGGTTACAGCGGCTGGGCTCCGGTAGATTGTTGCAGTCTGCCACAGTATATCATTGCTTTCTTGGCTGCTTGCGGCACCATTACGAAGGCTGTTTAGGCTAACAGCAGGCTTCCCTCAGTGTGTATGTGTTCCAACTGTGGGTTTGCCAGAAGCTATACACCCTGTATACTACTGCGTATGGTAACGCAGGGCGAGGTTACCGCACAAGTACCGTACCAACTCGGTGAAAGTGACCGCATGTGTATAGTACTGAGGCCGAGGGTACTGTGCCGACCCGGTGCAAGTCACTGCACGTGTACCATACCCAGGGCACTGTAGCACTGAGGCTGTTCAGTTTTTACTGTTTTGGTTTACTGTGCAGTTTTACAGTACTGTATACTGCATCCACCCCCCCACCCCCACAGTATTGCATCATTACAGCTTGAGGCAGTACTGTACTTGCATCATGCCGGTTTCCTGTGACATGCAAGACCAGTCTCCCAGTGGAGGATAAGCACGGCAGGTGCTCTTCCTGTCTAGGGCCAGAGCATGCAAGACAGGAACTTGTTGACTGCAGCTTCTGCAAGTTTTTAAGCACACGCTAGAAAACTGTGTGTCTCTCCGATCTGCAGAGATGTCCATTCCACTTGGGCAGGGCTGTCCCCCATCGCCTGCTAAAGCGTGGCTGCATCCTCTGCTGATGGCTCTGTGCCAAGGCAAGAGCTCACCTAAGAAGCCGTCCTTACGGTCGTCCTTCATCTTCCTCTGCCTCCCCTTCTCCACCTCCTCCTAAAAAGATCGCCTGGCTCCGAACAAATCGAGAAACTGGGCAGCTGTTTCCCATCAGGGCACAGTGCTTGCTGAGCTGCTGCATGACCGCCTGCCCACCCTGTTCCCTTGGAACAACACAGAACTTTATGTAGAGACTGGCACCACAAGGATATGCTGTCCATCACCGCCTCTAATGAGGCTGGCGGCCCAGAGTTTCCCACTGAGGAGGTAGCCTCTGACAGCCCATTACCAGTTAATGTATCCCTGTCGGCAGAGCTGTTCTCATTAATTAAGAGGGCCACTGCCAAATTGGAAGTTCCCTGGCCTGCGGATGGGACAAGGAAACTGTTATGTATACCCAATACACTCGGATTTTCTTCTTGAAGTACAATCGTCATGGCATCACCCTGCTACAGCTCCGGCTGTTTCCCGGTCGATGGGGTCATTATACAGCCTGCATGACGCAGAAAAACTGGGGTTGGCTGACTTTCCTCCTGTAGATGCTGCAATTGCCTTACTGGTGCAGGTGCCTAAACTAGCGCTGTTGACCAAGGTGCTACCTGCCCTAACAAACAGTTTCAGGTCTCAGAAAACATTCTGAAGCGGGCTTCCTCAGCCAGTGCGTTCACCGCACAGCTGGGTAACTATAATCGCATGTTACTAGCCTACCAGACCTGTTTTATTGAAGGCTCTCTCTGAGAGTCCTAGACATTCACCACAGCAGCTAGATGAGCTGCACTTGGTGAATAAAAACCTGCTCCGTATCTCCAAACTGAACGGACAGGCTGTGGGCAGGAATCTTGCTGCTTTGGTAGCTGCAAGAAGACAGCTTTGGCTTTTCCAGGCACGTGTCTGATGGTGATAAAGCACTGCTGGTGGACGCCCCCATTACACCGGGGCATACCTTTGGTCCTGCGGTGACGAGATGCTGTAGTGCTGACACCGTGTACGGAAGTCCACAAAGGAACAGGTGCGTCTGCTTCCCAAGCAGCCACCCCAGGTGTACAAACTGGCGCCTAAGGCTCCAGCAGCCTACAGCCAGAGGGGGTTTTTATAACCGGCCCATGGCTGTGCACTGTGGCAGCTTTAACAAGTCCAGGATTCCTTTTCAGGGAACCGCCTGGAGTATTGGTGTTGGTGCACCACGGACATCTGGGTGCTTTCTACTGTACAGACCGCCTACTCTCTCCAATTCAAGCATGGTCCTCCCTTCCTTTCGGGCGTGACTACAACTTTAAACCCATGAGACGCTGCAGTACTGCCTCGGGAGGTGACAGATCTGCTACAAAAGCAAGCTATTTGCATGGTACAACCCCTCCACTTAATGGAGGGATTCTACTCCAAGTACTTCCTGGTGGCCTCAGACCAATCCTTGACCTCAGGCAGGTCATCCTGTATCTGAGTCAATGGAGGTTCAAAATGTTGACCATGCGACAGCTGTTGCAGTCAATCAGGCCAGGTGACTGGTTCACCACGGTGGACTTAAGGGACGCATATTTCCACATAAAACCAGGGCACAGAAAGTACCTGCGGTTCGCTTTCCAAGGAACAGCTTATGATTTCCGTGTACTGCCATTTGGCGCCTCTCTAGCTCCCCATGTCTTTTCAAAGTGCATGGAAGCTATCCTGGCCCCATTGAGACTTGGAGGCATCAGAGTGCTCAATTATCTGGACGACTGGCTCATTTGTGCCCAGTCTTCAGCACAGGCAGAGGCCCACACGGAACTCGTCACTGACCACCATCGTTGGTTGGGCCTGATGGTGAATCATGCAAAGAGCCAGCTCACACCTATGCAGATAGCCTCCTGTCTAGGAGTGCAATTGGACTCCAGGTCCATGCTGTCCACTATGTCGGACAACAGAGTGCAGACTATAGCCGTCTGTTTTGAAGCTTTTTCAGCTCAATAAATCACTTACAGTAGTGACGTTCCAGAGACGACTTGGCTTCGTGGCAACAGCTTACCAGACCCTTCCTTTGGGTTCCCTGCAGATGTGCCCTCTCCAAGCCTAGATCAACTGTCTAATGGTGCTTTCATGGTGGACACAGCCTGCCCATCTGCGTCTAGGCGTAACATTGGGCAGCGTCACCAGAAGAGAGGTCATCACCACGGACGTGTCAAGCCACGGCTGGGATGCTGTGTGGAACGGCAGGGGTGCACGGATGCTGTGGAACCCCCCGTGGCAGGGTCGCTACAATAATCTTTTGGAACTGCAGGCAGTTTACTGGCCTGCAGATTTTTTTACAGGAGGTTCAAGGGAGACATGTGCTTGTCCATGGTGGCTTATATAAAAAACCAGGGCGGCCTCGGGTCTCCCAGTCTCCATTGTGTGGCCCACAAGCTGTTGCGCTGGGGCCTCATTTGGGACAGGCTCGGGAGAGCAGAGTTAGATCTCTTTGCCTCTCAGGAATTGACCCACTGCCCCTTTTGGTTCACCAGAACAGGAGACTGGGACCCTCTGGCGATTAGATGCCTTGGCACACCAGTATGCTTTCCGCCGTCTTGGTCTGATGCAACTTTTGCGCTGCCAGCCTTGGAGCCTGCCCAATCCCCGCGATTTGCTCAGTCAGGCACGGGGGACCTTATAGCATCCTGATCCATCGAGCCTACAGCTCTGGGTCTGGATCCTGAACGGCTGCATTTAAGCAGTCTTGGTCTGTCCATTAGGGTCATTGACCCTGCAAAATTCCAGAGTAGCGTCCACGCGCTCCCAGTACAGGTACATGGGGTGTATTTCAGACGTGCTGTCTGCCTCGTGGGTTTGACCAGACGACTTGTCCCATGGCAGTAATACAGCAATTTTTGCACCCCCTTTTTGACAAGGCCAGATTTCTTGTTTGCAATTACCTCCGCTAAGCAGGTGAGTGAGATGCAAGCATTTTCAATTTGCAAAAGCCTGCTTAATTTTTTCATAAGCCAGGACAAAGCTTCGTACCAATCTTACTTTTTTGCCTAAAACTATCTCGGCATTCCACAGCAACCAGTCTGTGGAATTGGAGGCTTTCCATCCACCTCCTTTCCAGTTTGACAGGGAGCGACAGCTCCATACGCTCTGCACTAGCTTATGTGGACAAGACAAAGTTGGAGGCAGTCATTGTTGTTTTTATGGGGCAAGCCCTGTCTAAATATAGGCTATCAAAATGGATAACAGACACAGTCAGGACTGCCTATGAGCGAGCCAATTTGCCCCCTCCAGAAAAGCTCACTGACCATTCCACCAACTTCGTGGACATTGTTCCAGGGTGCATGTGTCAATGACATTTGCAATACAGTGGTTTGGGCTACTCCCCATACCTTTACAAGATTATATCGACTGACTGTCATGGATCCCCAAAACCCTGGTTTTGGAACGAGAGTGTTGAGTGCGGCTTCAGGGTCAACCCTTACAACATAAGACAGAGTTGAGTTTTCCCACAGTGTCTAGCCCTAGCTAATTGTTACTGGGGTTCCGAATGGTAACGCACAAGGCAGCCTTAGCTTAGCCTTGTAGCAGTCCAGTTGTTCTGCAATATTGCCTTGCGCTGGCTTTGGTGCACTCATCCATTCGGTAATTGTTACATTTCGTACTTGATGGGGAATGTTGGGTTATTATCATAACCATTGTTCCCTGAAATAGAAATGTAACCATTAACATTCAAGGTCGCTGCATCCATGTTTGCAGCATGTTTTGAAGGGAAAATGGGGGTGAGCATGACTGCATTACAGGCGCTTGCGTGCTACTTTGGTATACTATTCAGGTTTGGGATCTTTGCAGGTAAACACCCATTCGGTAATGGTAACATTTCTATTTCAGAAATGTATAATAACCCAACATTCCACTTTATCCATGCCACTGAATGCAACAGCTGACTGTTTAGTGTGTCTAGGGAATTATGGATCAAAGTATTGCATGTACTGTAGAGATACAAATTTGAAGTTGTACACTGATGATGCCATGGTGGGTAAATACAGGTTCATTAGTTTACTGTGCCAGTTTAATTTAATATAATAGGGCCCTTAATAATTTTAATGAATTGTAAATTTTATGTTTGTCTTTTCAGGTTGTAGTTAACCTTGCAATGATGCTGGCTGAAATGAAGCTCCAAAAACTTGAATATCCATCGTTGGCTATGATTCTGGTTAACAGTTTCCAGCTTCTCTATGTTTTGGATGCTCTTTGGAATGAGGTAACTTTTTCAGATCCATACTGTAACTATATTTTCACTATCGACACCTTTTTTGTTTGTTTGTAGTAACTATATCATTGGAAGCACTGTGACATAATTAAGGAATATATGGTGAAACCCATTTTTACTCTTGAATTTGCTTAGTTGTAAGTCATGTTAACACTGGTGGTGTTAAGTGGGCTCTTTCCAAAGATGACATCTCCTGGCCTCATGTTTTAGTGCAACCATAACTTTTAGAATGTCTCCTCAAATTGTTGCATGTCTTGAATTTTGGGCATTCATACAATTTGCACAACAAGAGATTGTTAAATCAATAGCTACTTAAACTACAAACCCCATTTTACCCTAGCTTTTAAAAATAAATGTAAAACTTGGGAAATAGTATTCTTTGATCCACAATTTTTCATTGCAGGAAGCTATCTTGACCACTATGGACATTGTTCATGATGGATTTGGATTTATGCTGGCTTTTGGAGATTTGGTCTGGGTTCCCTTCACCTATAGTTTGCAGGCTTTCTACCTGGTTAATCATCCTAATGAAGTTTCCTGGCCTTTCGCTGCAGCTATTATCACTCTTAATTGTAAGTGAGGTTCCATCGATTTTGATCATATTAAATGTTATATATCTAAGTCCACAGTGTCCCTAAACTTGCATTTGTTTGTATTCATTCATCAGCCAGGACTGCTGACCTTAAAACAAAACATCAGGCTAAACTTGCTAAATGTCCTCATGTAGAGCATATTTTACATTTACTTCTGTAAAGTTTGGGTAAATACATTTGTGTACAGCTGTTAAATACTAATTTTGATTTTTGTTTCACAGTCATTGGCTACATTGTGTTCCGTAAAGCCAACTCTCAAAAAAATGCTTTTCGAAGAAATCCCTATGACCCTAAAGTTGCACGTAAGTAACACATCTATATAGTCTGGCATTTATTTTGTTGTTTTTTTGGCCATTCAATTAGCTTTTTATTAAATTTTTTTTATGTATATATAGATCTGATGACTATTCCTACTGCAACTGGGAAGAGTTTACTGGTTTCCGGTATGTGGGGGTTTGTTCGTCACCCTAACTACCTGGGTGACATCATCATGGCTCTTGCGTGGTCCCTGCCATGTGGTGAGTTTCAAAAATCTACAGGCTGTTTTGCCTTATGCAGTTTCCCCTTTTTCTCAGAATTTGTAATTTGGTATTCAGTTCTCGACCTAGTTAATGCGCAATTATTTCTTGTTGCATAGGTGAAAGTTTTCCATCTGTAGACGGAATTCCATCAAAATGGCATCTCGCAGGTCCATTCCTATGATTTGTGTAGAAATGCCAAAGAAATCGTGGTGGCGATATATTTATTGTGGAATAGTGAAACTTTTGTGTCATTTTTTTTTTCGGGAGATTTTTTTCTTTTTTTTTTCCTGTTGAACTGTAACTTCATATGAGACTGTAGGCACGTAATCCATAGGGCACAGGGGAGACAACTATATACAGTGGAACTCTGTTTATCCACGGATAATTGAGATGTCATTGCATGTGACTAGGATGCATGAATAAAATACAGAAAATAGGAATGTAAACTGAATTAGCGTTTAATGGAGATGTATGCAATACAGTAGATTACAAAGACTATTAGTTTACTTTGACAGTGTTACTCTTGGCAAAGTCAAAATGCGATACACCTCCAACCCCTTTTACCTAGCTTTTTGTGTTGCCAAAAAAAAAAAAATTTACAAAGCTACAAGATCACAAGACATTTTATGACAGGAATAAGCTATTTAGCTCATGAAATTATGTTGAAGACTGCTAGTATCTTATGTAATCTTCAATACAATGTGCAGTGAATCCATGATTGAGACAAAAAATGAAATAATCCATGACTGAGTGAGAATTTTGATTTGACATGTTGTTTACAACCCCCTGTAAGTCACCATCAGTTTCAACCAATAAAAAGTCTTGAGTCATTCTGAAAAATGACGTTTCTCACTGTACACACTCCTAGGCTGTCCTCGTTATCAGTTAAGTTTTCCGCCTTTTTTGGTAATTCCTGCATATGTATGGAGTTGTGCAAGTGGCGTGTAAAAAAAGAAATGTGGATCGTGAAAAACGTTCTTTTAAAGAAGAATGGACTGATACTGCTTAATAAGTTAATAAGGAGAATCCCCCTCTACATTTAAAGGTCTATTTTGCAGCTATTCAGCATGCCATATCAAAGTTGATTCAATCTCCCCAGGAACTTCTGGCAGGGCAATTTTTGAAAGGTGCTTGTTGTCCCTCGCTGGAGGCTTAACGTAGTGCTTGGAGCACTTATGAAGTCTCCCTTTGAGCCCTTGCATTCAGCTGAGCTGAAATATTTATCTTTGTTAGCGGCTTCCTTCCATGTTTTGATTGCAAAAGCCTGCTTTCATTTTTGCAGAAGCCAGGACAAAGGCTATGCTTCATACTAATCCTGCTTTTTTGCCAAACACTATCTCGGCATTCCATGTCAACCAGTCTGGATTTGGAGGCTTCTTCCACCTCTTTCCAGTGACAGGAAGCTGCAGCTCCATATGCTCTGCCCATTACGGGCCTTGACGTGCTATGTTGGAGGCAGTCTGGACGATGTGTTGTCTGTTCTGGAACAAAGTTCCATGATCAAGCCCTGTCTAGGCAGAGGCTGTCCAAATGGACCACAGACACAGTCAAGAATGCCTATGAGCTGGCCAACTTGCCCCCTTCAGAAAAGCTCCCTGCTCATTCCTTCCAGGGGTATGGCAAATTTTGTGGGTTTTATTCCAGGGTGCATCTGTCAATGACATTTGCAATGCAGTGGTGTGGGCTACTACACATACCTTACTAGGTTCTATTGACTGAATGTCATGGATCCACAAAACCCTGGTTTTGGAACAAGAGTGTTAAGGGCAGCCTCGAGCTCGACCCTTACAGCGTAAACATTGAGGTGAGTTCTCCCTCACTTTTTTAGCTCTAGCTACTTGTACTGGGATTCCTCATGTTAATGTGCACGGTGGCTGTTGGCGTAGCCTTGAAGCATTCCAGTTGGTCTGCAATATTGCCTTGCGACAGCTTTGTTATTCATATCCATTAGGTAATGGTTACATTTTGTACTTGATAGGGAACGTTTGGTTATTATCATAACCTTGGTTCCCTGAAATAGAAATGTGACATTAACCTTCAAGGTCATTGCGTCCATATTGCAGCAGTCTTTAAGTCTTGTCAGCAGTCTTTTATGCCCTTGTGGGCGGGCTCGACTGCATCACAGGAACTATGTGCAGCTTTGATATATCTTGTTCAGGTTATCACAGTCTTTATGGATAAATACCCATTAGGTAATGGTTACATTTTTTTTTCTTTTTACTATTGCAGTGTGGTTTATTAATGTTTACTATGCTTTGGCAATGGCAGAACAAAGTACGATTTTAGGTGGTTACTAAAATAAAAGCATTATAGAACAATACAATGCTGTTTGTGGAGACTACAAAAAAAAGATTAAATATTGGCTAGGGAGTTAGTTTAGTTAGTTTCTATTCTCTATTAACTCAATTTAAATGCATTGAAAAAAGGCAAGCAAGAACCAGGCGGTTATTAAACTCCCATTAGGTAATGGTTACATTTCTATTTCAGGGAACCAGGGTTATGATAATAACCCAACGTTCCTAAAAGTTTCAACTACTTCCCCACACACGTGGTAAGTTTCAGTGTTGTCGACGTGACAACCTCAAAAGTAGGAATTATCTTCCTGTACCATCATATCAACAAAACAAGATGCAGAAAATAAGATGCGTCACTTCAATCTAATTACATGAAATGCAAGACGGTAACACAAGGTATTTTATCCATGTACATAATGAAATTGCTTAAGGAAACAAGGGTAGAAATAAGCAGACCACTGGCTATTATTATTATTATTATTATTATTATTATTATTATTATTTATTTCTTAGCAGACACCCTTATCCAGGGCGACTTACAGTTGTTATGTCACATTATTTTTACATACAATTACCCATTTATACAGTTGGGTTTTTTACTGGAGCAATCTAGGTGAAGTATCTTGCTCAAGGGTACAGCAGCAATGTCCCCAACCTGGGATTTAACCCATGACCCTCCAGTCAAGAGTCCAGAGCCCTAACCACTACTCCACACTGCTGCCCATTATGAGTCGTTCTATAGAAACAGGCGAGGTCCCTGAAGACTGGAAGCTTGCAAATGTTGTAATTATTTAAAAAGGGGGATAAGACAGACCCAGGTAATTATAGACCTATTAGTTTAACTTGTGTAACATTCAAAATAATGGAAGCAATATTAAGAGGTAAGCTTGAAGACTATTTATTTATTTATTTATACAGCAACAATATTATAGGGGATAGCCAGCATGGATTCCGAAGAGGGAGGTCATGCTTTACTAACCTACTTGACTTTTTTGAGGATGTTACAGCTAATGTAGATGATGGCAATGCTCATGATATAATCTGTCTTGATTTTCAACAAGCCTTTTACAAAGTCCCACATGAAAAACTACTTGGACCCTTGCTGTTCCTCGTTTATAGAAATGTCTTATAGAAATAGATTTGGACCTTCTCAGCTGCAGCCCAGCTAATTCAAATAGATTTGGACCTTCTTCATTTTAATGTTAAGAAATGTAAAGTATTGCGTATAGGACATAATTGCACTCGAAGGTACAGAGAAGTGCAACTAAGCTGATCCCAGGACTTAATGACATGAGCTGTGAGGACAGGTTAAAATAAAAAATAATAATCAGCCTAGAAAAAGAAGGGAAAGAGGGGACTTGATTTAAGTCTTTAAAATCATAAATGGTGTAGATAGTAACCCAAGACACTACTTCAAGTTTAGCACAGAGAGAACAAGGGGGGGATAAGTGGAAGCAGAGTAAAAGTATGTTTAGAACAGAAGGTATGAAGCACTTTTTAACAGTTATAAATGCATGGAATTGCCTACCAGGTGAAGTAGTAGGATCTAAAACACTAGGAACAGTAGGGAAGAAAGGTGTCCTAACAAGGGATGAGCCTTAACCCTTTGCAGACATTTATAATTTCAGACAAATTCATCTGACGTAATTGCATGCAACACTGTGACAAGTGTATTTTTTTTTTTTTTTTTTTTCACATGATAACCTTCGTCAGACTTCAGACAATCAACCAACCCACAGTTAGTCCGGTCTGTAGGTCAAGATCAATATTTGTATTTTATTTTTTAGTAACATGGTGTTTTTTTTGTTTTTTTTCCCCCCCTATGCCGGGAGATGTGTTCAAGTACAAAGAATTACCTAACGGCATACTAAATCACCCAAAATGTTTAGAAACAAACAAAACATTGACTGTAGTGAAAAACTTCAAGTATGACAAACCAATCAAAATGTATTTCATTAACCCTTTGCAGTCCATTTATTAAGTGCACGTCAGGTCCAATTTATTTTCACACGCGCAGTTAATTTTAGACGCGCTGTTTAAAAGTATTTCTTTCCACAGTCAAACGGGTTTAAAAGGCCCTGCATATCAACAAAGCACTCACTGGGCATCTCCAGCCCCGCCCCACCCTTTCGTTCGCTATAGCTTTCACATATGCTAAGAAATAAATAATAATAATAATAATAGTCGTACATACCGATCAATCATCTCCTCATCACTCGTTTTATCACCAAACTCCTCAATAATGCGATCCAAGTCATTATTTTATTACTGTAACATCTCAAAAAAGCTCTGCAAATGTCCGTGATAGTCTCTGTGCGCTGATACAGTAACAACCAGCTTGTTTCCTTATGACTGCCCCTATGTGATGCCAGGGGCAAGTATAACTATTCATGAGATACTCCTTTTTTCAATTTTTTATCGGCTTGTCTCGCTCCTGTCGCTCCCACTCGGCCATTGAATGGTTTTCTTGGCTTTTTCCAGAGAAAAAACGACTAGAAACCCGTTTTTTGCGTTTTTTTGATGATGTCGGACAGGGTCCGACAATGGACCTGATAGGAATAATTTCAATGTCGGACCAGGTCCGACAATGGACCGCAAAGGGTTAAAGCCCCTAAACAATGGAGCTGAGTTTTTGGACGTAGTACAGTATTTCAGTATCTATGGTTGTAGTGTTTACTCGATTACTGTGTAGACCATGGCAACAAAGCGCAATGCTTTACTGGAGAGGTTTCTAAGTTGTTTTTGCAAGACCCACAACGCTTACTGATCCAAAAGAAATAGAAAACATGTTTATATACGATGCTGATGAAATGCTAGAAGGAGAAGAATATCTCTTGGATTACAAACTTCTTCACACCAACAGTGAAGATTCTGAAGTAGATGAGCCTGTGAACGTTCCAGTTTTGCTTGTTTCGTTTTCATTACATGTTAGTTATGTGAAATAAGCCCTGGTTATAAATATACTAATGTGTATACGGATAGTGTATTGTACAGTTTAGTGTAGGCTAATGTGTTACACTTACAATAATGCACAAGTTAACTTTGCTGCTATTAGTGTTACCCAATTATTATTTTTTTTGTACATTTTATTGGTTCCTTTTTTATTTTGCCATTCATGAATTTGGTCCAATGTAATGGTATATTACTATAATGTAGTATTTTATTTATTTACAGTGCTCCCTTGCTATAAGGCTCTCGGTTATAACGCTCCTGCAGCATGTCCCGCAATTCCCTATACTAGTGATTCATGCAATATCTCTACAGTAAATACAGTACTCGTGTTCAAACTGTAAATAACTTTTCGGTCTAACTTCCGTTTCTGTCTCTCCCTTTTGATACAGTATCTGAACTGAAGAAAAGCTGTGCTGGCACTTTATAACCCACATCTTATTCAGCATTCATTTTATAACTATATAAATATTAGGTCTATTACGTGGTTATCTTTCCTAATGTATTTACTTTTGCTGCGAGAGGAGCTGCAGCTTTCTATGGGAGACGAGATGCTTCAGCCTCACTCTGGCAGCCGAACCTGAGGCGAGCCCATTCCCTCGCCCGACCCGCTCACCTTCTAGCACTTGGTTTGCTTGTCTGTCACTTCGAACTGAACTCACGACTGCCATTTAGCCAGGCTATTTATAGTTTAAAAACTACTAATTTAAAATAATTCACGAGTGTATAGCGTTGATTACATGGTGCTTTTATGTATGGTTAATTCACGGAAAGTTACATTTTCCTTCATTATGTACATTTGAGTGGGAGTTGTTTTATTCTGTATTTCAGTCAGATGTGTGTTGTGTCCTGTGGCGCCCCCCACCTCCTCCCCCGGTTATAACGCTTTTCGTTATAACGCTCATATTGTGTGTTCCCCGAGACCCACGTTCTAGCGAGGGAGCACTGTATATTGAAAACGTGTTGTTTTAAATATTTTATGGACAAAGTGCAGTTTTTAAGCATTGCTGTTCAGACATTATTCATTTTCTACCATATGTATGTACATAAGTATACTGATGATATGTTATGAATTAAAAATATTTAAAGCAATTTAAAAAAAGAAAATTGTGCATGTTTTTTCTACTTTGTTTTTGCTTTCTAGTTGGGTAAATTTAGATTTTACTAAATGTCAGTGTATTTTCAAGTTCTACAGACAGCTTTTCAAAAAGGTATAATACTCTTTGCTGATTTCACAGACCCTGATTAGCACTAGTCTTGGACTGCCCAATGTTAATTTAGGTAAGGTAAACCAAGATTATGGCTAATCTGGGTATGTGAAACCAGCCATCTATGCTTTTAAATGGTTATATACACTAACTCACTTAATAAGCTTAAACCTGCCAGTCACATCTCAAAAAGGTAAAAACGTGCAAATGTCAAGCAATTTTGTGTGAAATCAGGACCATACATGACCCTTTAGGGTCTGAGGTATTTTTGCCTGCTTTTTTTTACTGTTGTGGTGATAACTCTTAATTATAAATGTACATGTCATACATGAAATGAATGTGCACACACTAGGCTTCCATAAAAATAAAAGTGAAAGTCTGAAACTCACCCTGTTCAATACAGATAACAAAAAACACAGAAAGAGATGCTTTTTAGAAAAAAAAGCATTATTTATTGTTTGTAAAAAATATTTTAGCATGGCCAGTTCAAATCTGACAATGTACAATGAAACTTCTGAAAGGTCTGGTTTGGTGGATAATAAAGTAAATTTGGAACAATTGGGTCTTTGTTTAGTAGTTGCTGTCCAATAGTAGAGTGAGCGGAACAGGGCGTGATCACGTTATCCCCTATGAGGATAGTGTGTGCGAATCATGAATGCAGCAACTTTGAAATCGATGTAAGATTATCCCAGTAATCCCCAATTGCAAAATATATTGAATACAACTTTTTGTCCACTTAAGTATGTCATATTTTGTGTTTACAGAGCTCTAAAGTCACTACATATTGCGAAAGACAATGAAACCTGTCGTATAATTAGTACTAGTAATTGCTCAAAATATTATATAAATCTCATAAAATTAATTGTTTACACACGTTAAAAAATGCAGCCGCAATATACAAGACAGCAGTGCATTTCACCTTTTGTTTACATGCCATTTTGTAGTGATGAGGTGCACTCATGGAAATCGGAATACAACGTGAGTCAGTGATGACGGTGGTTCTGGAAAGATTTAATAAACTGATCTGTGCCTCAAGATACTCTCGCAATGACAAGTCGCTTTAGACTGAAATAAACCATTTTAATTTAAATTTGATAATTATTTATATTGGGTTACAAAACAGTACAAGGGCCACCAGGCAGGAAATGTAGTCGATTTTGGTGCGTAAAAAAAGCATTTTTACACATTTTTAAACCTTTTTTTTGTGTATTTTAATTTTAGATGTGTTTAAGTAAAAACTATTGATAATAACCTATTTTGGGTCTTGTTTGTTGAAATCTAAAAATGTTTGATCACACTACCAATAGACTGAGCATTCAATACAGTAAGTCAAAATGAAAAAGGTACTTGCGTGGATTGATTTTAAATTTGTTTCACAGGTGATGCGGTGATCTACTGTCTATTAATGCCTGCTAGAGCTGGAAGCTGATTTGTTTGATGATATTGGATCGTTTTCTAATTTGAAATAATTTTGTTTTTCAGGTTTCAATCACATTTTACCATACTTCTATGTTATTTACTTCACTTGCTTACTGATTCACCGTGAATCTCGTGATGAGCACCAGTGCCTGAAGAAATATGGATCTGCATGGGACGAGTACTGCCGGCAAGTGCGTTACCGCATCTTTCCTGGAGTCTACTGAGAGATCATACATGACAGTAGCAGAACATGTTTCACAATTGCAGCTTATTGTTAAAGCGACATACCAGCTTAATTTGCATTGGCTCTTTTTACCAGGAAGTTTTAATAAGTAGAAGTTTTGTGAGAATATTTAATGGAGAAAAATGTAATTTGAATGCCTTAAACGCTGTTGAAATTTCTATTTCTATTGTGCAAAACCAATTTCTTTAGTACTGATTTATCATTTAGAAAAATCTAAAATCTACTTGTGGCTTTAAAATGCTTTAAGTGCAGTGCATCAATAAGACTTCCGTCCAGCTTTATTATATAAATACTTAAATAAAAGCAGCTACAGAAAAAAAAAAAATATTTACAGATTTGTATAGTTATGTATAATATACAAATTAAAAAAAAAAAAAAATCCAGTTTTTAAAATGCAAAAAGTCAGAATAAAATTATAATTGGAAAGCTTTTAGTACATATTTGCTGTTTTGGTTGGTTGGTTTGAAGACCTGTAAATCTACTTATTGGTATATTGTATTTTTTTAGGCATTTAAATACTGGTACTTTGAATCTCTACTTTTGTACAGTGATTTTAATATAATGCTTAACTACACCCTCATGACCAGGACATTGGAAGAATAATATTTTAAAATTTTAGTATCTATAAACTTTTTTTCTACTTTTTTTTTATTATTATTATTATTTTTTAATTTAAATTTTCAGTGTTTGTTTATAATATTTCTCTTGCAACTTAGAAATTGTGCAACAACTTGAAGGAGTATATATTGAATTTGAACTAAATGCACTGTAAAAAAAAAACAAAAAAAAAACAAAAAAAAAAACCCACATTATCCAAAGTTTTAGCAATTTGGCTTCGCTACCTCATGTTTACTGTAGCTTAAGAAATGTTACTTTATTTCATATTGTTTCTGATTTAAAAGGAAGCAACAGATCATACATCTTAATCGATAATGTGCACAATCAAATAGCTTGGGCTTTAAATTTGCCCTAGACAGATTGGTTTAAAATGTTTCTAAATTGCACATACATTCTGCATTAGATGTCCAGCCAACACTTCTTAGTACTGCTGGACTAGGTCCCATGGTAGTATTAATTCAGTTACAATTACACAAGTTAATGACAAATAATAACACTTAGTTTTGTTTTGTAATGTTTTACCAGGAAAGCTTTAACTGCAAATATAGCTAAGACTTCTAATTTTACAATTTATTTTCTTAAATTGTCAATGTAAATTGCTGTGTGGTTTCTTTCATAGTTTATGCAATGTCCATTGCATATGCTTGAAGTTTTAAACTGTTTTAGTTCCAAGTCGTAAGTACTAATATTGTGTAAGGAAATTGCTGTTGTGACTTCACTGTATTATGTACTATAATAATTATACAGTTAAAACCTAGCTGAAACCATTTATTATTTAAATCACTCTATAGATTAACATTTTTTGTGTTGCAGTAACTAGCTATATACAGTGTGTTTGTGACAGAAGAAATGCAAATAGCATAGCTTGTATTAATCATGAAACTCTTATTGTATTTTTAATTAGGTTTCTGGAATAGATAAGTACATATTCTAAAGTAGGCGTGTTTTCTTATTTTCAAACAGAAGGTGAATGTAAGTCTTTAGCGTGATGTACCACTGTAGCCAGTTTGCAATTGCATTTGAAACTACCAGTTTCTGTCTGCTTAAACCAGTGTAATACAATGTCACATATTTGAATTACTAGACTTCTGAGTGGACAAAGTGATTTTGCCACAAGCTGAAAAAGCTTTTTATTGTGTGTGTGTGAAATTCTGCATTTTTTATATTTTTGGTTGAAATAAAAGTTTACAGTAAAATTAGTTTCTCTGTGTACAATTCACAATTCTTATAATTCTTGAATATTATCGGTTGTAAATTTTCCACCCTGAGGAATTTTCATTTTGCAAATGGGATTCAAGCCTTGCAGACTTTATTCATTCAACTGGCATAGTAGTGCCACCCCACTTGTGATCCAGTGACTGGGTGGTACCCTTGTTGGCAGACTGACTGCCGTAATAAAATGAGTGGATAGTGTTTCAGCCCTTTGGGTTGTCCGGTAAAGTGGGCATTCGTAATACATGTCTTCCTTAGCTGTCTTTTTTTTTATTTTCCTCTGAAGATTCCTCTTCACTTATCTGGATATGGGGGACAAAATAAAGACTAACTCAGACCTTATATTGAAAATTGCTTTTCCAAAAAAACCAAACAAATAAACTATAGGTGATGAAAGACAAATGCATTTCAAGTATTAATTAGCCATGGATATGCAACATGAATGGTAAGCCCTATTTTTTTTTTTTTTTAAATTATAAAATAGTTGCCATGTTAAACAACTCTCTTATCCCTCACTCCTTCCTTCTATCGGCTTTAAGAACCACAAAATGCATTCACTCTGCACAACCTTGTCGGACATAACACATTGGTTAGATATGTTTAAGTTTGAATTATTCATTAGAAAAGCGTACTACAAAACTCAAAAACCTTGTACTTTCTGGAGAAAATGACGTTCAAGTCAGTCAAAAAAAGAAACTACACAAGCCTAAATGAAAATAATCCAGTTAAGATACATTTCAAGACAAGCATCAAAACTGTTGGGAATCTGTCAGGCTGTAATTTCATGCATAAAATGGCATTCTTTTGTATACAGTACAGTACAGTAAGTAAACCATTGATCTGTTTGCATGATCTGTAAAGCAGCTGCTAAAAAAAAAAAAAAAAAAAAAAAAAATCAAATGTTTTAATAAATGAAACTCCCAATAAGTATATTTTGCAGACTGTCCCTTTTCGATTTAATCAACAGTACCATACATTTTCTGTTAATGCCTGTATGAATGTACAGTATAATTAAGTCTTTTAGAACTAAATGGCTATTTGCTATTTTTAGAAAATTATTTTTTTATTAAAAACCTTGCTTTTGAAACCAATCACATCTTCACAAAATCCTAATTTTTAAGTTCATTTACTGTAGCAGAAGACCAGTATGTGTTATTTTGCAGTCAATAATGTGTAATTCTCTACCAAGCCACTTTCCTGTGTATGAAGTAGTTGGGGGGGGGGGGGGGGGTATAGATAGGGAGTCTCAGAAGTAACTCTGGTAAAGTTTAGAATAAAGGATGGAGGAAAACTAACCTTTTAACTAACAATTTTTGGAAATCCATCTTTTGAAGGTACAGTATAAAATAAAGTTGTACAAATCAAATTGCCAAATTTAGAGTTAAGTAAGCTTATGTGGATATAATTTAACCCCTTCTCTCCTGGCTTACATCAAAATTACTTTATACTCCTTTTCAGGTACCCCTAGCAAACTATATATATATATATATATATATATAGTCAGAATGAAGATTCTATTGGTGCCAAGTTTTTGTGGTTTATTTGGACATGGGACCAAAATATACAGCTGTTATTGTAAACAAAATGCAACTTTTTCATAAAATGTATTATACCTGCACCACATTTAGTCCCTAAAATGCTAATGTTTGGTGTAAGAATGTAGAAACTTTTAAGATGCTGGATGTGCCTGTACCGCTGTGGAAATCTTTTCATTGGTTTTGGGGGGTTTACATGCTCTAGACGGATACCAGGCCACTTTTAATTTGCCACTTTGAAAAACACAGCCTGTGGTCTGTTGTACCCACCCTGGTTTCAAATGGCCACTACTCCACAAAGAATAAGATAAGTATATATTTTCTGAAACTGCACAAGATAAGGATTTTATAAATCGGTAACATGACCTTGTGCGTCAGTGGGGTGTTACCCATAATCCTTCTGCATTTTGAGGTAATGTCACTGCATATCATAAAAGTCACTTTTTTCCCTTATATTTGGACCTGTGAATCTAACAGCTGTTATTCCACTGTTAAAAAGACAGTGTTTCTGGATTGCCCTGAATTCAGAAATACCAAATATGTGCACCTTTCTATAGTTTGTCAGGCATTTATAGGTCCTAAACTGAGACTAGGTCACTTTGAACTTTCCCCTTCCAGGTAATATAGCTGCATGATAACAAGTGACTTTTAGTACCTTTTGTTACATTTGTTACTGGTCATGGTGGTTTGTTCTGGGGTTTAGTCATTCTAGTACTCATATACCGTGTGCTACCTTTCAAAACATTCCTCCAAAGAGTCCTGGCTGAGAGGGACAGTGTGGACAGCAGTACCGTGTCTCCCTCCGCATGCCGTTGCAGGAACATACACTGCACTTTTTTTGTGGCCTTGCTTTACTCTCAGATGGTGGCAGCGTCCGTATAAAATGACGTTCAGTAAGTCTAGCCACTGCCTCTAATCTTACTGTTTCTGGCATTTCTTGGCTGGCAAATATGAGGCTGGAGATGACCCGAGTCTGAAAGGCAAGAAAAGTAAGCTTGTTTTCTGGAGCCATACAGTACACAACATGGCTGTTGTATAATGAAATCTGGACCATGTACATGGCGAGTTTTTTTATACCATACCATGGCATTGTACGGCTCCAGCATTTGGTCCCACTTCTTTAAACCTCCCATGTGTCTACTGTAGTCCAGCACACACTCAGTCTTGTCAAATTCAGGATGGTCCCGCGGGAGAGCATTAGAATTGTCATTATAGTGTAAAAATTTTAAGATGAATTGGAACCTGTCCCGGCTCATGGTGGCAGGGGCAAGCGTGAACAGGGTCAGTGGACCAATATAAATCAATTCTAGGTTTATTCACCAGTCCCATCAGAAGGGATAAACCCCAGTACTTTTTCATTTCAATTAGGTTAGTGGGGACCCATTTGCGCACCGTAGAATATCGCCCCAGGTTGTCCCCATATTGTGCCATGTATTGCTGGGCATACAAATTGGTCTGAATAACCAAATACTCAAAGTCATCAGTGATGAAAAACTGGAAGAAGTCAATTGGGGTCAATCCAGTTGTGTTCACCCTGGTACCTGGTGTGCCAGAAAAAGGTGGAATTTGAGGCTGGATGTTGTTAGGGGGGGTCCAATCGTAGAGTGGCTGAAATCCACCACCCCTTGGTCCAGGACCTACTGTACCCTGTTCTGGTAGGGGCTCAGGCTCAATGTCCATTGGCTCCTCTTCCTCACTACTGCTGGATTTCTCACTGGAGGAAGAGTCACTCGGTACATATTCACTACCAGAGTCATCAGGCACAAAATCACCCTCTGAGTTTGAGTCTGACTCCATTTGGAGGTCAGCAGCAGCCTCTGCACTGAGCCGCTTTCTTGCCATTTTACTGAGTAAAACTTCAAAATTAACAATAAAATAATAAAAACACAAATAAATTTCAGGCCAATTTATCCCAATTTCAATATAATTATTATATATATATTTTTTAAATTAAGCAAATGAAAACCAATTCAAATTGTTGGGAAAGGAGAAAAAAGTGGGATCTGTACAGTATTTATTGAAAAACTCTGCATTTCTCACAAAGCATGAAACGCGGGAGTGCAGAAATAAAGGAGATATATTATATTATACCTAAAAGCCCCGGGAGCAGTCACATTGACGGCCACACAAAAAAAAAATTGTATTTTGATTATACAGAACGGTATTCTACTTTATTATTTTTATTTACCAGTCCACAATGTGTTTAGCTTTAATCAGATTAGTCTCTACTCTCTGCCTGAGTGAATGATTGACAGTCTGTTGTTTTCAATCAACCTTTTGAAGGCTGACGCCTGCTTGCCAGCTGCGCTGCTTTCGTCGGTCAATTAGCATCGGGACTAGTGAAAATAAATACCAGAGACTGTGGAGTTTTACAACGCAACAAAATATGGAGTTGATGTTTTGGATCAGGTGGCTCCCGACGGTGGTCTGTTCAGGTGTTTTACAATGTATTGGACGTAGCAGCCATCAACTTCTGGGTACTTTACAAAGAATGCAAGGAGAAGAATTTACCAAGGAGAGAATTGAGAGGAAAGGTAGTTCCTCGTACAAGTTAGAAAAACTTGTTTGAAACTATCGAGAGTATACAGCTCCAAGAGTTTTGCTGTTTTCTCCATGTTGCAGAGGCAAAACTAAATCACTTAGAATTACCATCTGTACCAGTATCAAAAGTCTGAAACTTTCTTACACCAAATTTGAAAAAAAAACGTACATACCTCTTATACACAATGAGATATAAGTCGTCAAACTAAGGTAAAATTGTTATTCTCCTTCTTCCTCTTCCGTTTACTTTTTTAAGAGTGTGTAGTGACTATTCAAACAGAAAAGCTAAATAACTGGACATCTACCAATCATGTGATTCCACATGTTGGTCAACGTCAAAATAAACCAGGGATCGCAAGCAGTTTGATATCCACAACATTTATATGAAACAATTTATTTATGTTTTAAAATAGCACATATCGCAGGAAAAAAAAAAATACCGTGGTTTGAACTTGCTTGAAGCTTTTTGCTGAAAACCTGAAGGTTCTGCTCGATTCTAGAAATGCTCTATTTCCTGTTTGAAAATATCTAGTTTTCTGTTTGGTAGATTATTATTATTTGTTTATTTAGCAGACGCCTTTATCCAAGGCGACTTACAGAGACTAGGGTGTGTGAACTATGCATCAGCTGCAGAGTCACTTACAATTACATCTCACCCGAAAGACGGAGCACAAGGAGGTTAAGTGACTTGCTCAGGGTCACACAATGAGTCAGTGGCTGAGGTGGGATTTGAACCGGAGACCTCCTGGTTAGAAGCCCATTTCTTTAACCACTGGACCACACAGCCTCCTAGATACCATAGAATGGAACTGTACACAAGAGTGGCATGTAGCTTCCGTGTCAAAATCTCATCTGATAAATTGTAGTTCTTTGTTTAATTAAAAATAAATAAATGAATAATTTATTAGGTAGAAATAAATACATTATTTAAAAAATGCATAGAGGAATAAATATATTTATAAATAAATATGTTTAAATAAATAAATGTAGAAATTAATGTTTATATTATAAATGTATAAATAAATTAATAAATAGCAAGCCAGAAAAATATGTCATATTAATTGATTTGGCTGATGCTTTTATCCAGAGCAATTGACATTTGTATACCTATATACAAAAAGTATGTTTCATGTAAAAAAATAATAATAAAAAAAAAAATTGTTATACAACGAGACATTAGTGCTTCTTCACTTACAGCACTGTGCTCTTGACTGGAAGGTTGCGAGTTCCATCCCAGGTACGGGACACACTGCTGCTTTACCTAGATTGGTCCAGTAAAAAACCCAACTGTATAAATGAGTAATTGTATGTAAATAAAATAATGTCACAGTTGTAAATTGGCCTGGATTAAGGATGTCTGCTAAGAAATAAAACAATAATTTTTCAGGCCTGGTTGGTACTTGGATGGGAGACTGCTTCGCAATACCAGGTACTTTAAACATTTCTTTGGAGTTTACTCAGTGGTGTAGTCGAGGGTATTTACAGGTAAACGGCGTTTACCCACTTTGAATCTGGGCAATATATCGTTTACCAACTTCTCATATAAGAGATACAGAGTTTACTCACTTCTACTCTCCTGTGATGTGCAAATCCTGTGTTAAAGACATTATGTTTTATACGGTGAGCGCCTGTGTTGTGTTCAGAGAATGTGAGCGGAGTGAAGCGGTGACGATTCTGCTCACCGCTCATAATAATATCCTCCGCTCCGCTCTGCTCTGCGCTTTCTTTGCTCTGCTCGGCTCTTTCTTTCATTCCGCTCCACTCCCCCACTCCAGACAAAATGGTATTCAAAAATATATACATAAGCAGCAGCTGTTTTTCCCCCATCGTCTTGCTGATTGCAGATGAAAAGATGTACTGTACATTCAGAAAGGAGCAGTGTGGAGTAGTGGTTAGGGCTCTGGACTCTTGACCGGCGGGTTGTGGGTTCAATCCCCAGTGGGGACACTGCTGCTGTACCCTTGAGCAAGGTACTTTACCTAGATTGCTCCAGTAAAAACCCAACTGTATAAATGAGTAATTGTATGTAAAAATAATGTGATATCTTGTAACAATTGTAAGTTGCCCTGGATAAGGGCGTCTGCTGAGAAATAAATTAAAATAATTTAATTGTCCTTATTAATCGCATACCTTGACTCAAGTAAATCCCCACCTATGACCAGCAAAGAAAAACGTTGACATAAAGTGCTCAGAGAAGTTATCTAATTGAATTAGAAGACGCTTAATCATTATTATTGTTTGATACTGAAAAAATGTATACATTACAAACTTTGCATATGATTCGTATCAAATTAGCTTTAGACAGGGCATATTTGTATCCGAATATCTCATAGGGTGCTCAAAGCAACGAACACATATGAGTGAGTCGACGGGGCTGGCGGACCACCCTGTACTAGTGTATGAACTATCCTTAAGAGTGCAGAAAATATAAACCATGTTCACAGCGCTGTATGGTGCATAACCATGGAACTGTATAAGAACAATAACCGCAGACAGATGGACACACACACACACACACATGGATGACGTTTCTCACATTTTTATATGGCACAAATGCAGCTCCATTGCTGGAATATATATATATATATATATATATATATATATATATATATATATATATATATATATATATATATTAAGAGTTTAGATGCAAAACGCGATATACCAAGACCAAAACTGAGCTAAAAGCAGAATCATTCATCTCACAGTGCCTACTTTCTGATGTTCATGTCCTTTGTCCTCAAAACACGATATACACCGCTTTAAATACAACTCAGATGATCGTTTCTTTCTATAACGTGCTGTACGCCAGGCTTCTAATTTAGCAAAATCCGACATATCCACTGAGCCAATCGGCGTGCAGTATCGCAGTCGTGTGACCCTATTGGCAGCGCCCAGGAGGTATAGTAGAGTATTTAATCTTGCAAATTGTGATTTTATGATTAAATGATGAATAATTTAAAAAAAAATGCAACAAAGTCAATTTTCTAACGGGGTGTAGCAATGGTGATTAAGCATTCACAAATAATGCTTCGAAAACTGTCACTTGATTGGAACTGTGAAACCTCCCTTCATCTCCCTTGCAATGCCAACCCCACTTGGTGTTTTACGTTTGTGTTCTCCCTCTGCGCGGGATGCGAAGTTTATCGTTTTAATTTACTGAAATGCGTTGCATCTTTAGAAAGTGTAAAGATTTATACTAGGTTACGAACCTGACTAAAGATGTCATTAGCAAAGGGGGCCGGTTGTACTAACAAGGTCAAACAATAGGTCACGTTTGTTTTGCTCTCATTAGTATTTATAGTAGATACATCATATATATCAATCATAATTAATAAAGTGCCACATCAATCACATTGAATAGAAAAGAAAAATAAAAGCTTTTTTTAAAAAAAACATAAAAGTGCCCAATTGTGGTTTGAAACTGGAAAATGAGTGGTTACCAGGCATGATGGAAAATACTGTAAAGTGACTGCATCTGTATTTGTCACCTCTTTTGTCCAAAATCCAAGGTCGAACATGTATTTAAGAAAAATAAAACCATGCTCAGTTCTTCTCAGTGCTGTAAAGGAGTGGGCCGGAAAACGTCCGTTCAAGGAACTACACCACTCTGCTCCCCCGCTCCATATACAATTGGCTCGCTCTGCTACGCTCACACTCTGAGTGTTCCTGCATGTGGGAATGACAGCTGAGACCTCAGTAAGAACTGTGGTGCAGCAGGGGGGCATGGTCACTGGACAGCGTGTTCTTTGTGTGTGCGCATGTGTGTGTGTCTTCTTGCTGTGGGTGCTACTGGAAAATGGGTGCATGCAAATGATGCACTCGTTGAAGTCAAAACATGGCCAAGAAAGGCAAAGGACATGGATATGGCCTTTTATGAAGAGATTGCATGCTTTACAAATGCCTTACATTGGCCTAAGTTCATAACACCTCTATAACAAGGAGAATAATGTTTTTTCAGCATTAAAATGTGTTAGTATACTACCTTTTAGCACTGACATGCATATGTACCTTTTTAACCATTCATAACATTGTAGTTTTGTACCTACTTAAATATCAATATATTAATACCTACCAAAATAGACATATTGTTTTCACCACTCATGGATGTACATTTGCAACTAAAAGAATACAATGTTTACACTTTCAATACTGTCCAAAAGTCCCTTCTACCATTATTCTACTTTCAAATCTTTTCTCATTTATCTTATATTACTCTACTTATTACTCTCTTGTCTTGTCTGTCTGTCGATTTACCATACACATTCTCCAATATCTTTCCCTCGTTTTATTCATTATTTGATGAAGTAAAAAAAGTGACATAACAAAAATATTGTCAATGTAAAAAAACAAATAAAAAAAACGCAACAGTTTAAAGTGGTGATATCAAACACAAAAGCCCAAGTTAGGAGAAGCAATTGGGGCAACCTTGTCAAGCATCAAGCAAATAGGCACAATTGGAAAGGTGCTGGGGCCCAAACATTCACACAATTGTTGCTTGGCTTCTATTGTGCCTATTTGCTTGATGCTTGACAAGGTTGCCCCAATTGCTTCTCCTAACAGGCTTTTGTATTTGATATCACCACTTTAAATGGCTGTTGCGTTTTTCTAACTTGTTTTTTTACATTGACAATGTTTTTGTTATAGATATATTTTTCACAGTTTGGAAGGCTAGGAACTTCGCAAGCATAGGAACTTTGCAAGAAGCATTTGGAACAGAGGGAGACTGCCAAGCAGTACCCACAGCTGAAGCTGACAACCCGCTGAGAGCCTAAGAGACGCCAATGCCAGGTTGGCAAGTGCAATAAAATAAAACTTCAGACAGCTGTTCCTGTGCAGAAAGGCTTACATGGAGAAAAGCATTATCAGTGTTGATTGTGAACAGCCTTAGTCTCAAGGTAAAGGAATACCCTTTATAAAATAAATTAGACTTTTTTTATAACTTCTTGTGCTGTGCGCTTCTGTAAAATGTTTTTTTCTAAGTTTATTTATCTATGTTGTTCAATTGTTTTTGCTCATCTGATAATAAACCGATTGCGGTTGAAAAGTTAAAAATGGATTGCGATCGTTTCAGTTGTATAAATAGGTATGTTGTAAACCATTGTCTGTTCAGATGTTTATTCATTTACATTTTCTTGTTTTGATTTGTAAAATAAATGTTCATATATATATATATATATATATATATATATATATATATATATATATATATATATATATATATATATACACTGTATATATATATACACTGTATATATATATATATATATATATATATATATATATATATATATATATACATACAGTGCCTTGCATAAGTATTCACCCCCATTGGACTTTTCCACATTTTGTAGTGTTCCAACCTGGAATTAAAATGGATTTAATTGGGATTTTTACCATTTGATTTACACAACATACTTAACACTTTGAAGGTGCAAACTATTTTTTATTGTGACACAAAAGTTAATTAAACAAAAAAAAGACATTTGATGGTTGCATAAGTATTCACCCCCCTGAGTCAATACTTGGTAGAAGCACCTTTGGCAGAGTCTTTTTGGGTAAGTGTCTACCAGCTTTGCACATCTGGATCCTGAAGTCTTGCCACAGATTCTCAATCGGATTGAGGTCTGGGCTTTGACTGGGCCATTCTAAGACATTCAGGTTCTTGTTTTTAAACCACTCCAGTGTAGCTTTGGCTGTGTGTTTAGGGTCATTGTCCTGCTGGAAGGTGAACCTCCGCCCCAGTCCCAGGTCTCTTGCAGACTGAAACAGGTTTTCCTCTAGAATTTCCCTGTATTTGGCTCCATCCATCTTGCCCTCAATCCTGACCAGTTTCCCAGTCCCTGCCGATGAAAAGCATCCCCATAACATGATGCTGCCACCACCATGCTTCACCGTGGGGATGGTGTCCTCAGGGTGATGACCAGTGTTGGCTTTTTCAGCAATGGCTTTCTTTTTGCCACTCTTCCATAAAGCCAAGCTTTGTGGAGCGTCCGGGTTATAGTTGTCCCATGGACGGTTTCTCCGATCTCAGCTGTGGATCTCTCCAGCTCCTTGAGAGCTGCCATTGGCCTCTTGGTTGCTTCTCTGACTAATGCCCTCCTTACCTGGTCACTGAGTTTTGGTGGACGGCCTTCTCTAGGCAGAGTCGCGGTTGTGCCATATTCTTTCCATTTTTTAATAATGGATTTAACGGTGCTCCGGGGGATGTTCAAAGTTTGGGATATTTTTTTATAACCCAATCCTGATTGATGCTTCTACAGAACTTTATCCCAGACTTGTTTTGATAGCTCCTTGGTCTTCATGATGCTGTTTGCTTAGATATGCACTAACAACCTCTGGGGCCTTCCAGAAACAGATGTATTTAATCTGAGATCACGTGACCCTTGCACACAGGTGGACTCCATTCAACTAATTATGTGACTTCTGAAGGCAATTGGTTGCACCAGAGCTTATTTAGGGGTGTCACAGCAAAGGGGGTGAATACTTATGCAATCAAGACTTTGTTTTTGTTAAATTTGTTAGTGCCGGATAAACCGACGGCGAAGTCTTTTGCTGAGTTAACGGGAACTTTAGCAGCACATCACAAGCCCAAACCGCTTGTGATTGCAGAGCATTTTCGATTTCAGAAGAGAAATCAAAAAGAAGGAGAATCGGTCTCTGATTATGTAGTAGCTTTGAAACAGCTTTCTACATATTGTGAGTTCGGGACTTTTCTAGAAGATGCGTTGCGAGACAGATTTGTTAGTGGTTTAAGAGTAGAAGCAATACAAAGGAAGTTATTGTCGGAAAGGACTTTGACTTTTAAAACTGCTTGCGACATCGCGTTTTCAATGGAGTTGGCTTCTAAAAATACAATTGAACTTTCGGGAAGAACAAAAGAAGATCCGGCCATGGTGAATAGCCTAACATTGGGAAAGCCTGCGAATGCAAAACGAGTAACTTTGAAGAGAAACAGACGGAAAATGCAGTTAGAAGAAACATGCAGACAGATAACCAGAGGAAAGGTAGAGGAAATCAACAGTGCTACAGATGTGGAGGGCGACATTCCGCACAATTTAAATTGGAACATTGCCATTACTGCTTGAAAGTAGGACACATAGCAAGAATGTGCCGGAGTAGAAAATGATCACTACAGACACAGTATGTGGGAACTGAAACAAATAAAAAACAAATAAAGATGAAATGTTCGAAGTTTTCACAGTTTACACTGCTTCAGATGGGGAAAAAAGGCATTATGGTTAAGATGTACCTGGATAACAAAAATGTGGATATGCAGTTAGACACAGGCGCAGCTGTATCCATTGTTTCAGAAACTCTGTATCGGAAAACCCTGTCGCATTTACCTCTGGGAAAAGCCAACATGAGACTGATAACTTACTCTGGAGAGAAGATTCCACTGCTTGGACAGGTGAGAGTTCTGGTTAAATATGATCAGAGTGCTACCCTACCCTTAGTAATTGTAAAAGGGGACAGACCTGCTTTGTTAGGTAGGAATTGGCTAAGAAACATTTGCTTAAACTGGGGTAGCATTTTTTCTGTGGAACGTGCTGAGGTGTCAGGTGACAAAGCAGTAGCAAAAGTAATAGAAAAGCACCAAAAAGTGTTTCAAGAAGGGCCCGGCACCATTAAGAATTTCAAAGTGAAGATTTGTACTCGTCCAGACGCTAAACCAATCTTTCATAAAGCCAGACCAGTTCCATATGCGCTGAGAGAAGCTGTAGAGAAGGAGTTGGCGAGACTAGAAAGCACCATTGGCATCATTTCCAAGGTAGACAAAAGTGATTGGGCTGCACCAATTGTCATCGTACCAAAATCAGATAAATCCATTCGCATTTGTGGTGATTATAAAGTCACCATCAATCAGAGTGTGGAAGAAGAAACATATCCATTACCAAACACGCAGGATTTGTTTGCCACTCTTGCTGGAGGGACTTTGTTTAGTAAACTGGATCTTTCACATGCGTACCAGCAGCTCCAGCTGGATCCAGATTCAGAGAAATATCTGACAGTAAACACACACCGTGGGCTGTACAGATATCACCGGCTTTCTTACGGTGTTTCCAGCGCACCTTCAATCTTTCAAGCTGTTATGGATCAGATTCTGCAAGGCTTAGACCATGTTGTTTGTTTCCTCGATGACATTCTTGTCACTGCAAGTTCCAAAGAAGAGCATCTGAAGACTTTAGATGAAGTGCTAGGACGACTGGAGCAATATTGTGTGCGAGTAAAGCTGTCTAAATGTAAATTCATGCAAGAGAGTGTCGAGTACTTAGGACATCTGATCGATGCTGAAGGTTTGCATCCAACATCAGAAAAAGTGAAAGCAATCACAGAGGCACCAAAGCCTAACAACCTGACGGAACTACGTTCATTTCTGGGTCTCTTGAACTATTATGAAAGATTTTTAGCAAACCTGTCAACCACACTGCGTCCGTTACATGAGTTGTTACGGCGGGATGTACCATGGAGATGGACACCTGAATGTGACATAGCTTTTAAAAAAGGGAAACAGTAGCTACTGAACAGTAAGGTCCTGGTTCATTATGATACAGGGAAACCTTTGAGATTTGCGTGTGATGCTTCACCATATGGAGTGGGAGCGGTTATATCACACATTATGGAAAATGGAGAAGAAAGGCCGATCGCCTTTGCCTCAAGAACGCTGACTGATGCAGAAAAGAAATATGCACAGGTGGAGAAGGAAGCGCTTGCCATCATTTATGGAGTAAAGAAATTCCATAAATACCTTTTACGGACGTAAATTCAACTTGCTTACTGATCACAAACCACTTCTGACAATATTGGGATCAAAATCATCAATTCCCACATTGGCAGCTTTAAGAATGCAACGTTGGGCTTTGATTTTGTTAGCATACACCTATGACATTGAATATAGTCTGCAGACCATGCCAGTGCAGATGCACTCTCCAGATTGCCAGGGCAAGACACTGCAAACACAGTGGAAGAAGGTAATGTCTTCTATTTTTCCTATGTTGAGGAGTTACCAGTAGATGCTAAACACATTGCAGAGGCCACAAGAAAAGATCCACTACTGTCTAAAGTGTGGGATTATACAATGAACGGCTGGCCAAATGTTGTGGCGGATGAAGCTATACGCCCATATGTCACAAGGAGAAATGAGCTCTCAGCAGAGCAAGGCAGTATACTGTGGGGAATGCGAGTTGTTATACCACCTGTATACAGAGAGGGATTACTAAACGACCTGCATGAAGAACACCCAGGTATTTGTCATATGAAGGCTTTGGCTAGGTCTTATCTGTGGTGGCCAGGTTTGGATGCGGATATAGAACGGACGGTACAGAGCTGTAGAACCTGTATGGCGGTACGCAAGATGCCAGCTGTTGCTCCTTTGCACCCGTGGAAATGGCCTACCAGAGTATGGCAGAGGATACATATTGACTTTGCAGAGAAGGACAAGGAGCATGTCTTGGTGGTGATTGATAGTCATTCTAAGTGGCTGGAAGTTTTCCACATGTCAACAACCACAGCAACCAGGACCATTGAAGTGCTACGGGGAGTGTTTGCTTCTTATGGTTTACCTGAAGAAGTAGTTTCAGACAACGGACCACAGTTTATCTCATCTGAATTTGAAAAATTTCTAAAGTGGAATGGAATTAAACAGACTCTAGTGCCTGCTTACCACCCTGCATCAAACGGGGCTGCAGAGAGGTCAGTTCAAACACTGAAACAAGCTCTTTTGAAGCAAGTGATCAATGTGGATCAAGGTAGGACATCAGTTCCGTTACACCATCGCTTGGCGAACTTCCTGCTGATGTACCGGAGCACACCACACACTGTGACGGGACGCTCGCCTGCAGAATTGTTTTTAAAGTGTCAGCTCAGAACGCGCTTCACCCTGCTTAAACCACATCTCGCTACGACTGTGGAAAACAAACAGGAGTTACAGAAATTACATCATGACAAAGGCACGTTGTCACTGAGAGAGCTTACACCTCAACAACAAGTACTGGTTCGAAATTTCCGAGGGGGAAGAGAAAAATGGAAATGGTGCAACAGTCATTAAACGCATGGGTCCAGTGACATACTTAATTCAAGAGGGACTGAGGAGACGTACAGTCCACATCGATCACCTACTAGTTAAAAGGGAGAACGTGTTTGATAAACCTACAAAAGGCACTTGAGCAACAAACTGAACTGCCGTTGTCCAGGGAGTTTTCACTGCCTGAAGTAGTCAGTCAGTTACCAGCCACGCCAGCTGTTTCAACACCAGAGGGGGAGGAACCAAAACATGCAATTGAGACTGTTGAACCCGAAGAAATTCCTAGAAGAACTCCTTCAACTTCTGAAGTAGCTGTGAGGGGAACCCCTGTTCGCAGATGGCCAGGGAGAGATAGGAGTGCACCAAAGAGACTGAATTTGTAGTATTTAGGCACTCCTATTCTTAACAAGTTCCATCAAGAAAGGGGCACAATAATCCCTGGGCTTGTTGTAAGGCAGAGTAGTCTACCTCTACCTTACTAGATTTAAATTGGCAATTTAGGAAAAAATAATTATTAAACTGCTGTGTTAAGGGTTAAAAGTCTAAGGGGAGGAGTGTAATGTATTGGGTATACATTATAATTGAATGGTGTTAGGCTGTAATGGTTAGATACTGACATCTAGTGGTTACTAGATGTAAGTTAGATACAAGGGTTACTAGCCTGGGGTTCCGGATGTTGTATTCATTTGGCGATCACCGGTAAATAAACTACGTTGTGTTATGCAATCCCGTGTCGAGTAAATCCTTTAAGGTATTATCAAGGATACTACATGTTTAAACATTTCACAATGCCCTGTGCCACCGATGAGTAATTCACAGAGTGCAGATTAACTGTATCGGCTAATATTACTTTCAGTTTGGTGAAATAGTCCTTGGAGAACAAACAAAATGTGCAAAACATACTGATGTTTTGCATGTATAGACTCGTCAGTAACTACAGATACACTGTCAGACGTCTTTACCAGTTGTACAATTTTCATCTTGTGCAACTCAGCAATTTGGGGTAGATATTCCCTTCTCAGTTGACCTGCTGTAGTTATTATTATTATTATTTGTTTATTTAGCAGACGCCTTTATCCAAGGCGACTTACAGAGACTAGGGTGTGTGAACTATGCATCCGCTGCAGAGTCACTTACAATTACGTCTCACCCGAAAGACGGAGCACAAGGAGGTTAAGTGACTTGCTCAGGGTCACACAATGAGTCAGTGGCTGAGGTGAGATTTGAACCGGGGACCTCCTGCTTACAAGCCCCTTTCTTTAACCACTGGACCACACAGCCTCTGTAGTAATCGCTCCTGCATTTATTACATGTTTGTTCAGAAACGCACGTAGTTTGGGATTATCAATTTTTCCAGGGAATATTAGCACAAAAATGCCCCGGTCAAATCAAAAATAACATCTCGTTGGCGTTCATAATTTTCGTTCCCCTTATGTTTTTTTACATAAAGCAATCACAGAGGCACCAAAGCCTAACAACCTGACGGAACTACGTTCATTTCTGGGTCTCTTGAACTATTATGAAAGATTTTTAGCAAACCTGTCAACCACACTGCGTCCGTTACATGAGTTGTTACGGCGGGATGTACCATGGAGATGGACACCTGAATGTGACATAGCTTTTAAAAAAGGGAAACAGTAGCTACTGAACAGTAAGGTCCTGGTTCATTATGATACAGGGAAACCTTTGAGATTTGCGTGTGATGCTTCACCATATGGAGTGGGAGCGGTTATATCACACATTATGGAAAATGGAGAAGAAAGGCCGATCGCCTTTGCCTCAAGAACGCTGACTGATGCAGAAAAGAAATATGCACAGGTGGAGAAGGAAGCGCTTGCCATCATTTATGGAGTAAAGAAATTCCATAAATACCTTTACGGACGTAAATTCAACTTGCTTACTGATCACAAACCACTTCTGACAATATTGGGATCAAAATCATCAATTCCCACATTGGCAGCTTTAAGAATGCAACGTTGGGCTTTGATTTTGTTAGCATACACCTATGACATTGAATATAGTCTGCAGACCATGCCAGTGCAGATGCACTCTCCAGATTGCCAGGGCAAGACACTGCAAACACAGTGGAAGAAGGTAATGTCTTCTATTTTTCCTATGTTGAGGAGTTACCAGTAGATGCTAAACACATTGCAGAGGCCACAAGAAAAGATCCACTACTGTCTAAAGTGTGGGATTATACAATGAACGGCTGGCCAAATGTTGTGGCGGATGAAGCTATACGCCCATATGTCACAAGGAGAAATGAGCTCTCAGCAGAGCAAGGCAGTATACTGTGGGGAATGCGAGTTGTTATACCACCTGTATACAGAGAGGGATTACTAAACGACCTGCATGAAGAACACCCAGGTATTTGTCATATGAAGGCTTTGGCTAGGTCTTATCTGTGGTGGCCAGGTTTGGATGCGGATATAGAACGGACGGTACAGAGCTGTAGAACCTGTATGGCGGTACGCAAGATGCCAGCTGTTGCTCCTTTGCACCCGTGGAAATGGCCTACCAGAGTATGGCAGAGGATACATATTGACTTTGCAGAGAAGGACAAGGAGCATGTCTTGGTGGTGATTGATAGTCATTCTAAGTGGCTGGAAGTTTTCCACATGTCAACAACCACAGCAACCAGGACCATTGAAGTGCTACGGGGAGTGTTTGCTTCTTATGGTTTACCTGAAGAAGTAGTTTCAGACAACGGACCACAGTTTATCTCATCTGAATTTGAAAAATTTCTAAAGTGGAATGGAATTAAACAGACTCTAGTGCCTGCTTACCACCCTGCATCAAACGGGGCTGCAGAGAGGTCAGTTCAAACACTGAAACAAGCTCTTTGAAGCAAGTGATCAATGTGGATCAAGGTAGGACATCAGTTCCGTTACACCATCGCTTGGCGAACTTCCTGCTGATGTACCGGAGCACACCACACACTGTGACGGGACGCTCGCCTGCAGAATTGTTTTTAAAGTGTCAGCTCAGAACGCTTCACCCTGCTTAAACCACATCTCGCCACGACTGTGGAAAACAAACAGGAGTTACAGAAATTACATCATGACAAAGGCACGTTGTCACTGAGAGAGCTTACACCTCAACAACAAGTACTGGTTCGAAATTTCCGAGGGGAAGAGAAAATGGAAATGGTGCAACAGTCATTAAACGCATGGGTCCAGTGACATACTTAATTCAAGAGGGACTGAGGAGACGTACAGTCCACATCGATCACCTACTAGTTAAAGGGAGAACGTGTTTGATAAACCTACAAAAGGCACTTGAGCAACAAACTGAACTGCCGTTGTCCAGGGAGTTTTCACTGCCTGAAGTAGTCAGTCAGTTACCAGCCACGCCAGCTGTTTCAACACCAGAGGGGGAGGAACCAAAACATGCAATTGAGACTGTTGAACCCGAAGAAATTCCTAGAAGAACTCCTTCAACTTCTGAAGTAGCTGTGAGGGGAACCCCTGTTCGCAGATGGCCAGGGAGAGATAGGAGTGCACCAAAGAGACTGAATTTGTAGTATTTAGGCACTCCTATTCTTAACAAGTTCCATCAAGAAAGGGGCACAATAATCCCCTGGGCTTGTTGTAAGGCAGAGTAGTCTACCTCTACCTTACTAGATTTAAATTGGCAATTTAGGAAAAAAATAATTATTAAACTGCTGTGTTAAGGGTTAAAAGTCTAAGGGGGAGGAGTGTAATGTATTGGGTATACATTATAATTGAATGGTGTTAGGCTGTAATGGTTAGATACTGACATCTAGTGGTTACTAGATGTAAGTTAGATACAAGGGTTACTAGCCTGGGGTTCCGGATGTTGTATTCATTTGGCGATCACCGGTAAATAAACTACGTTGTGTTATGCAATCCCGTGTCGAGTAAATCCTTTAAGGTATTATCAAGGATACTACATGTTTAAACATTTCACAATGCCCTGTGCCACCGATGAGTAATTCACAGAGTGCAGATTAACTGTATCGGCTAATATTACTTTCAGTTTGGTGAAATAGTCCTTGGAGAACAAACAAAATGTGCAAAACATACTGATGTTTTGCATGTATAGACTCGTCAGTAACTACAGATACACTGTCAGACGTCTTTACCAGTTGTACAATTTTCATCTTGTGCAACTCAGCAATTTGGGGTAGATATTCCCTTCTCAGTTGACCTGCTGTAGTTATTATTATTATTATTTGTTTATTTAGCAGACGCCTTTATCCAAGGCGACTTACAGAGACTAGGGTGTGTGAACTATGCATCCGCTGCAGAGTCACTTACAATTACGTCTCACCCGAAAGACGGAGCACAAGGAGGTTAAGTGACTTGCTCAGGGTCACACAATGAGTCAGTGGCTGAGGTGGGATTTGAACCGGGGACCTCCTGCTTACAAGCCCCTTTCTTTAACCACTGGACCACACAGCCTCTGTAGTAATCGCTCCTGCATTTATTACATGTTTGTTCAGAAACGCACGTAGTTTGGGATTATCAATTTTTTCCAGGGGAATATTAGCACAAAAAATGCCCCGGTCAAATCAAAAATAACATCTCGTTGGCGTTCATAATTTTCGTTCCCCTTATGTTTTTTACTGGAGGACGCTGTCTCATAGCTGTCAATCTCAGCCTTTCGTTTTCTGTGTTTTTCTGATGATAAATGTCGGTCTATTGTTGACTTTCAAGTGTGGCCCAAAGATAAATTGCAAGTTGTGCAAAATAAATTATGCCCATCAGTGTACAGAACACCAGGTGGATATTGTTGCGTGCGTTCACTCAATGAAATGCTTTTTGATTGCGATGTCTTTGACTCCATGTTTAGGTCTCTCGATATTTCTTTTAACGCATCAATTTATTCAATAACTATTTATACTCATCATAATTAGCTTTTGTTTTTCTGATTAGTCAAAGTGTAATGTGTTGATTTCTTAATTGTGAATTCGATTACTGTAACTGGAGTGGCTGCAGGGGCATCTAGGGGGTAGCAGTTGAATTACAATTGAAAAAAACAGGTCGCGTAAAACGCAGGACCCTACTCATCACATACAAATAATGAGCTGCAATCATGTATAAACGAGCTATACCACTCGGGGTTCGTTGCCCCTTTAAAAACAGACCCAGGACACAGGAAATTGATTTTTTAAGCGCTGACATGCTATATTTAATTCACAAAAATAAACAAAAACTAAAACAAACACTCGCAGGACGGCTAAGCTGTTTACCTGGCATAAACCAAAACACACAATACCAACACAGTACTTACAATGGTGACTGCTCGGAAACAGAGCACACCGCCTTCTGCTTCCTTCTACTCAGCAGTCCTGTGCAGACTGACTGCACCTCTTAAATACCCTGCATCTGGTTCTGATTTACAATTATCACCAGGTACAGGGGATAATTAACAATAAAAATAAATTAAACAATTAACAGAATGTGCCTACGCACATGTTTTATGCCGGGAGGATATTAACCCCCTCCCTGCTGTCTTACACATGATAATGAGGGTCACAATGAACGCCGCCTGTGCATCAGGCTATTTAGCTGCCGCAATTAAAGCCCAGAGGTGAGGTAGTTAGGAGTACAGAGAGCAGTTGTGCTGTATGAGATTTGTGGCGCACGCAAATCAAACCTGTGTTGGAGGAAGGGCAACAAAGTCCTCTTGGCACACGCGACCACCCAAGCGTCCACCTCCGACACGTAAACCAGCGGCAAACTGGCATAGCCGGCTGCATCTGCTGCAGGAGGCAATGCTGGGGACCGACAAATGCAGCTTTGGGTCTGGCCCGAATGGCTGCATTTGAGCCATCTTTCCAACAGGGTTATTGACACCCTACAGAATGCCAGGGCAGCCTCCACTCGTTCCCAGTATGGCTACAAGTGGGGCGTCTTCTAGACGTGGTGCCTACCTCATGGGTGCAGGACCTTTTGACGAGGGAAATCCCCTCCACGGTAAAGGTCTATATGGCAGCTATTTCAGCTTACCCTGTCAAGATTGACTGTCTCCCCAGGAGCTCACTTCTTGGCAGTTTCCGAATGTTAACACACAGGGCAGCCTCTCGACTTAGCCTTGTAGCATTCCGGTCGCTCTGCAATCATGCTTTTGTAACAGCTTGGGTACACTAATCCACTGGGTAATGGTTACATTTCGTATTTGAAAGGGAATGTTAGGTTATTATCATAACCCTGAAATAGAAATGTAACCATTAACCTTCAAGATCGCTGTGTCCATTACTCGCAACAGGCTTGAAGGAAAAATGACAGTGAGAGCAGCTTTGGTATAAAGTATTCAGCATTCAGGTTTTTAGGAGGTAAATACCCATTTGGTAATGGTTACATTTCTATTTCAGGGAAATGTTTTCCTGCCTGTCCTCAACAAGAGCCAAGCGTCGTCGTATCAGGAAGTGTACCACAGTAGCCATCCTAAGGCTAATGCCAGGTCTGTGAAGGTGTGTGGTTTTATAAAGCTCTTAATTACTCACTTCTACAATGGTTTGCACCTTGTAAGAGGAGGTGCAAAGTTTTTGGAGGGTCAGCAATTTTTTTTCTTATAAATAAATTTCATATAAATACATTTCAATGTCTCGCCCCTTGGTTTATTATTTATTTATATTATGATTTTTATATGTTTATATGACGACGAAAGCCGATGGTTATTTGTTATTTTGTGTATGTATTTTAAAAACCTCGTGAGGATGCGTGACTGATCATCTACTGATTATTTAACTAGCTGACAGTCACGCATCCTTATTAAACTCGTGCAGACTATGGCCAAGGGGTAATAATTAATTAATAGCTAGTTAACCCCTCAGCCAGAATATAAAAGCCTGTAGCTATCTGCGCTCAGAGAAGAGTGTACAGAGGATAGTACGGGAGAGCGAGCAAGGTGGGAGAGAGATTTAAAACGTAAACAACTGCTAAGCGTGCTGGTTTTACCCCAGCAAGATACTTAGTTGTTTATTTCTGTTTATTTGGCCAAAGTGCCCTTTTGTTTGTAGTGTGTTGTTTGTTTAAACCTTTTGCTTGTTTATTATTTAATAAAACACTGAGCGCCATAGCGCCCCAGTTTCACCACCGCCATTCATTGTTATGGTTTCTGTTCCTGGTCCGTCACCACCCACATGCCACTCAACAACTCGGTCACATGGATTAATGATGGAAAAGCGCCAATTTGATAGCAGGTGAAAACACTCTTTACATATGCAGTATTTTTAGCAGCCGCAAATTACTTTGCAATTATCCTTACATCAGCCCCTAAGTGTCGAAAGTACACTATTTACTGTAATAATCATTAATCATTTACCTTGAATGCAAATGCTGTTATATCAGTTTTGATCTTGCTGTCACTCCAGTAGTGTTCTGTTTCTCCACTAGTGGAAAGGACGGGGTAGGTAAATTTGAGTCCACAGAAACACCTTTCTGACGGGCAAAAGTCTGCAACACTGCTGTTAGAAAACCTGAAAAAAAAAAACCTTTGTGATTCACTCTTCAATTGTTTTCTACAAAATAGTTATTGTGTGATATCTAAGTCACATACGTATCTCCAAGCCAAGTATATAAATAACACAAATGCCATTGCAAAGTCTGAGTGATTCTAAAGCTATTCCTTTATTAACCCAACCACTTATTTTCAATGCTTTGTAAGTTATAGTTAGGGCTTCTGATTTTAGGTTTGACCAATAAAACACGATAAAACACCCCAATACAAAAAATGAAATCGGTGTAAAGCCAGAAAACACGGGGAAAACTGTGGAAATGGTTACTCAATTCACATTGACCACCCCTTTCTCATTTAAAAAAAACTACTACAAAAAGTGCAGCTGGGCAATGTCCCTCCTTCCTGACTTGTATTTATCATGGATTCATTATGAAAACTTTAAACCCACCCAACTACTGAGTGGCAGCATATTCTTACATTTATATTGGAGACTCCGCTTGTGAGATCTAAAACAAGATTACAATTAGGAATGGGTGCTTGTTTGCGGGATTTAAAGCTGTACAGTTGAAGATACGGAGGATTTAAAACAGAATTGCAAATTGTGGCAAAATGTAAAAAAAATGCCTACACACACAAACCCCAGAAGAATGTGCCCATGACCATAAGGATTTAGTTGTGGAAGACAGCAAAGAAAAGAAGGTACAACTTAAGCGTACAAGTACTGTCGAGTTACTACTATACATATTTTACTTATTTATTTAAATTTAGTAGTCGCCAATTGATTTTAGCCTGTTTTTCTCCCAATTTGAGATATCCAATTGTATTTTAAGCTCAGCTCACTGCTACCACCCCTGCACTGACTCGGGAGCGGCGAAAATGAACACACGCTGTCCTCTGAAGCGTGTGCTGTCAGCCGACCATTTTTTTTCACTCTGCAGGCCCACCATGCAGCCAACCCAGAGCTACAGCGTCTGAGGACAACGCAGTTCTGGGCAGCTTACAGGCAAGCCCTAAGCCCTCCCACCCCAGGCGGCACTTTGCCAATTGTGCTCCGCCCCCTGAGAGCTCCTGTCCACGGTCAGCAGTGGAATAGCCTGGACTCGAACCGGCGACCTCCAGGTTATAGGGCGCATCCTGCACTCCATGCGGAGAGCCTTTACCAGATGCGCCACTCAGGAGCCCCTTATACATATTGTGACAGAAAAAAAAACGTCCAAGCATTGTGGGAAGTAACCGAACATAATCATTTCATACAGTATATAAAAAGTGAAAGCCCCAAAAAATGATTTACATAAAACTTGAAAATAGCTCAAAATAAACACCGCAAAACAGAATTAATAAAAACAGAAAAACAGAGGCCCTACTTATATTTAGTAAAAATCTGTTTATGAAGTTTTGTAATGAAAAAGGTAAATCATATTTTGTGCATACATGCTTAAAAAAATAACTTGGCAGGGAAAACCAGAACATTAGGTTCAAATACTAAAAAAAAGTATGTTTATATTTTTGAAAACTATAAGTGAGTAATTTCCAAGCATTTTTTTTTTTTTTTTTAAATACTGGAATACAATCCAAAGAAAAAATTGAATTATCTTACATTTTTTTAAATATCCTTGTAATATACATGAAGCTGCGTTACAATTAATTATTTCTGCCAATAACCATTTCTTGCTATAGTATAAAATATATTTTAATTTTGATGATAGTATTTCCTTGTGGAAAAAAGAACCCAGAGAGCCAAAAGCTGCAAGGCTGTACTGTGTATGGATTTATGTTCTCCGTCTCATTCAGTGCAGTCTGGGAGATTAAAGGGGCCTTCATTCTTTCTCTCTGAACAGCAGAGAACTGATCAAATCTAAAAATATGAAATTAATAATAAACAATATACTGAAGCATTTAGACCAAAAAAAGTATCTGCGTATCTTTACCTAACATTTCTTCTGATCTTTGCAATGCTTTTAAAATTTTCTCGTGACTTGTTTTAGCTGTGAGTATCCACCTGCACAAAAACTTATTTTTCTTTGTACATGTTAGTGGGAGACGAGCAATATTGCAGGGTACCGCATGGTGTCTCATATGTTTTTTCATCTGAGCGATTCAACTATCAATTACTTTTCTAAAAGTCATCTTGTGGAAGTCAAAATTCTATATAACAAAGACCCCCTTGCCACTAATAAATACATGATTTTTATTGGTTAGGTTATTGTTTGCAGAACTAAACAAACAATCTGGACTAGAAATGTTAGGTAAGGTTAGGTTACTATCATAACCTTGGTTCCCTGAAATAGAAATGTAACCATTACTGAATGGGTATTTACCTCCTAAAAGACCCGAATTCTGAATACTTTTTTTTTTTTTTTTTTTAATTTTTAGTCGTTGCCAATTATTTTCTCCCAATTTGGAAATGGCCAATTATTTTTAGGCTCAGCTCACCGCTACCACACCTGCGCTGACTCGGGAGGGCAAAGACGAACACACACCTCTGAAGTGTGTGCCGTCAGCCGACCGCTTTTTTTCACACTGCAAACTTACCATGCAGCCACCCAAGAGCTACAGCGTCGGAGGACAACGCAGCTCTCAGGCAGCTTACAGGCAAGCCCGCAGGCACCCGGCCAGACTACAGGGGTCGCTGGTGCGAGGTGAGCCGAGGACACCCTGGCTGACGTAACCCTCCCTCCCCCCGAGCGACGCTGGGCCAATTGAGCGCCGCCCCCTGGAAGCTCCCATCCTCGGTCGGCAAAGGAATAGCCTGGACTCAAACTTGCGACGTCCAGACTATAGGGCACATCCTGCGCTCCACGCAGAGCGCCTTTACTGGATGCGCCACTCGGGAGCCCCTGAATTCTGAATACTTTATACCAAAGCTGCTCTTTGAGCCTGTGACGTAGTCTTGATCCCGCCCCCGAGGGATCAAAAGTACTGCAGTCACAGATCTCAGCATCGTTGTTCCTTCAAACCTACTGCGAATATGGACACAGCGACCTTCAAAGTTAATGGTTATAGTTCAGGAAACCAGAGTTATGATAATAACCTAACGTTCCCTTTGAAGTACAAAATGTAATCATTACTGAAAGGGGGCATATACTCAAGCCATCGCAAGGGCACGATTGCAGAACGACCGGAATGTTAAAAGGCTAACCCGAGAGGCTGCCGTGTGCGTCACCATTCGTTACCCCAGTAACAAATAGCTAGGGTGAAAAATTGAGGGAGAAACTCGCTTCTAATGCCTGTGTTGTAAGGGTTGACTGAGAAGCCGCCCTTAACACACTAGTTCCAAACCAGGGTTTTGAGGATCCATGACATTCAGTCTGTAGAACCTAGTGAAGGTATGGGGAGTAGACCATACAGGCACATTGCATATGTCCTTGACAGATGCACCCTGGAATAAAGCCCACGAAGTTGCAAGGCCCCTGGTGGAATGGGCAGTGAGCTGTTTTGGAGAGAGCAAGTTGGCCAACTCATAGACAGTCCTGACCGTGTCTGCTATTCACTTGGACAACCACTGCTTAGACAGGGCTTGAATACGGGAAGCCGACAAACAATTGTTTAGACTGCCTCCCAACTTTTTGTCCTGTCAACATAATACGCCAGGGCCCGAACTGGGCAAAGTGTATGGAGCTGTTGCTCCCTGTCAGAATGAAAAGGAGGTGGATGGAAAGCCTCCAATTCCACAGACTGGCTGACATGGAAAGCGGAGATGTCTTCGACAAGAAGGCAGGATTGGTACAGAGCTTGACCTTTGTCCCGGCTTCTGTAAAAAAAAATCGCGATAGCCAGTTTAAACTATAGCAATTTCATCTCAGCTGAATGCAGGGGCTCAAATGTAGGCTTCATGAGTGCATTATGCACCACATTTAGCCTCCAGCGATGGACAATGTCCTTCATAGGCGGACAAAGCCGTTTAGTCTCTTTCAAAAATTGCCCCGCCAGGAAGTGAGCTGTGGAAACAGAGTCAATCTTTACATGACAAGCTGAAATAGCTGCCAGATGAACCTATAAAGTGGGGGGGGGGGGGGATTTTCCCTCTTCAAAAAGGTCTTGCAAAACTTGCTGTATAACAGTGGGACAAGTCGTGGGGTCGAACCCACGAGGCAGACACCATGTCTGAAAGACGCCCCACTTGTACCCATACTGGGAACACGTGGACACTGCCCTGCCATTCTGTAGGGTGTCAATGACCCTGTTGGAAAGTCCCAGATGGCTCAAATGCAGCCGTTCAGGAGCCAGACCCAGAGCTGCAGGCTCGATGGGTCGGGATGCCATAAGGTCCCTTTGGCATGGTCCTGTCTGATTTTCTCCAAACACAACGGAAGCAGGGTGAGCGATGGGAAGGAGTATAACAGATGCCTCAGCCATTGGTGTGCCAAGGCATCTATTCCCAGTGGTTCATCACCTCCTATTATGGAGAACTAGAGAGGACCTCTCCCACATGAGGCTCACCAACCCGGGCGGGTGGGGGGCGGGGGGAAGTCTCCACCCTGAGCTGCTGGGGAATCCTCTTGAGAAGAGGTCAGCCTCCCAGTTTGTCACCCCAGGCAGATGAACGGTGAGAGGAGGTTCTCATGCACCCACAGCAAAAGCTCGCGGGCCACACGATGGAGACTGGGCGACCGCAGGCCGCCCTGGTGGTTGATGTAGGCCACCACTGCTGTTTGAACCTTGTGTAAAAAAAGTCTGAAAGGCCAGGTAAACTACCTGCAGCTCTAAAACATTGATGTAGAGACCCTTCCATGGCTGGACACGTCCGTGGTGACGACCTCCCTTCTGGGGACACTGCCTAATGCTACACCTAGGTGCAAATGGGCTGGCTTTTTCCACCAAGTGATTACCCTTAGACAGAGGTATGACACTGTCAATGACAGATCCTGTGGTTGAACCAGGCCTACAGAGGGCGCATGTGCAGGAGACCCAATGAAAGGTTCTGGGAAGCTGCTGCCACCAGGCCCAGAAATTTCTGGTACGTTACTACCATGAGCGCTCTGTTGAGTTGAAAGAGCTCGGCTATTCTCTGCACTCTGCCATCCGACAGAGTGGCCATCATGGACCCAGAGTCCAGGCACTCGCTGAGATAGGAGACTGTCTGGTAAGGTGTGAGCTGGCTCTTCACATGATTCACCGTAAGGCCCAACTGTTGAAGGTGGCCAGTGACAAGTTCCGTGTGGGCCTCTGCCTGTGCTGAAGACTTGGCACAAATTAGCCAGTCGTCCAGATAGTTGAGTACTCTGATGCCTTTGAGTCTCAATGGGGCCAAAATGGCGTCCATGCACATAGAAGGCACAGGGAGCTAGGGAGATGCCAAATAGCAGGACACGGAACTCGTACACAGTTCCCTGGAAGGCGAACCACAGGTACTTGTGTGCTGGTTTTATAGGGATGTGGAAATAGGCGTCTTTGAGGTCCACCAACCTCCTTCGGCTCAGATACAGTTTGAACTGTCTGTGGTCGAGGATTGGTCTGAGGTCACCGTCCTGCTTTGGCACTAGGAAGTACCTGGAGTACAATTCCTACATCTCGAGGGGGTCTATCATGAGAATAGCCCGTTTTTGCAACAGAGCTGCTACCTCTTGAGACACCATAACAACATTTTGTGGGTCTGTTGCTGATGTTGTAGTGAGGCCCCGAAGGGAGGGGGATCATGTTTGAATTGTAGCGAATAGCCAGTCTGAATGGTAGTAAGCACCCCGATGTCTGTGGTGCACTAACGGCAATAGTCCAGATGGCTCCCTAAGAAGGGGCCATGGGCCTGTGGCAGCAAACTCCTAGGGCTGATGTTTCGCCTGTGGCTGTGTCTTCTGTTTTTGAGCAGGGTGGTGGAACCAATTATTGCCTTCGGTTGCCTCTGGTACAGTTCGGTATGGGTACCAGTGAGGTAGCCTCAGTCCCGGTTTGGTACCGATTCGCAGTCACAGTGGGTGGCAACATACAGAGATGCCCACCTGTAAAAAAGCCACTGGCAAAACCACTCAGTCAATACCAACATGAGACTGAGGAAAGCCTGCTTGTTTGAATGAACTAAACGCCCTTCGCAAATGGTGATGCTAAAGTAGCTGGTCACCAAAACAGCATCGGCCCAGCAATGCTTTTACTGCATATGTGCTGAGCACTACATTACAGACAGGTCTGGTATCTGTAAAACACAGAAATAACACAATGAGATCATCAACCTGGGGGGAGGGGTCACGACTGCGTCACAGGCTTAAAGAGCAGCTTTGGCATAAACTATTCATGGTTACATTTCGTACTTGAAAGGGAACTTCATGTTGTGGATCTGTTGTGTGTTGTGTCATTCAGCTCTCCTGGTATCATTATTTGTAGCCACATATCTCTTGTGATCCTGCACTGTATCTAAAGCTATCTATGTTTAATAGATTCAATGTTTAAACCTTTTTTTGTAAATTATCATTTACTATTTAATCTATCATATACATTTTTTTAATGTGGAAAACTGGAAAAATATGTGCAAGATCCTCATAAAACAGTACTTGTTTGGTTAAACATTTAGCTAAATACTATACAAGCCTTTCAAAAAGAAAGGTTGCTGACAGCAAACAAGGCAACTTTTTGCTGGGCAAATGACTACAATGTAAAAGCTTGATTTATAGGCAATATCAGTGTGACTAATTTGCCCCTCACCTTTGCAAGACACTGTTTTTCTACCCTCTGAATGAGGTCCTCAATCCAGGAAACCAAGGGCTTGCATGATTCATATGAACATTGCTTTTTAAAAAAACAAACAAACAAACAAACAAGTGTGGAGCTTTTTTAAGCATTAAGACAGCAAAAGTCTTTGATACCATGTTGTTACATGTATGAAGCCAACATCTCCCCACATAATGGATAGACAGCCATCAGCCACATCTTAAAATGGAAACGTATTTTAATCTAACTACAGCATTTGTTTTTGAGACACAAGGCCCTGCAAAGGGCATCAAAAGGCAGGAAGAAAATATATATTTAAAAGATATAGCCTGCAGTATATTTATGATGTGGAAGTTATGGAATGAACATTATGTTTTAAGGTAGTAATACTATATACTAGACTAGACACATGCACCTTTACTGGACTTGTATGATATAAGTAGAAATATGTCATAACTAGAAATGAACAGCCCACCCCTCTGTGTCTGTCTGTGGGTGATACAAGGACCTGGATGTGTTGGCTTGATATAGATGGATCAGATTCTTCCTAATTTAGACATTATTCTTTGGGCACAACCAGCATCCAGCATCCAGATAAGCTGTATTATGTATGAGATTTAAACTGAATTTGTAAAGAATACACATAGCAATTTTGCTGCACAGCTCGAGTTTGCATGTTGTCAAGCTTCTTGTACTTTGTTGGTTCCCGGCGTGTCACTGGTCTTCGTTAATATTATTCATGTGGTAGCTTGAGAATGGATCATAGAAATGCCGCACAGCTGTGGTGTCTTGCTGTGTACTTGCACAGAATGAGACGGCCACCATGCTAGGTTGAACTGTATACAAGTTTACTGGGAGTACAGTATAAATACAAATGCAGACATGTTGCTGGATCGGCATCAGTATGTAGATGACCCCTGTGGATAGAGCAGGAGAGTTATACTTCCGTACAGCTACATGCTACATATAGAGCTGGACTGCGGAGCAGACATGTGAACAATACATCCCTCCTTTTGTGTTAAAAGAAAAACAAAACAAACTTTCTTGTTATGGATTGCTTGTGTAATTACAATGTTACATGCCCCCCTTTTTTAATTTAGTAGTCGCCAATTATTTTTATTATTTTCTTCCAATTTAGAATGTTCAATTATTTTTAGGCTCAGCTCAAATTTAACACAATGCTTAGTATTATTATTATTTTAAACGTTAAGTATTGTATTAAGTTAAATATTATCATGTATTGCGATTTGGTGTTTTCAAACAGATACATGTATAAAAACGTGTTATTCTATGACCTGAGGGACTTTACAATATTTCCTGAAAGTTTTGTTGAAAAATATTGATGTTTGGGCAAATTACATGACATTGTTTCACCTCAGTGTTTTTGTGATCTTTTTACACATTTTTAGCTGAGTTTGCCTTTCTGTCTTTGAAATTCTTTGTGCAAGTGACTTGAAAATTATATTTTTTTGGTTAAAGACACTAGAGAATACTATTAAATACTTCAGGAACTGTAAAAAAATGTATAATATTCCACTCCAATAAGTTTAAAAAAATGATCTGATATTTAAAAAAAAGATTATTCTTCAGTAGATTTTGGTGTTTCAAAGAGACCAAGGTACCTGAAGGACCCCACAACACTCCTTGAAAGTTTTGTTGCATTTTTTTTTTTTAAATATGGCCAAAATATTATAGATATATATATCTATAACAAAAACATTGTCAAGTAAAGAAACAAGTTAGAAAAACGCAACAGCCGTTTAAAGGGGTGATATCAAACACAAAAGTCCAAGTTAGGAGAAGCAATTGGGGCAACATGGTCAAGCATCAAGCAAATAGGCACAATTGGAAAGGTGCTGGGGCCCAACATTCACACAATTCTTGCTTCTAACTTGGCACCTTTTTTTTGATCGCTTCGCTCCACTTTATCGCTCCACTTGAAATGCGCAGTGGCGCAGCGGGCTAAGGTCGTGTGCTCTTCAAAAACGTCATGTTGCAAGTTCAAACCACTTGAAATGCTCTTTGTATGACTTGAAGTGATTGAGACACACACTCAAACACTGAGACACACACTGAGACTGTGTGTGTTTCTCAGTGTATGTGTGTCTTGGCGTGTGTGTGTCTCGGTGTGTGTCAGTGTGTGTGTTTGTGTCTCAGTGTGTGTGTGTGTGTGTTTCTCAGTGTGTATGTATGTGTCATTGTGTGTGTGTCTCAGTGTATGTGTGTGTGTCTCAGTGTATGTGTGCCTCAGTGTGTGTGTGTCTCAGTGTGTGTGTATCTCAGTGTGTGTGTCTCAGAGTGTGTCTCAGTGTGTGTGTGTGTCAGTGTGTGTGTGTGAGTGTGTCTCAGTGTGTGAGTGTGTGTCTCAGTCACTTCAAGTCATACAAAGAGTATTTCAAGTGGAGCGATAAAGTGGAGCGATAAAGTGGAGCGATAAAGTGGAGCGAAGCGATCAAAAAAAGGCGCCAAGTTAGAAGCAAGAATTGTGTGAATCTTGGGCCCTAGCACCTTTCCAATTGTGCCTATTTGCTTGATGCTTGACCAGGTTGCCCCAATTGCTTCTCCTATCTTGGGCTTTTGTGTTTGATATCACCCCTTTAAACGGCTGTTGCGTTTTTCTAACTTGTTTTTTTACATTGACAATGTTTTTGTTATAGATATCACTCCTTTTTTTACTTCATCAAATAATGAATAAAGCTAGGGAAAGATATTTGAGAATGTGTAAGGTAAATAGACAGATAGACAAGAGAAGAGAGTACTAAGTAGAGTAATAGAAGAGAAATGAGAAAAGATTTGAAAGTAAAATAATGGTAGAAGGGACTTTTGGACAGTATTGAAAGTGTAAACATTGTATTCTTATAGTTGTATGAGTAGTGAAAACAATATGTCTATTTTGGTAGGTATTAATATATTGATATTTACGTAGGTACAAAACTACAATATTATGAATGGTTCAAAAGGTACATATACATGTCCGTGCTAAAGGGTAGTAAACTAATATATTGTAATGCTGGAAAAAAAACATTATTCGCCTTGATATAGTGGTATTATGAACTTAGGCTAATGTAAGGCATTTGTAAAGCATTAGATCTCTTCATAAAAGGCCATATACATGTCCTTTGCATTTCTTGGCCATGGTTTGACTTCAATAAGTGCATCATTTGCATGCACCCATTTTCCAGTAGCACCCACAGCAAGAACAGACACATAGTGTCCTGAAGTAACATCCTGTCCTTGGTGTAAGATAATGGAATCTAATTGGTAATTCCTGTTGTCGACAGTAATTTTGCTCTTCTGCACAGCATTGTGTCGCTTTGTAACGGTCCCATCTGGTTTGGTTTCCCAAAGCATAAGTTGGACTACAATCATTCTTCCTGCTGATTGAATAAGTTCACGTTTCATGATTGCAGAAGTTTTACATCGCCTACATTTGCTACCAGGAATCATTGCCCATTTGTCATTTCTACAAATGAGTTCTTCCAAACACATGGAATCTGTACCAGGAGGTACATGTAGAGGATAAACATGCAACACCTCTCGGTTTGATGAGCGGTAGTTACATGTAGTACATAGAATGTCATGACTTATTGTGACTGAAACCATGCGAGACGCTTCAGGACAAATTTCAGACAATTTGGTGAGAAACTCTGCAACATGTTGCTGCTCACCTCTATTAAAATGTTCTCCTAAAAAGTGACAAATATCCAGAGTAGTTAGAGATGCAGTGGATGGCAAGTGATCATATTTGTGAACAAAGCTCCTGATAGCCTCTTGTTGACTGACTCCTTCAGAGGTTGCAAGTGAAGAAGGCTCTGCAATGTTGCATTTGCATAGCATGAGGTGAAATTGGGGTTGCTCAAGCCTCTGAATGGATGTGTAACTACAAGTGTTCTCTTAGAAGATTGAGGCTTTTGCTGTTCCTGAACATTAATGATGGCTCGATGAATGAAATGCACACGATCTTTTACCTTGTGTCCTTTGTGCGTGTTAGTCTCCTTCAAGCTTATCAACTTCGGACAATAAATCCTTCTGAGCCGATGGTACTCTTCAACTGCAGTTTGACATGCGTAAATGCAGGTGGGGTCAAAGTTGATAAGGTGGACACCACTTAAGGAAGTAACTCTGGAAAGTGCAACAAAACTTTGTCCACAGGAAAAAATGGAGTTACCAAGATCCATCATAACTGTTTTAGAGTCATCCCCTGGCATTTGTGAATGGTGATTGCATGAGCACCAATGACTGGGAACTGCTCTCGAACAATGTAGACTCTGTCCATGATTTCAAACTTTGAGCGCACGCGTTCAAAGGTATGGGTGACTCCATTGTTAAATTTGATGGTTATGGTTTTGACCACACTTGTGTTTTCCAGATGGTAGGAAACAGCTTGAAGCTTCGCTATTGCCCCATTGATGAGACCAGTGGCAATGTCAATGTTCTTGCGAAGCATCAGTTTGCAGCCTATTTTGACTCGTATGATAGTTTCCAGTCCAGCTGTCCGACTGCAGTCAACCTTGTAGGCGTTCATTTTTTTCAGCACATTTCTTCAGAAGTTACGAGGGCAGTCCACAGTGTCAATTGCCATAAGATGAATGTCCTCTCCTGGCATACTATCAAGGATGGCAGTCTGGATCTGGTTACAGGCATCTACAGTAGGCATGATGGAGGTTGAGCTTGGATCTTTGTCATCTAAGTCTTTCATGTGTTTGATAATGTGTTTTTTGTAGCTGGAAATATCGCCTCTTTCCATAGGTATCAAGTGTGAAGTCAACAATCTGTAATCAGCTTGGCTGGTGGCTCCGAGTCGGGCACGGTTAAGGAGGTTACCAAAAGTTGTGTCCTGTTTCTGGCGCATATTAAGTGTGAGTTCATCATATGCAAACAAATTCCACAGATCCACAGATCCCATGGAGCCAGTCAGTTTGTGCAATTCCTCTTGAGTAACTGGCACATAAGGTGGTTTCTCATGCACAGGTGGAAGCTGTAGCAAATCCCCAGAAGTAAGATGTTGATTTTTCCAAACCAGCCATCATCTGTGTTAGCAGTCTGGAAAATCTCACACAGACGAAGATGGATGTACAACAAGGTGACATTGGAAATCATGGACACCTCATCAATAATGAGGAGGGTCACATCTCACATGTCTGTACGAAGGCATTGCAGTACCTCATCAGAGAGGTTACGATACACCAGTGTTTTTCCATGCTCCACTGGAAGCATTAGTAGTCTGTGAACGGTCATCCCATTGATATTGTATGCTGCAACTACAGTGGGTGCTGTGATTGCTACTTCTTTTCCCAGGCTTTGTCTCACCCACGCTGTGACAGTTTGAATAAGAAAACTCTTCCCTGTGCCTCCAGTGCCACTCACAAACATGCGGAGCATGGGAGCTTTTGTTTCAGTTTGTTGTTGCAAAGTTTTGGCAATGTGGTCAAACACTCTCTGCTGATCTTTATTAAGGTACTTGAGCATGTCTTCTACATTTTGTAGAAGATGTTGTGCCACTACATCTCTGAATTCAGCCATTGCCTCTGCGGCCTGCAGAGGAGCAAAGTGAACTGGATTTTCAGGACCTTCTGTTTCAAGCTCATTGTCCTCTTCAGCCTCTATTTCCTTTTGTTTTTTCTCTACTAGTCGAGTTACCTCCTCATCAGCTGCAGCTATTTGTTGTAGTTGGTCATGATAGGCCATAGCTTTTTGCAGGCTATCCTTACATGCACGGAAGGCATCCACATAGGAATGACACCCTTCAGGAAGAAGGTCTGTCTTTCCATGGCTTGAAAAGTAGGAGGATAGCATAGAAGTAGTTCTCTGGGTAGTCCTGTACACTATAATGGTAATGATTGATTAAGTAGGGCGTGCTTCTCTTTTTGATGTATCCAAAGGGAAACGTGTAACAAGGGATGTTTTCATTTTTGGGCTTCTCTGTCACCACATCATGCCATGCAATGAAATCATAGAGGCTCATGTATTTGCAGAGCCTCCGGACATTTTGGGTAGTATGAGTCAATCCAGGAAGGAAAGTAGATGTCGGTTGAGTCAGGATTTTCTTTTGCTAGCATGTCAATGTGTTCCTTGGATTTCAGCCGGCGGCTAGATACCTTTGATACATCAATCCACTTGATGGTTGTCTGCGGATTTGTGCCATAGAGAGGTAAGCCTAGGAGATTGTCTGCTGCTTCAAGTGCACCACATTCTCTGTTGGACAAGCTGCGGAGTGCAACATTCCACAGTCTGCTGGCCAGAGACTTGTTTGAGTTGATGTCATTTATGATACCATGGGCAAAACTCTTCTCAGGTTCTGAAAGGTATTTTGTAATGTAGCGGTTGAGGGCTGTAGATTGTTCACCAATGAACTGAATATCCATATTGCCTTCCCAAGCTAGCAAAATGGCTGGATTGTAATCATTGATTCTGACTTCTGTACTACTCCGTGGGAGGTCATAGAGTCTGCCGTGAGGTTTAAGTCCTTTCCGTCCAGCAATGGCCTCAGCCACATCTCGGATTACCACAATGGTTTGTTCTTTTCTGGGAAATCCAAAGCGACAAACTATCACCACCTTGTTTTTGATTTTCTTGGATCTTAGACAGTATTTCTTGCATTTATGGTGCTGCCATTTCAAGACACGGTCTCTGAGTACAGCTGCTATCAGGTCATTTGGAATGGTACAGACAACATGTTGATTAATGTACTGTGCAATTTGTGAGTTGGGGGAAACTCCAATAAGTGGTGCATCTTCCACCCAAAGAAGCATGTGGAAGTGCTGCATTCCACGACCCTGGTACTCTCTGCGCCAAAAGTAATGTGTAACTTTGCCCAGAGGGCCATTTGGGGATGTGATAAAATTCAAGATTGCAAGAAACTTGTTGTGCATGAACCGAGATACACTGACAGGATCTCGTGCAACAAGTTCACTGATGGGCATGTTTGCAAACCCTGGTCCATTCACCTCCTTTATGTATTGTCCCAGGTCAGTCCAGGACCATTCTGCAGGACTCAGAGTGACAAACCATGTTGCTGCTCTGTATGCTTGAGTCATAGCATCCACATCATTTCTTGGTTTACGCCAGTATTGTGGAGTGTTCTTTAAATGGGAGAAAATGGTGGTAAGATCAGATTCAAGGTCATCATTGGACACCTGTTGCAACCACTGTGCTGCAGTCATACGTTCCCGGGGACGGTGCACCTTCACCTTGTGGTAAATGCCTCCGTTAATCTGGTGAAGATTGGCCTGATGCTGCAGGTGAAAGATATATTGCTGATTCAGCCTAAATTGCGCATGGCATGACTGAAGCCGAGCTTTGACAAACTCTGTTGGATTCAAATGAGGTGTCCGTTCAGCATGCATTCCATGAATGCCATGAGTGTACAGGTCTGGGAAACACAGTAGGTCTAGTTTTTTCTCCCAGTCTTCCAGAGCGTCATCCTGTATGTGAAGCATTTGGTAAAGATCAGTAGCTGTACCTTTCTTTCATTCACTGTGTATGGGATGTATTGTGTAATTGTGGTAAATGACAGCTTCTTCCTCAGGTTGAACCTTACGTAGCAAAGGTTCTTTGGGGTGAGGTTGTTTTTTGGTTGTTTCCTCCACAATGATTTCATCATCATCTTCTTGTTCGTTGTCAGAATGACACTGAAATGTGTTCAAGTTGTGATTAGTAAGCAAGTTGACGGGAGTTTTGTGGCAAGATGATGTTTTTGTACAAAGGATTGATTTCCTTCAACTTCCGTAAAGCATTATACACTTTATTGAGATCCACAATGTCTTCCCAAACAGTTTTGGATTTTGTTGGTGCACTGCGTACCAGGATGTGCAGTTCCAAGTCATCTGGCAAGGCTTGGTTTGGCGGGGGCAGTTTGCTCAGTGTTTCCTGAAGAGGCAATGGCAGGTGAAAGGTTCGGCCATGCACTTTCTGAACCCTCTGCTGGTGAGGCAACTTCTTGCTAGTGGAAACTGGAGACATTCTTGAGACGGCTTAGAAATTCTTTTGCACGTTGAATAAGAATTTTTTCAAAATCATTGAGGCATGAAATTTCATGAGGGACCTTGAGGACAGCCATTTGGTTGAGGACACATCGGGGTGGCAGTTTGTTGATGCAAAACTTTTGCAGGCAGTAGTGGCAGACATACTTTGCTGGTGTGTTGGTATTATCTAAGTAAATCCTTAAATTCAGCCACTTGTCATTGTTTGGTGTTGTTTGCATGGCAGCTATTTCAACACATTGTCTTCTGTGGCACAGCTTGTCACAAGAAGCACAAGTGTGTTTTGGTGTGTCAGCTGAGTGTCGTGTGTAAGTCAGAAATTGTGCATGATACTTTGTGAGAATGGATGCGTCACTCAGTAAGAGCTCTGGATGTTCCTGGGGATGCATGTCCGGTGTGTTGAAATAAGGTTTGCACAGTTCTGTCATAGTGTGCTCATCACCATCTTCCAAGGCTTTTTTCAAAGATGTTATTTGGCGGTACACTGTAACCACAGAATAAATGTTATGTACAAGTTTTCTTACACGAGGAAAATAGCAGCCAAGGGTACGGAGGTAACAGAGTGACGATTTACAAGTGCTCCTAGACATGTAGCAGGTAAAGTGATGACCAGCTTTGTTAGATGCATGAAAAGCCTCATTTGCACAGTCATCAAATGTGTCCATAAATGCATGTGCATGTTTTGGGTCTGCTGAAACAATGCTTTGAAGGATGTTCAGTACACAAGGAACAAGAGAAGAGCTTGAGTCAATTCGACAAATGTTTTTATGGCACTGCCATTTGTGCAAGCTTTGTTTTTCCTTTGCTTGCCCTCGTTCTTCACTGTCATCTTCATCTGGAAGTGGCTGGGGCTGACTATGCTTTTTGTCCTTTTTCAGTGGCACATCAGGGAAAATCTGGCATTGGCCTTTCTCATTAATGGGAATGCATGACAGAAGAGTGCTATTATATGTGGCTTCCCAAAAGTAGGCCTCAGTGTGTGATGTGTGTTGACTTGGGCCACATATCATCTCTGCTTTTTGGGAGACATTGTCCTGTACAAGTATTTGATTAAGAAGGACATGTGTGTTGCTTTGTAGTGCAGTAAATCGACGTTGTAGACTGTTCTGCATTTTCAAAGAAACCTTGATGGAAAGGTCAACAAGATATGTTGCTGTCATGAGTTTTGAAGCATGACTCCTGCCTTTTAAGTTTTTCACTAGTTGTGTGATGTAGTATTGTTTTCGGCGTTGCTGTCTTAAAATATTTTTCCTTTTGTATGTGTTTGTTAATTGTTTCACTTTGTAGCACATGTTGTAGGTTTGTCTTCTTTTAGCTCTCACAAGGGTATATTTGTCAGCATAATATGCCCTGCACAAAGTTTTTTTTTTTGTTTGGGTTCTGATGGTATTGTCTTTTCTTTGCAGTTGTTTGAAAGCAGGATTTGCGGCATACTTTGTCTTTTCGTTGTTTCTTTTGGCTCTGGGTTTTATTGTAACTTTCCTTTGTTGAAGTCGCTTTGGCTCTGGGTTTTTATTGTAGCTTTCGTGCTGCTGAAGTCGCTTTGGCTCTGGGTTTTTATTGTAACTTTCGTGCTGCTGAAGTCGCTTTGGCTCTGGGTTTTATTGTAGCTTTCGCTGCTGAAGTCGCTTTGGCTCTGGGTTTTATTGTAACTTTCCCTTTTGAAGTTGCTTTGCCTCTAAGTTTTTTGTAGCTTTCTGCTGCTGAAGTCGCTTTGGCTCTGGTTTTATTGTAGCTTTGGCTGCTGAAGTCGCTTTGGCTCTGGGTTTTATTGTAGCTTTGGCTGCTGAAGTCTGCTTTTGGCTCTGGGTTGCATTGATATATTAACAGTATTTTCATCATGATTTTGTTTTAATACAATATATGGATTGGAACTAAATAAAATACGTATACAGTATATTAATGCCTAAAACACATGCAAGTTTCTTCCAGGACAACCTTGTACTTGGCTTGATTCATGCCAAAGCTGCCCTGATTCCAGCCTTGCTGAAGCACCCCAGATCATCACCGATCCTCCACCGATTTCACAGTGGGTGCAGACACTGTGGCTTGTAGGCCTCCAGGTCTCCGGTCTCAACCATTAGACGACCAGGTGTTGGGCAAAGCTGAAAAATTGACTCATCTGGGGTGCTTCAGCAAGGCTGGAATCAGGCAGGTTTGTCTTTGTGAAGGACGATGAATCAAGCCAAGTACAAGGTTGTCCTGGAAGAAAACTTGCTTCCTTCTGCTCTGACAATGTTCCCCAACTCTAAGGATTGGTTTTTCCAGCAGGACAATGCTCCATGCCACACAGCCAGGTCAATCAAGGTGTGGATGGAGGACCACCAGATCAAGACCCTGTCATGGCCAGCCCAATCTCCAGACCTGAACCCCATTGAAAACCTCTGGAATGTGATCAAGAGGAAGATGGATGGTCACAAGCCATCAAACAAAGCCAAGCTGCTTGAATATTTGTGCCAGAAGTGGCATAAAGTCACCCAACATCAATGTGAAAGACTGGTGGAGAGCATGCCAAGACGCATGAAAGCTGTGCTTGAAAATCAGGGTTATTCCACCAAATATTGATTTCTGAACTCTTCCTAAGTTAAAACATTAGTATTGTGTTGTTTAAAAATGAATATGAACTTATTTTCTTTGCATTATTCGAGGTCTGACAACACTGCATCTTTTTTGTTATTTTGACCAGTTGTCATTTTCTGCAAATAAATGCTCTAAATGACAATATTTTTATTTGGAATTTGGGAGAAATGTTGTCAGTAGTTTATAGAATAAAACAAAAATGTTCATTTTACCCAAACACATACCTATAAATAGTAAAACCAGAGAAACTGATAATTTTGCAGTGGTCTCTTAATTTTTTCCAGAGCTGTATATATATTTTAGGAGTGGGCACAAATATCGATATTTTGATATGATATCGATATCGATGATAATTTCCAGATCGCGATATCGTGGGATTTAAAAGAAGAATTCGGGTAGGCTCGCACAGACATATTTTTTATTGTTAATACTGCTAAAAATACAAACACAGTATAATCAAGTTTATTTTATATCAAGATACAACAAACCCTATATATAGCAATTATTGTTAGTCTCATAGGCAAAAGCCACACATTTTATTCCACTGATTGGCGTTTTTATTTTTCTAAGAACCTGAGTAACAAATGTATTTTAAACATTCAATAGCTATAAATCAAGAAAAACAACAAATCCACAACCTGTGTACCCTCTCTCGTGTGCTCTACTGTTGTTTCTTCACCTGTTTCCTCTCACAGGCCAATCCCTTACCGGAAACTATATCCTGTTTTCAAAAAGTGCGCTTATCAACTAATTAAGAAACAGGATCGTCTTTTTATACACACCTAAAAACAAACTTACACACAAAAACATTCAGCACTCTTGGGATTATTTTGAGATATGCGCATGCGTCAGTGATTCATTGCATTTTATCCATGTGATTATTACACTATTATTAATGTATTTTTAAAATGTGAACTTTCGGTATTATAAATGAGGTGTACTTTTAAAACATCAAAACACATCTGAAAATAATGCAACATTCTGTATTGCAGTATTACACCGTACTTAACACTTTTAGAGGTGTCGTGAGCCAGCATTTATATGCAGAGAAGATTAAATTACTTCCGGATTGGCTAGTTTGTACGCAGAAATATTTCGGGTTTGAGTTGGCTGATGATGGCATGGAAGGAATACTAAAACAATATAAGAAGACCTTGTTTTTCTCCATGGATATTATGAAGCAAAACACCACTAAGTTAAAGTAAGTTATTGCTTTTCTTATGTAAATATACTGTATGTTAACGTATATATTTATATATGTTTGTGTAACAGGGGAGATCTGGACTGACCATCTGGCACATACGTATTACTGCAGGTAGAGGGCAGCAATCTTGTAGGATCCGCCTATCAGTCATGGCGATGACACGGAGAGGTGGGGAAGAGGGTGTGTGTGCTTTCCCTCTCTCTGAGTGGCTGAGAGGCAGGCCTTGGGGGATTGCTCGGCCCTTAAAAGCAGCGCTTGGTTGTGCATTCAAGTGGCCGTGTTTGGGAACACACAGTGACACTGACAGAAGACGTCAGTTTTAAAACAAAAACGAGGCAAGCCTGGCTGCGGAAAACAGTCGGCCTTAAAATAATTTAAAGAGAAAATAAATAAAAGAAATAATCATGTACCCGAGGGGACGTGTTTAGGGTAACTGAGCGTAGGACGGAGGCCCGTTCTGACCGGTTTAGCGGCAGTGGGGGCACTGCGTAAGCAGCACTTTTGTTTGTAGTTTTATCACTGTGTTTTATTTTCCCTTTTTCTTTCACCTTTGGTTTTCATTATTATTTGTGTTACCTGTATTGGTAACACCATGGTTCTGGTTACTGTTGTCAGTATCCAGTCCATGGACAACAGCGCCCTCTACTAGTCGAAATAAAACAGTGCGCCTGAGCAGCGTTACAAATAAAGTACTGTCTCCTTGTGTCAGTGAATTGTCCACCACCCTTCCACAGTTTGATATTGCAATTGTGTTATTATATTATTCTGTGTTTTGGAAGACTTATATATTATCGATATCGAAATACGTGCACAATATCGATATAAAATGTTCATATCGTTGCCCACCCCTAAGAAATATATATATAACTAATCTAACTGCTCAGCTGAGAGGAAAACCCCTGCCTTTCTGTGGGCCCCACTCCAGGCATGCTAGCAAAACTTTGTTTATTGGAATAATATCAAGGAGAGAACAGTAAATATAAGATTCTACTGCTGAGGAAGGACTGGTTGACTTGAACTTTGTCTGGTGATGTTGCTGCGGAATGAATGGGAGAATACAACTGAGCAGGAAGACCAGCTTTAGAGTGAGATGAAGACAGAAGATTGTAAATGTAAATTTAGTTGGAAACCAGTTTGCTGAATGGAGGAATGGGTAGAGGGAAAGGTTGAGCTGAGGGAGTCAGACGTCTGAATTGTGCGATCTGTAAACTAGAAAAAGCGTCAATAAAATGACTGAGAACTGAAATCCAGACTAGCCAGTGAAGAAGTTGCATAATTAGAGGTGAAGAGGAACAGCCTTTATTAATAATATGAACAGTATATTGATTATCACAAAAGATTATGATTTTTTTTCCTGTCAAAATGGGCCCCAAAGATAGGATGCAACGACAATAGGGAATACTTCAAGTAAGGCTATGGAGTTAAGCTGTGCTTCAGCTGGAGGGGCTGTCACTTAGATGAAAGGGCAGATGGAATGTGAATCAGCATCGCCACAGAAACTGCACATATGTAAAAAACCGCATCATTTGGAAATGCAGAATGAGGAACTTAAATTATTGCACAGCTGTCTCCCGCCGGAATATTTGATGGGTGGAGATGAAGAATGAATAAGAGAAGCTGCAGACGCATGATTCCTAAAAAAAGGATTATCAAGAGCAGGCGGAAAATAATTTGAGGCAGATGAGGAGATTGAAGAGGAAGCTGCTTTTGGACACAGAGAGGTAGAATGGGTGGTGGAAGCACAAACTCTGTAAGTGTTAGCACGGAGACCACTGAAGAATCTATTAAAGAGATCATGATCAGGTTGAGACCAGTCAATCAGTGTATTGTCCAATGCTAACCGAGATGCTGCTTTGGCTGAAAAAGCTTTGTGATACTCATAAAAAATGGTACCTCCATATCTGACCGAGAGATCAACGATGTTAAAAATATGAGTGGATGCAGAAGCAGCTATCTTATTTGTTTATGTCTGTGTTATCTCTGTGGTGCCGGGGCTAAGTGTATTGCTCAGATCCACTCCCTTTTTTTTCGGCTTCTCTTGGCTCCTATCGGTATCACTCGGCCATTGAATGGTTTTCTAGGCTTTTTCCGCAAAGGGTTAAAGCGATTGAAAATCAGGTTTGTTTTAAGATTGGGTCTGCAAGTCTGTGTGGAACTGCAAACTGAAAGGCAATCCAAATCAGTAAATTGCTCAATTACCTCACACCTGTTACAACATGCAAATAGTTCTTGTGGCTAACCTCCCAATTCTGAATGATGTATTGTCTTGGAGCTTGCCATACCTCACAGAACTATATTGCAAGACATCCATTGTTCTACAAAAAGTGGCCCATGGCACCCCACAGGCTCAAAGTGCAACCAGTTCAGCATCTAACATATACATGTCTTTTGTTTTAAAATGTGATTCTGGAAAATGCACTCAAGGTAGCCCGTGGTACCCTAAAAACATGCAACCCATAGTACCTGCAAATCATGACCTGTCTAAAAAGGGTTTTACCATTTGACAAAAATATGGGGGTGGGGGGTTCCTGCAGGTTCTAACACCCCACCTTATCATATGTTCTCCACTTTACTAAGTGCATGGTCTTGTGATGTTTTACCTTCCAGAGCAACAGGGTTGTACCATTTGATAGAAATATTGGGGCTCATAGTTGATGCAGATTCTAATGATGCTTTACCTTCCAGAGCAATGGGACCCTCATAGTGAGAAAACAGTTATAAACTTCCTCCAACCCCTCTGTCATAAGAATTTCTCCCTTCACAGAATGGCATAAAGAATGTATGGAGGAATGTATCACCAACAGCAAGTCGTTATAGAGATCAATCTCTTGTTGCAGTACTGTGAGCAAGGCGGAGTGTACTAGAGATTCAAAACATAAAAGAAGTTTAGAATAGATGGTATAACAGGGTTGTTTAAAATTCTAGCTATGACACTGTACAGCTTTATGATTTAATGTTGCATAATGTAAATGTACTTCAGAATATATATTACACATATACACAAACATACATACAAAAGAAGTCTTATGATAATATGACAGCCATATTAGGTGTAATGTCAAGGTCATTCATGTATAGCAGTGCACTGGAGGTTAATACACAATTTGGCAACATTTTTTTTTTTGGACTACACACACTGTCAAACTTGACTAAGAGTCATAAAATATAAAGAGATTAGAGGGATATACTGTATGTGAAAGGGTGTGGTCTTGTGATCTGTCAACTACAGAAAATGACTACAATATATAGGTAATGTAACACCTAAGCACATTTTACTTGAGGTTACAGATTTAAAGTATTTGTCTCAGATTGTTGGTTGCCTTATTAAATCCCTTAAAAACAGGATACTGTAATCACAATACAATAGATGTACAATGACCTTACCTTTCACAGAATTTAAAACTTCAGCCCAGAGCGGCCCCTTCATTAGGTCCTTAATGGTGGATGTGTAGTTTAGGAGAGTGCTGGCTTCAACTTGCTCTCCCTCCACAGTCTTCGGCAACCTCTTGAGAATTTCTGTAGCCATCTCCAAGACAACGTCATCTTGGGGTTTTCCGCCACTAAAAAAGCACATAAACCAATGTGGAGTAAAAATACTAGAATTTATAAGATGTTTAAAAATATGAAGAATTATGAAATGTTAACCATTTAGCTATAACATGAACCCATAACAAAAATGCTATATTTCATTATTAAGTTAATCTTGGTATTTTAATTAAATGTATTTACATTTGATTGGTTGATTTACCCTAGATAATTAATATTAAGTTATAAGTATACCTCACACCAAGATTTTCAGCACGTAAAACTTAAATTTGTCTTTAATGGAGGTAATAGTATTGCTGTATAATGTACCCGATCGGTACCCAGGTCGGTACCAGGGCGCTCCTATGATACCGGTAAAGTGTGATATAGCTACGCTACTTTTTTTTGTATGCCTGTCCTCTGAATAGAGTTACCACCAACAGCTCAAGTCGTGCAAGCCCCCTGCACTCCACTACACTCCTCAGGCAGAACGACTGTGCCACCCTGAGTGTGTACAGGTGTAAAAAAAAAAAAAGTGCTTATTCTCGCTCTCAGCACAGATCAGTGACCATCGGGGCTGATGTTAAATGAAACCCAGAGACTGTTGCATTTTACAACGCAACGAAGTACAGTGTGGGTATACTGGATCAAATGGCACGGCTGTATTCTGTCAAAGGTGGTACTCGCAGGTGATCTGCGGCTGTTTTTATAATGTTTTGGACCTGGCTTTTGTTTTATACAAGGAGTGCACCGGCAACACAGTCACTCAGAGGGACTTCACTTTGCAGCTAGCCCTGGAGCTATGGCAGAAACATTTTGATAAGAGACACGAAAGCCAGTTGGCAAATGACCCTCAACCTTCAGCCAGCGCTAAATGCAATAAAAAGAGAACTTTTGATGTCTGCGCCCATTGTGAAAAGGCAAGCAAAGGCGTGTTTTTTCTGCGTAGATTGTAATTAGAAAGCTGTAATAGAACTCTGAACAGACAGACCGAGCCTTTGAACTCTATTTCACTCAAAGCGCTTTCACATTGAATAGGTTATGTGATATTTTTGTTTTATGCTATTTTTATAACTAGTTATTTATATTTTATAATTTTATATGTGCATATAGCTTTCTACACTTGTTTGCACAGAAGTTTATTGCGTAAAGTCTATTTTATTAGTTTTTCATGTTTATGTATATGTGCTCTTTTTGAAAAAAATAAGAAAAAAATTTAATTTTCAATGTAAATACGGTGTTTCTGCTCTGAAAATGTTATATATGATGTTCCTAAATAAAAATATTAAGTTGTATGTGATTGTTTATTTTTCATTTTCATATCGAAGCCGTTTTAAAATGGAGCCGCACATTTTGCGGGTGCGGCGGTTGTATGTAGTCCGAAATCTCTGCGGTTCTAGTGTTAAGAGCCCGCTCCTCCAGATCCTCCTCTTCATCTGGCTTAGACAGTTCCCCCTCTCCTCCACCCAGGAAGAGGAACAGAAGATGCCGAAACAGGCATTCTGGTAATACTAACCGGGTTGTGGGGCTAAATGGAGAAGCTATGAACCAGCAGCAGTCCCTTTTGACAGAGCTGCTGCGAAGCCCCCCATTGTCTCAGTCCCCACGGTTCAGGCACCATTGCCTGACCCAGAATCAGCACAGGAGGACACCCTGTCCCTTGCTGCATCTGAGGACGTAGATGCTCAAGAATGAATCTTCCCCTCTAACACTGAATCTGATATCTTGGCTCCCATGGTAAGACCCTCCCTGTCAGAGGAGCTCACCGCCCTTATCAGAGGAGCTACCACAGCCTTGCAGGTGCCTTGGCCCATGGAAGATGAGCACAAACGCTCTATCTTTGATAGGATTCCAGCTGCTATTTGACCACCCCGGTTCTCCCAGATTTTTTGGTGCAATCATCCTGTGGATGTCCTGCGACTGCCCTTGCTGCAATGTTCCATCTAAATTTTTTTTGTAATGGGTGGGCTATAAACTCCACTGAGCACTACTTTTCTGTCCCTGGGCAGCTATCTGAAGACCTTGGGCAGAAAATGATTTATTGTCATAAAGCTGGAGAAGGACACAAGAAGATTTCCAAGCATTTGAGCATCCCAATTTCAACTATTGTTTCTATTATCAAGAAGTACAAGACTCATGGTACTGTCATAACACTCCCTCGGTCTGGAAGAAAGAAGGTTCTTTCACCAAAAGTAAAGTAAAAGAATTGTGAGGAAGGCTAATAACAATCTGAGATTGACTGCCAAAGCTATTCAAAGTGAATTGGCTGCAAGTGGGACTGGGGTTTCCATTTCAACCATAGGTTGAGTATTGCATGGTGAAGATCTCAATAGCCGCAGGCCAAGGAAAAAAGACACTCTTAGGAAAATGTCACAAGAACAAATCGCTTAAAGTTTGCAAAACGGCATTTGAATGATGGATATGAGTACTAGTCAAAGGTTTTGTGGAGTGATGAAACAAAAATAGAGCTATTTGGTCATGCTGATAGTCGTTATGTTTGGAGAAAGTCTGGTGAGAAAAGAACACCATACCTATTGTCAAGCATGGAGGTGGTAATATCCTTCAATCGGGCTGTTTTTCCTCTAATGGCATGTGGAACTGTGGCGGAGTGTCCCGCCCCATTATTATTATTTGTATTATTGTTTGCGGCGCGGATAACAGCGCCGCGTATTTATTATTATTTATATTTAAAAACCTCGTGAGGATGCATGACTGATCAGCTACTGATTATTTAACTAGCTGACAGTCATGCATCCTCTAACGCGATGCAGACTGTGGCCGAGGGTAATAAGATAATTAACAGCTAGTTAACCCCTCGGCCAGAGTATAGAACCTGCAGCTGTCTGTTCTGCGTTGGTTGAGTGTTGAGTGTACAGAGGAGAGTACAGGGAGAGAGGCGAGGAGCGAGCGAGGAAACAACATTTAAAACGACTGCTAAACAGTCTTTGTTTATTCGTTTGGCCCTTGTGCCTTTTTGTTTTGTGTTTTGTTCATTGTTTGAATCTTTTGTTTTTGTTTATTTGATTAATTAAATACGCTGAATGCAGTAGCATTCAGCTTCACCCGCCCATCCATTGTTTTGTGATTCAGTTTCTTCCTGGTCCGTGACGTCATCAATTCACCACTGCGAGCCAGCTTGCCACAGGAACACAGAAATTAGATTATGGAACAATGGTCACAGGTGCTTTGGACTGTTGCTGGATGGACAACGACACCTGTGCCTTCTCCAAGTTCTGTTGTCAATTCAACACTGGTCTTCTTTCTATTCCTTAAGGATATTATCTTCAAGTATTGCTCATCCTTGTTAGACAGCTTTTTGGGTCTTCCAGTCCTGGGTTTGTCAATTATAGATGATGTTTCTCTGTACTTGTTGATTATGCTTCGAATACCACACCTTGAAAATCGAGTGATGCAAGCTATTTCACTCAATGTTTTTCCTTCACTATGCAAGTCATGGTTGTTATAATAGTAGAAACACTAGTGGAGGCTTTGAGTAAATTGTTGATACTCATAATGCATCAGAGTAGAAAAATGCAACATGTCTAGACACTTGCACAGCAGTGTGTGCGTGTGTAATACATATACAGTATATATATATATATATATATATATATATATATATATATATATATATATATATATATATATATACATATACTGTATATATACACACACACACACACACCCCTCGTTATACTGTGGATTCGGATATATCGCGGTCATGGAGTTGGCTCCCCATTTTTACTGTCTAACTGCACATGCCTTAGCTGCAATATACATAGGCACCTAGAACTGCTGTTCGTTTTATTTCGTACTGCACACCACAAACAAAAATATACAAAACAATTAAAAACAAAGCATTAATATCATACTGTTATTATCACACTATTGTTATCATACACATGCATTGCACAACACAAAGCAAATTCAATATCTACTTGCTGAAGCGGTTTTTTATTTTAGCCAGCGAGGTGTTCACTTGGTGGTAGCAGCAATGCACTAGCAAAAGTCACAGGGCGGTGACGTCAGCTACCAAGCAACAAGCCTGATGGGAGTGGATTCATTCAATGCAGCGGGTTTGGGCATTTGAGAAAGGAGAGGAAGACTGATGAGAAGCAATTACCCTCCTCTGTAAGAATTAAAACGGTGTGCTGCTTTTTATACAAAAAATGAGAAAAAGCAGGTTGCGTAGAGGACTTATATTGGAACCTGATGCCCCAATAAAACAAGGGTGTGGCTGTACAGTATTTGTTATTAGCCTATTTGTTTTTCTATGGGTCTCTTGTTATATCGCAGCCCTCGATATATAGCGGATTTATATTGGACCCCGACACCTGCGATATATCAAATGGGTGGTGTGTATATACAGTGCCTATAGAAAGTCTACACCCCCTTTCAAAATTTTCACCTTTTGTTGCCTTATAGCCTGGAATTAAAATGCATTAAAAAAATAAAAAAAAATTATCTACACATCCTACCCCACAACTTCCAAGTGAAAAAATATTCTAGAAATTTGTAGAAAATTAATTAAAAATAAAAACTGAAATAGCTTGGTTGGATAAGTGTCTACCCCCCTTGTAATGGCAATCCTAAATTATCTCAGGTGTAACCAATCACCGTCAAAATCACACACCAAGTTAAGTGGCCTCAACCTGTGTTAAATTGTAGTGATTCCCATGATTTCAGGATAAATTCAGCAGTTCCTGTAGGTTCCCTCTGCTGGGTAATGCATTTCAAAGTGAAGACTCAACCATGAGCACCAAGGCGCTTTCAAAAGAACTCCAGGACAAAGTTGTTGAAAGGCACAGATCAGGGGATGAGTATAAAAAAATATCAAAGGCCTTTAATATCCCTTGGAGCACAGTCAAGATGATTATTAAGAAGTGGAATGGCACCACCAAGACCCTGCCTAGGCCGTCCCTCCAAACTGGATGACCGAGCAAGAAGGAGACTGATCAGAGAGGCTACTAAGAGGTGAATGGCAACTTTGCAAGAGCTACAGGCTTTTATGGCCAAGACTGGTCAAAGTGTGCATGTGACAACAATATCCCAAGCACAAATCTGGCCTGTATGGTTGGGTGGCAAGAAGGAAGCCATTACTCAAGAAAGCCTACCTTGAATCTCGTTTGCAGTATGCAAAAAACACTCAGGAGATTCTGCATTCATGTGGCAAAATGTTTTGTGGTCTGACGGAACTAAAATGGAACTTTTTGGCCTAAATGCAAAAGGTTATGTTTGGCGCAAACCCAACACAGCGCATCACCCAAAGAACACCATCCCTACTGTGAAGCATGGTGGTGGCAGCATCATGTTATGGGGATGTTTCTCATGGGCAGTGACTGGGGCACTTGTCAGGATAGAAGGGAAAATGAATGGAGCAAAGTACAGAGAAGTCCTTGAGGAAAACCTGCTGACCTCTGCAAGAAAGCTGAAACTGGGACGGAAGTTGACCTTTCAGCATGACAACGACCCAAAGCACACAACCAAAGCTACACTGGAGTGGCTAAGGAACAAAAAGGTAAATGTCCTTGAGTGGCCCAGTCAGCTCCGACCTAAATCCAATCAAAAATTTGTGGCATGACTTGAAGATTGCTGTCCATCAATGCTCCCCAAGGAACTTGACAGTGCGTGAACAGTTTTGTAAAGAAGAATGGTCAAATATTGCCAAATCTACAGTAGGTGTGCAAAGTTGGTGAGTCTATCCCAACAGACTCACAGCTGTAATTGCTGCCAAAGGTGCTTCCACCAAGTATTAACTCGGGGGGTGGAGACTTATCCAATTATGATCTTTCAGTTTTGTATTTTTAATATATAATTTTTTCTCAATAAAATCTTTTTTCCCCTTAACAGTGTGGAGTATGGTGTGTAGATAAGTGGGGGGAAAAATCCTCATTTAAATGCGTGAAACTCTGAGGCACTGACACAACAAAATGTGAAAACAGTTCAAGGGGGTGTAGACTTTCTATAGGCACTATATATTATTCTTATTATTATTTATTTCTTAGCAGACGCCCTTATCCAGGGCGACTTACAATCGTAAGCAAATACATTTCAAGTATCACAGTACAAGTAATAATACAATTAAGAGCAAGATAAATACAATGACTTTGGTTCAAGCAAGTACAAATGCGATTCAATAATACAGCAGATAACAGTGTCATTGATAGTTACATCAGGATATAATTAAATACAAAATACTACAGATTAAACACTTGGCAGATTACAGTACTCTGAAGTACAGGATTAAATGCAGTAAAATAGGGGGCAGTTAAGAGCAAGTAAAGCGCATTTAAGGAAGGGTGATAAGTGTCCCAGGGGAAGAACAGAGGAGTTCTACAGGTGCTTTCTGAAGAGGTGAGTCTTGAGGAGGCGCCGGAATGTGGTCAGGGACTGGGCAGTCCTGACATTTGTAGGAAGGTCATTCCACCACTGCGGGGCGAGGGTGGAAAAGGAGCGGGTTCTGGAGGCAGGGGAGCGTAGAGGAGGTAGAGCCAGTCTTCTAGTGCAGGCGGAGCGGAGAGGTCGAGTGGGGGTGTATGGAGAGATGAGGGTCTGGAGGTAGCTGGGTGCAGTCTAGTCAAGGCATCTGTAGGCTAGTACAAGAGTCGAACTGGATGCGAGCGGTGATCGGGAGCCAGTGGAGTGAGCGGAGTAGTGGAGTTGCGTGGGAGAAGCGAGGCAGAGAGAACACCAGGCCGGCAGCGGAGTTCTGGATGAGCTGGAGCGGACGGGTGGCGGACGCAGGGAGACCAGCCATATATATATATACACACTACCGTTCAAAAGTTTGGGGTCACTTAGAAATTTCCTTGTTTTCGAAAGAAAATCAAATTTTTTGTCCATTAAAATAACATCAAATTGATCAGAAATACAGTGTAGACATTGTTAATGTTGTAAATGACTATTGTAGCTGGAAACGGCTGATTTGTAATGGAATATCTACATAGGCGTACAGAGGCCCATTATCAGCAACCATCAGTCCTGTGTTCCAATGGCACATTGTGTTTGCAAATCCAAGTTTATCATTTTAAAAGGCTAACTGATCATTAGAAAACCCTTTTGCAATTATGTTAGCACAGCTGAAAACTGTTGTGCTGATTAAAGAAGCAATAAAACTGGCCTTCTTTAGACTAGTTGAGTATCTGGAGCATTAGCAATTGTTGGTTCGATTACAGGCTCAAAATGGCCAGAAACAAAGAACTTTCTCCTGAAACTCGTCAGTCTATTCTTGTTCTGAGAAATGAAGGCTATTCCATGCGAGAAATTGCCAAGAAACTGAAGATCTCATACAACGCTGTGTACTACTCCCTTCACAGAACAGCGCAAACTGGCTCTAACCAGAATAGAAAGAGGAGTGGGAGGCCCCAGTGCACAACTGAGCAAGAGGACAAATACATTAGAGTGTCTAGTTTGAGAAACAGACGCCTCACAGGTCCTCAACTGGCAGCTTCATTAAATAGTACCCGCAAAACACCAGTCTCAACGTCAACAGTGAAGAGGCGACTAAGGGATGCTGGCCTTCTAGGCAGAGTTGCAAAGAAAAAGCCATATCTCAGACTGGCCAATAAAAAGAAAAGATTAAGATGGGCAAAAGAACACAGACACTGGACAGAGGAAGATTGGAAAAAAGTGTTATGGACAGACGAATCTAAGTTTGAGGTGTTCGGATCACAAAGAAGAACATTAAGTGAGACGCAGACCAAATGAAAAGATGCTGGAGGAGTGCTTGACGCCATCTGTCAAGCATGGTGGAGGCAATGTGATGGTCTGGGGTGCTTTGGTGGTGGTAAAGTGGGAGATTTGTACAGGGTAAAGGGATCTTGAAGAAGGAAGGCTATCACTCCATTTTGCAGCGCCATGCCATACCCTGTGGGCGGCGCTTGATTGGAGCCAATTTCCTCCTACAACAGGACAATGACCCAAAGCACAGCTCCAAACTATGCAAGAACTATTTAGGGAAGAAGCAGTCAGCTGGTATTCTGTCTATAATGGTGTGGCCAGCACAGTCACGGATCTCAACCCTATTGAGCTGTTGTGGGAGCAGCTTGACCGTATGGTGCGTAGAAGTGCCCATCAAGCCAATCCAGCTTGTGGGAGGTGCTTCAGGAAGCATGGGGTGAAATCTTTTCAGATTACCTCAACAAATTGACAACTAGAATGCCAAAGGTCTGCAAGGCTGTAATTGCTGCAAATGGGGGATTCTTTGACAAAAGCAAAGTCTGAAGGACACAATTATTTTTCAATTAAAATCATTATTTCTAACCTTGTCAATGACTATATTTCCTATTCATTTTGCTATATTTCATGTATGTTTTCATGGAAAACAAGGAAATATATATATATATATATATATATATATATATATATATATATATATATATATATATATATATATATATATACATATATATATTTTTATTAACAAGTAATAACATTTTTCTCAAAAAGATTGGTGTCAGGATTATTGGCACCCCTAAAGATTCTTATAAATAAAATCAAACAAAATTAAATCTGCATTAACATTCTACTTCTTTAAGTTCATCTCAGTCTTAAGGAACTCTATTGTGGCCATGGCTTCCTATTTCACTGGGGTATAAAAATGAGATAACATGCATATGAAATCCATTTGTCATCCATCACCATGGGGAAAGGCAAAGAACTCACAAATGAAAAGAGACAAATGGTTGTTGACCTTCATAAATCAGGCAATGGGTACAAAACAATAGCTAAAAAACTAAATATACCACTTTCCACTATTAGGGCAATAATTAAGACGTTCAAAACCACTGGAACAGTGGTTCTTCTTGCCTGGTAGAGGACGCAAGCGTATCTTGCCCCCACGCACAGTGAGGCAGATGGTTTGGGAGGCAAAGGGAAATCCAAGGGCCACAGTTGGAGAATTACAGAACTTGGTTGCATCTTGGGGTCACCAAGTCCCAAATCTACAATTAGACACCACCTCCATGCCCAATAGGCTATTTGGAAGGGTTGCCAGAAAAAAGCCTTTATTGAGAGCAACCAACAAACATAAGCGCCTGGAGTTTGCTAAACAGCATTGGCACTTCGATTGGATCCGGGTGCTATGGTCAGATGAGACGAAAATAGAGCTCTTTGGCCACGCACACCAGCGGTGGGTTTGGTGTCGAAAGAAGGATGCGTGTGCAGAAAAGAACCTCATACCTACTGTAAAATATGGTGGTCGATCTTTGATGTTATGGGGCTGTTTTGCTTCCACTGGTCCTGGGGCCCTTGTTAAGGTCAACGGCATCATGCTCTACCCAGTACCAGGACATTTTAGCCAAAAACCTGGTTGCCTCTGCCAGGAGGCTGAAACCTGGCCGCAGGTAGATCTTCCAGCAAGACAATGACCCCAAGCACACATTAAAACCCACAAAGAAATGGTTAATTGACCACAAAATCAACATTTTGCAATGGCCATCCCAGTCTCCAGACTTGAACCCCATTGAAAACCTGTGGTTTCAATTGAAGAGGGCAGTCCATAAGCGCAGACCGAAGGATATCAAGGATCTGGAAAGATTCTGTTTGGAGGAATGGTCTAAGATCCCTCCCAATGTGTTCTCCAATCTCATTAAACATTATAGAAAAAGTGCTGTTATCCTTGCAAGGGGAGGGTGCACAAAGTACTGAAAACAAGGGTGCCAATAATTGTGACACTTCATTTTTTTTGGAAATAAATTTATAATTTCAGAAATGTGTAAATTTGGTTGATTCCATTGAATCATTAATAAAGTCAAATATATTCCACATGTTGGAAAATTACAATATTGCTCAGTACTGGTATTATTTATTTATACAGTCTTTTTTGCTCATCTTTATCAAGGGTGCCAATAATTTTGGAGGTGACTGTATATATAATAGATGGGCTTCAGTGAGTTACAGGAAAATAATTTCATCTAGGGTTTCTGTGACATAAATCATGAGACCAAAGGTCGAGTAATTTATAAACTATGTTTCAGTGCTGAAACATAGTTTACAGACATTCTATGTCGTTATCTGTCGTTATCTTTTTTTATCATATTTTCATTTTGTTGATCTTTAATGAACATTTCAGTGCTATGGGTGTTGTTGAGTGATTAAAAACGGGACATTTTGTGTTTGAATTGAAAGTGATGGTTTTGAGGCGTTGAATGGGTCAAAGTTCAAGTATAT